>CM021104.1:263504738-264068745 GCA_007115665.2 Sequoiadendron giganteum | reverse complement strand
TTTAAATTCAGGTTTTTCTTCGTCTGATAATGATGCGGCCAAGAGAATCATTTTGGGATTCTCTGGTGTGGCTACGTTAACTTCTATTGTGTCCTTAATTAGCATAGCTGATTTTTCTTGTGTTACGGGGAGAAAGTCCAATTCTCCATCCTTAGGCACCTCAGAGAGGTTTTCACCTTTGGATGCATCCTTTGTTTTTACTATTTTATTGTCAACAGGTGCCTTGTAGTTTTCACCTAAAGACATTTCTTTTTCTTTTTTATTCTTTGTTTTTTTGCAACTAGAGGATTGCACAGTTTCCCCGAAGTAAGCTGCACAATCTAGATCAATGGAGAACCCTATTTTGTGATCCTCCCATGGAATACCTTCTCTTAGCCCCATGAATTTTGCAATTGCCTCATCATTCTGAAATATGTCCATCACCGGTGGATCTTGTTGGTCCTAGTCGATCAGTTGTGGGTAAACAAGGGGGATTCCATCGTCAATATTGATAAAGGATGGGGAAAATGCAGAAAGTGTGCAAATTGATGCCTCAAGTGTAAAGGAAAAGCTGTCAATTTCTACTTCCGTGTCTGATGCAATGGATGGTCCATACTCTGAGTCAGATGAATCGAATTCAAAATCATAATATGGGATAAAATTATCAACATCATGACTAGTGGTTGGCATTTCAGAAGTATGGATAGTGGGTTTAGATAGGTTAGGCTCATGGTTGGGCTCAGGAATGGGGTGGGATGATTCAGGTATTGCCGAGGACACCTTGTGTTCTTCTGGATTCCAAGGAATGCTTATCCATTCCTTATTTTTAGAATGTCAGTCAATAGGGTCAATGTTATATTCCTGGCGGAATCATTCTTCAAAGGAAAGTTGGCCAGGTTGCAAGAATAGTTCATCAATGTCATAGTCACAGACAGTTTTGTCAGATCCCCATTCCCATTCATTTGAATCAGTTTGGGTAAGGGATTCTTCGTATGTCTCAACACCTTCTATATCCATTACGACCTTACTTGAAAGTTCATGGGTACGTTGATCGTCAGTTTTGAATTGGTCAAACCCTAGCCCTATATTCTTTTCTCTTGCAGTCATGATAATAGGTTCCCTTCTTCCATTGTTGTTCTTTCCAAGGCTGCTTGTGCCATCGAAACCTAGGGCTTTTCATATATCATAGCCTTTGTCACAGAGATGTAATGGTAGTGGAGATAATTCTATTCGGTCTTTGTAGATCCAATTATCTATGTTGATAATGACTTTGTTACCCATATCGCCCCACCATGTAAAAGCACTTTTTGGTGGAACCTTGAAAGTTGTTTTGGGCTCAACTACAAAACATGGTCTACCATAAACTTTAGGTGGCTTCGGTATTGTAGTGATACAGTAAGCCGTATTCAATTTGAACTCTCCATAACCAAGGTCCTGGATCTGAAGGTCTTTACTTGGGATGGAGGCCGATGAAGATGTTGTGGTAGAAGGTGATGGAGTGGATGATTTCGTGAGTGTCGATGGGTCAATATATTTGGATGAGGTGGAAGATGAGGCTTCACGATTGATGGGTACCTAGTGCTTAGTAGTGGCTCGCAGGTTGGTAAAGTATTGAAATGGATTGGGCTCTCCTGGTATAGTGATCTTTGTTCCATCAAAAGGGAATTTCAGGCATTAGTGGTATGTGGATGGAATGGCCTTTAGAGCATGAATCCATGGGCGACCAAGTAAGATATTATAGTGTATGTCATGATCCATGACCTGGCATGTTGTGTCTATGATAACTAGTCCTACCTAGAGTGGAATTATAATAATGCCTTTAGAAGTGTGTTCCTCATCATCGTATGCCTTGATGACGATGCTCTTGCTAGCATCTACACATGCATCAGAGAAACCAGGAGCTTTGACCAATTTTAGAGAGTAGATGTTCAATCCTGCTCCACCATCTACTAGGACTCATCTAAACTTATGCTTGTGGACAAAAACTTCAATGTGAAGGGCATCATTATGCGATGGTTTGGGTGAGGAATAGTCACTATCTGAAAAGGTGATGTGATGAGGCAAATTCAAATATCCGACCATAGTCCCAAAGTGGTTGACATCGATGTTGGTTGGGACAGATGACTCTTGCAGTACTTTATCTAGGATGGCCTTATGCGCAAGTGAAATACGGAGCAGTTCGAGAATGGATATTTGAGCAGGTGTTTTATTCAATTGCTCAATAATATTGAACTCCGGTTTTGGGTTTGACTATCTGGTGGATAGACCAGGTATGGTGATTTTTGGTTGATATGTAGAAGGACCTGGGATAGTGACCTTGCCTTTACACGTGGTTACATTGCATTTCGGGACCTTTTTAATGGTGATGGTATTAACACACTCATCTTCATCTACAATGCAAAGATTGTTAATAATGGTACCATCAGGATAATTGTATGCAGGACGGATAGTATTGTAGGCAAGAGAGATGTGGTTGGCTTGATTGTTGGTATGCTTTGTGCCAAATGAGGAGGCTTTACCATGATCTTGCAGTAGGTTTTGTGGATAGTATGATCTGCATTAGATGTAAATCATTGACTACCCAACTCAATGCTATGGTTCTCAATGAGGTCTTGCACCAGATTTCGCAATTGATGACAAGAGGAAGTTTTGTGTTGTTTGGCATGGTGGTAATCACAAAATGAACTATCATCCCACCATGACGGCTTGAAATGACCAGCGTCATACGGTTTTGGCTCTTCTAGCATTATGACACCGTTTTGAAGAATTTTCTTAAAGACAATTTCAATAGGTTCACCCAAAGGGGTGTATGTGCGCTTTTGGAATTGTCAGGGTTGACGAAACTGCCTTTGATTAGATTGTGAATGATTGCTTTGGATAGCATTAGCAGTTGGTGTTGGTGTAGTTACAGCTGCGTTTTGATTTTGCACTCCTTTGATTGTGAGTACATGACCTGTTGCATTGACAGTTTTTGCATCAACCACACCATCGTTTGTGATATGCTTGTTCTTAACCCAGTATTTGGTTTTTTCATTTGAGCTATTTGGGTTATTATTTGTGGTGGTGTTGATGGTTTTGCCACCATATTTTAATTTTCCTTTAGTAATCAAGGCTTTCCCAAGTTGAACACCTTTTTCAATAAGGTCAACAAAGGTGCTACAACAATGGACTTGTAAGCCATACCTTAGTGGTCCTAGGAGAGTTTGGACAAACATGGTGAATTTCTCCTTTTCAGGTATTTCTACTAGACATCTACTTGCTAAGGTTCTCCATCTTTGAAAGAATGGAATAAAAGTCTCTCCTGCATCCTCTTGGGTAAGTTTGCATAAGGAGGCAATGTCGATAATCGTGTCAATGTTATAGGCATAGTTTTCAACAAACTTATTTTCCAATTCATTCCATGTTTTGATTCCCTTAGGCAAAAGCGAGAACCATTCTAGTGCATGACCTACGAGACTTCTAGAAAAAAGTCTCATGAGATAAGTTTTCTCATATGCAATGTCCATGCAACTAGTGGTGAATTCTCTTATGTGTTCAATGGGGTTTGTTTTTCCTTTGTACTTGGGAAAATGAGGTACCACATATCCATGTGGAAAGGGTGGCATATACAAGGTTGTTTCAAATGGATATGGACACAAGTCATGTGACATGGATGACATTTTATTGGATTGTTGCAAGGTTTCCACTTGTGTTTGAAGAGTAGCGAGTTGGATCATGAGTGCTTCCACCATGGGATGGTTGGTAGCATCACCTATGTTGGTGATATGGGCAACTTCAGTCCCCAGCTGTTGTGATGAGATGTGCTGATTTGGAATGGGTTGTCAGTGAGCAAAATGAGTGTTTTGATTATGCGGTTGTTGGAAATGAGTATTTTGATGAGGGATGTGTTGTTGTGTATGGACTTGAGAGGCATAAGTGGGGATGTGATATCTTTCCATGTTGGACTGAATTTGAGGACCTTGTTGGTTTTGATTTTGTTGATGTCCAAATGGAGTGAAGGATTGAGAGCCTTGTTGATGCCCAAATGGAGTGAAGGATTGAGGGCCTTGATTGCCTTGCCCAAATAAGAGATTGTGGCCTTAAGGAATGTTGGTATTAACTTGTGAGGAAGTGGGTTGGGTGCCTTGTATGGAAACTCTTTGTTTATTTCTCCCAAAAGGGTTTAACGAGTTGGTTGCCATAGCACTTGAAGAACCTAATAATAGGTTTGTTGATGTACTCATGGAGCTAGATGTAGTTCCAAAGAGGTTTGATGTGGTTGCCCCCATTGTTTGTGAAGGGATGGTGGATGTTTTTTCAGGGGATGGATTGTGATGTGTAGCTGGTTTGGGAAGATGATCTCCCAATAGATGTTGTGTTGGTTGTGGTGGTAGTATGACCAAGGGAGGTAGCATTGATTGTGTTGATGAAATTTTGTGAAGAGGCTCCCATGGAAGGATTGTTTGATGGTGGAGTGGGGGAAGTTTCTTTGAGTGTTAAGATCAAGACCCTTTGGTAACTTAGCCCCTTGGTCAAGGAGCATAGCTAGGAATCTAGAAGATTCATTTAAGACTACTTCTTCTACAAAAGCAAGAACTTTCAGATGTTGGGCATCAGCTAATATGTCTTCTTCAAAGACATCCCAATTTTGATCTTGTCGGATAAATGGTTCAAAAATATGTGATGGAAATGATGGGATGTTCATTTCACTAAAAGGATTGATGTTGGAATTTCCCATGTCAAAGCAAGGATTGTTCTTGGCATTAGGGAATGAATTCATGCCAGATGTGAACTCAAGAAAGTTGGTGTCTTGTCTAGAGGAATCCATGAGTGTTTTCTTTTTCTGTAATCTAGTCTCAACCATACAAGGTTTTGCTCAACTTGGGATGATGGAGAAAATGATCTAAGTATGACACTATGTTTTTGGTTTCTTTGGATTTTTAGAGGATGCTATGAAATGCGAGTGAGACTAAAGAATTGTAAATGTAAGTTGTGTGATGCTAAATGGAGATGCCAAATAATATGCAACTAAAGGAGCCTAAGATGCACTTACTAGTGAGGGATCTAAAGAGGACAACTTGGGAAAACAATTTTTTTTGCAATGATTCAAGTTTGGAAGACCAATGGACTATAAAAGGACTATAAAGAGGAAAAAGTGAAGTTTCCACACTAAACTATTGAGTGGGAAATAATTCACAAAATATTTGACAAAGTGACAAAGGTAATTGGGTCCAATGATAACCTACTATTGAATGCAAAGTTTTGATAATGAATGGTAATAGTCAACTCCTAAAATCTACAAAAGTGTCTAAGGAAATGGTAAAGCTATCAATGCAATCTAATGGACTAGAAAGGGAACCCTATTGTGATCCTAAAATGGTACCTAAAATGATATGTTTGATGAAAATTGAGCAATTCAGAGTTTGGTTTGAACTGTAACAGTGAAGGAAGACTGGATTGAATTTAAGACAAGTTGTGAACTTTCAGTTTTTGACAGTGAGAAAGTGTTTTGAGGTCTTTCGCTAATGTGTCACAACAAATGTGGTACCAGAGAGCAAATGCGGCTCACAGAGGTGAATAGAGTTGAAAAAGTGTCGATAGCGACATAGTTTGGTGAATGCGGGTTGATATCTGTCAAATGCGACTCAAGCTACCGAATGTGGTTTAATATTGGCAAATGCGGCTTTGTATATTTCAATTGTGGCTCATCAGAGCGAATGCGGCTTAGGATGATTCAAATGTGGCCCATCAGAGCAAATGCAGCTTGAGATATGGCAATTGCATTTTAATAGAGAAATTGCGTCACAATATGCAATTTTTTGGAAAACAGAACACCATTTTGCAGATTTGACAAGTTTTTTTGATCCAATTTTTTTATGTTCAATTTGTTGAAGTTTGTTTGAAAACAGTTGGCAAACACATAGAAATTAAAACATTAAGTGTGTGTTCAAGGATCAAGCATGATCCTTTTTTGTTTGCACTAGTATTTGAACAAAAAAGATACTTCAAGGAGACTCACTCTTAATAGTCAAAGGGTCATCATATCAATCATAGCCTACAACTTAAAATCACGTTGACTCACACAGCCATGTCACCTCCTAGAGGGTGCCCGTGTTTTTGTCTTTTCGAGGTGCGTACTCAAGGTGATGAAAGTGGATACCGAATCCCCTAAGAAAACTGTCTATGGTGATTATATGGTGAGTGTCTTGGGGGGAGAGTCTTCCCTCCCCTTGCACCATGATTGAAACAATGTCTGGGTATTGACACAGCTAGCTTCTATACTATGGTTCTTAGTCAAGGTTTCTGTTCGGCATGGCAATAGATAAACTCCCTCAGGAGACCTCCCAATCTTTAGAACAAAGACTTTGGGGATGGTTATCTTGCCTACTGCCGTTGAATATGGGTTTCCCCAAAATACACTTTTGATTATAGTGGGTTGGAAAACCTGGCTTTGGTTGTTCCCACTTAGGTCGTTCCCGTAGGGTGAGTACTTTTTCCCACTACGGTAGGCCTTCTAAAGGTTTTAAGAAAACATGAAATGCATAAATATGAAAATGGATAAGCCTGGCTTTTTCATCACCCAGTAAAGGGGAGAGCATATACCTATTATCCAATAAAACACAGTAGACAAAGGTTCAATTTTAAACCCAAATGAAAATTTTCTATTCTATGTGAAGATATTGCTTCATAAAAGCATGGGGTTCATTTTAACCAAACAAAAGTAAAATGTGGTGACTATCCTAGGATTGATAATTTCCCAATTAGATTTTCTATCCTAGGATTGGTAAATTTCGAATTAAGTGTCTATCCTAGGGTTGGTTTATTTTAATCCCATTTAAAAGAAAAGCTGGCCATGGTCGCATCGGATCCAGAAAACAAAATTAGAACAAATGACAACCAGTCATTTGCAGCTCGAGTAGATGTGGTGCGAGGGCTGTCGAATGCGTCACGTCCTGTCGAATGTGTCGTTTTGGCTCTCGTATGTGTCATGAAAGATCGTATGCATTGTTTACGATCTCAAATGCGGTGCGATAGAGCGTATGCATCGCTTAAGCCTACGATTGCGTCGTTCCGTACTCTTGTGCCTGCAAAATAGAATCTGAGGCCATACAAAAGCTACAAAATTGTGTTAGATTTTCAAGTTCACCAATGTAATGATGGATAATTTCCTGCAAGATTTAAAAGTGGATTAGTAATACCTGCAAGTCAATAAAACATCAAACAATAGAATGCAAAGGAGAAATAATGAAAAATGGAAGAAACTAGAAAGGTCTCACCCATTTAATACTCCATGGCTGACTTCCACTACACCTCCTCAAGCTTGTTGCCGATGATGGATGCCCTTAGACTTGTGAGCACACTCTAAAAAAAATTATAGTCCTAACAAAGTCTTTGAAGGATTTATAAAATAAACTATATGCAAAACTAGAATTTTACTTCTTTTATGCAAGTAGTAATGTAAGCCTAAGATAAGAGAATGCCAACAATAAAAATAGATTAAGCGATGATCAATCCCAAAAATGAGATCAAGATTGTCATTTTATAGAAAATGCAATCTTGAATGGACGAATTAAATGAGATATTGAGAAATGCCCTAGAATCAATGGTTAAGATTCAAGGTGAAAACTCTCAATTAGGGTTAGGGCAACAATCCCGAAATGTGTGAACAAGATTTAATTTGAGAAAATTAAATCAATGGTGGATAATAAACGTGACCTTGAGATGAAATTAGTAAAAATCAGAAGATAAGGGGATGAGATTTTAGAAAATCAATAATTTTAGCAATTACTTGATTTGTAGAAGAATATTTCCATTTTGAATTAAATTAATTCAAAATAGGGATTTTGTGAGATAAGAAGTAATTGATTTTTGAAATTAATTACTAAATGAAGAATTAGTTAACTATATGAGACATTTTTAAATGATTTTTTTAATTTAAAAATATAGAAGTGTCACATACAACAATTAAATAATTAAAAATAATCATTTAATTTAGAAGAAGTAGTTAATTAATTAAATAAACTATCAAATCTATTTAATTAAGAGGATTTTAGGGATTAGTGACATATTAAATCAATATATTTAAAATATACTTATTTAATAATCAAGAGGACATTAATCATAAGGATTAATTAAATAAATAAGACTTTATTTAATTACAGGAAGACTTTAATAATTAGTGACATATTAAATAAATAAATAAGATTTATTTATTTCATAATCATGAAGAATGAGAGATTATGAATTAATTAAATAATTATGAATTGTTTAATTAATAGTTGAATGTGGGTTAGAAACATAATTAAAATGTTATAATCATGTTATGACGAAAGGTGGTAAAATAGTGGTCGCAAGCTTAAGTCATTTTTAGGTGTCTACACTAACATGGTATAATCTTGTGGACTAACATCCACCATGGTTTTTCCCCTAACAGGGTTTCCACTTGTAAAATCTCAGTGTTCATGTGTCTCTGATGTGTTATTGATTTATGCTTGCACTATTAATTATCAAATTTGAGATTTAAGGTTTATTATTGTTGAATAAGTTTGATTTTGGTAACAACTGATTCACCCCCCTCTCAGTTGTCTATCCTTGTTTTGCCAACACTTCAATGACTACCAGTTTGAAAGGTATAGCTACCAACTTTGGTTTACCTACGAACTATTGAAAAAGTTTGCATTTATGCACCCATTAGCACACATCTTGGAAGAGTGTAGGCCAATAATATTTTTCTCAAAATCTTATGGGCCGTAATTGGCATTGAGAAATCTCCTCCACAAGCTAAATCATGATAAGATTTAAGCAACTTTTCCTAATGAGCTTTGTCAACAAAACGTAAGAAAGTACCATCTAATGCATGCTTATACAAACCATTATCCCACAAAACTAAATTTGTTGATTTTAATTTAATGGTTCTTTTCTCCTTTGGGGAAAAATGACTTGGACATACTCCATATGTGAGAAAGTGAGAAATGTTGGAATACCATTCATCAGTTGTACTAACAAATAACACCATTGGTAAGTCATTTGTATTTACCTCTTCAGATTAGAAAAATTATTCATTAGAATATTATTAGCAATAAGATGACACAACCTTCGCCCATGCACTAGCTTGGTGGGCTTAATATCCATGTTGTATTCTTGAATTTTTGTAATCCAATCACCCCTCTTTGTACCAAAATCCTTCCACATCAAGATAGAATTGATAGTTTAATTTGGAACCAAGACTTTAACATGGCTATTGAGAATGTAAAACCTGAAATGCTTGACTACCTTAACCATAGCAAAAACATATTTTTCCATTTGGGAATATTTCAGTTCTTGATTTTTCAAAGGACAACTCATGAATGCAATTGGGGATTCAAACCCTTCACTATTCTCTTGCACCAAAATTGCTAAGAGTGTATGCTCAGAAGCATAACTATACATGATAAACTCCTTTATGTAATTTGGGCAGACCATCACTAGTGCATGAGAAATAACTTCTTTGATATAGTCAAACACAACTTTTCCTTATGCTATCCAATGAAAAGTGGTAGTTGCTTTCATCATATTGATAATATGGCGAGTCTTCTCTACAAAATCTAGTATGAATCTTCGTAGAAAATTCACCTTTCCAAAGAAAGAATAAACAAATTTCTTACTTGATGGAAAAGTAAGAGATTGAATACACTTGAATCTTTCATAATCAATTTTGATAAATTCTTTTTACACAACATGACCAAAAAGCTTACCTTCTATAACCCCAAATATTGACTTCTTGGGATTCAAAGAAATACCATGTTTTTGGCATCTGTCCAAAATTATCCTCAAATGATAAAAGTGTTCATGATGATTTTTGGAAAATATTGTAAGATCATCAAGATAAACTACAATGAACTTACCTAGCACATCATGAAAATCCAAATCCATAGCACATTGGAATGTGGTGCCAACATTTATAAGACCAAAAGCTATTTTGTGATATGCAAAGGTACCCCATGGAATTTGTAAAATTTGTCTTGTACTGATCATTTGGACTAACCTCTATCTGGTTGTAACTAGAGAAATCATCCAACATAGAAATAATTTTAGATCCATTCATGGTTTGAAGAACTTGATCCGGAACTGGAAGAGGATAATTATCCTTGAGTGAGACTTGATTTAGATTTCAGAAATATACACAAATACGAGTCTCACCATTTTTTTTATGAATAGGAACAATATTGGCTATCCATGTTGAATGTTAAATAGGAAATATAATTCGCACATTTAACATCTTTTTAATCTCTACAAGAATTGTTCTAGAAATCTTTGGATTATACTGGCTTAGTTTTTTCTTGTAAGGCAATGCTCCAACCTTGAGTGGAATTTCATGCTACACCTCCTTCGATCGAAAATATTTTAGATCTTCATAGGAATATGCCAAGACATCCATATACTCCTGTAATAACTTAGCAAATTTCTTTCTTTTTTCAACTATGCAACACTTATTGATGTTTACCATCTAAGTATTTGTTTTAGTTCCTAAGTTTATTTGCTCAATCACATTTGATGAATCAAAATATGAGAGTTGTTTCTTAACATAACAATCATTCTTATCAAAAAGTATCTCAAGAGATACCAACCACTTAGGAATTTTATTCCCTTTAAGCTATAAAAATTATTCACCTATAATTGGCTCAACCTCAAAAAATGACTCTCGGGGTGGAGAATTACTCCCTTCAAAATTTTCAGCCTTTTCTAAGAAAGCAACAATTTGATGGTCATCATTAAAAATCTGCCAGTTATCTAAGTTATCAGGGACACTTGGGTGGAAGACCAACTCAATAGTATAGGTAGAACCATGAAATCCTTGTGAAGTATTAGGAGAGTAGCTGAAACTACTAAAGAATTAGCTCTGTCATTTTTATTCTCTTAAAACTACATAAATATCGAAAGCATCGAATTCCTCAATGCAATCCCATACAAGATTGTGATAATGCCTTATTCTATCTTTTTTGTTTGATACAAATTCCTAACCTAGAAAACTACCAACTTAGCATCACCCTATGCATGAAGATTCTTGATCCCTTTCTTACTTGCAACTTGCATTCCTAACAATAAGGCCTCATATTTAGTTGTGTTATTAGTATTATCAAACTCTAATTTAAAAGAGAAAGGAAAAAATTTTCCTTTGGGAGATATGAAGAAAATTTTGGCTCCAAAACTAGTGGAAGAGTAACTTCCATTGAATTCAATCACCCAAACATCATTGGATTATCGAGACTAACAGTATCAAACTTTTCAACTTCATCAACCAACGAAGCCTCATAATCTGAAATAGATGTATCATCTGGTGATGACTCATTTTATGGTGAAGAAGGGCCAATGCTTTTTGATTCATAATCTGATGAAGACTCAACATCTCCATTAGCTTGAAGATAATATGTTCCAACACTTGATGACAAATAAAATTTGAGCTCTTAGCTCATCAGATTCTATCACTGAAAAAATTGACTCCCTTTCAAGAACCAACCTCTACATCACACCCTTTATAGGTATCTTAGCCTTTGACATATCCATGTTAAGCTCGTCTCCAACATCTTTACAAAAATTGTATCCAAGGAGAATTCCATAAGATGTCAGTACATTCAATACTAGGACCGTCATCTTATTCTTCTTCTCACGATACACAAAAAATTCAAATTGTGCATCCTTAATCTGTCCAATCAATGGTACTTGCTTGTTCTCAATGGAGAAACAATGGCTAATTGTTTTTGTTAAATTCAAACCAAAGTAGTAGCTACCTTGGCTAGCATCACATTTTTTGATGCACTAGAATCTATAACACAATTTCTTAACTTAAAACCATTAAAAAGTAAAGAGATAAAGAATAGATCAATACATCTGGAAGTAATTGGAGGAACAAAAACTAGGTTATTCTATGGAGTTTTAGATCTTGGGGCAGTAGAAACATTTGAAGATGAATCCTTGCTAGGAGTGATTTCTTTATCATTCACAAACTTGAAAAGCATGTCAAATTGATCAGGGTTGGCCTTGAGGTATTCTACTTTGGACATCTGGATTTTTGTCCTCTTTGCATGATCAATGATGTTGAAAGCTTGGAAGTAACTTTACAAACAAGATGTAGTAACTTCATTTATGGGTTTAACAAAGGGAACACTAGTCTTAGGAACCTGGACATTAGCTTTTGGAACAACAAGAATTGTAGGAGGAGGATGAGGAGCACTTACTTTTTTATTTGTTGTGTCTTTCGATTGCCAAGGCATAAGAGAACCTCTTTTTGCAATAGTAATAGACAATTTATCTTTTCCTTGTGGAGCAACAACTTGAACTTGATCAAGATAATTTTTTTGTGACCATGTAAAGATAGCATATGTATCTGTCACCAAATCCTCATCATCAATTTCATTTTCTATTTGCAAATAGCCAATATTGGAATCGCTAGCTGGTTTCGTTTCTTCATCTTATAAAAGATTAGAATTTTCTTCCATAGGATAATCAGGCTATGCAAATTAATCTTGTTCTACTTCATACTAACCCAGTATAGTATTGGTTGGTGGAGCTTCCAAAGCAAGCCTTCATGTGGTGTAGTAAGATGATTTTGATTTCTATTCCCAAAATAGTTAGGAAAAGTCATTTGTGAAACATCCTTATAAGAATTATTATTAGAAACTTTCTTTTTTAGAGCCAAGATTTTATTTTCCAACCTTTGAACCATTGGATCAAAAAATTTAGAATTAGCATTGGAGGTTAAAGATCCTAATGCTTTCACTTTTTTATTTGTATTCATTCTTATTTCACCAACAAGAATCATGTCATCCTCAAGACTTGTTGCTAATTTTTGATCTTCTTCAATATTTGCAAGAGCTGCCCTACACAAAAGAAAACGCAACTTGGGGAGTTGTGTATTGATAAAGAAACACTTTAGATTATGATTAGTTGGTCTCATCACTATGGGAGTTCTTGTCACTATCTTGTTAAACTTAGCCATGAACTCTCGCATGGGTTCATGGGATTCCTTTCACATGGTTGTAAGTTGCACCAACAAGGCTTGCACAACCTTAGTAGGTTTAAATCTTTGTTCGAATTTGGTGCGAAGAGTATTCTAGCTAGTGACTGTTGCAACTGGAAGAGCATAGAACCATTCTGAAGCAACTCCTTGCAAGTTTTTAATGAACAATCACACATAACCATATTCATGTTCTACACCAAGAACACCACAAAAAATGTAAAAGGAAACAATGTGCTCATCAGGATGTTTCTTCCCATCTCCTTGGAACTTTGGAATATGCTTATGTGATACATGTGGAAGCTTGTGTAAAGGTCCTTCCAACCTGAGAGGACCAAAATCATTTCCTCAGGGTCCTGGAAGTGGTGCAGCCATGATATTATCCACAAAAGGAACTTGAGATGGAACTCTAGGAAAGAAAAAATTCACTCGAAAGAGGAGATTTTAGCCTTCATGGAGGATAACTCATAGTTCGCTACAACGAAGACATTTCTCACAGAGGATAAGGAAGAATGTTATGTCACTGCAACAATTCAAAAAATGGATCCACCACTCCTTGCACCCTCAAACCTCATGTATAGCTTCTACCAATTGGGATGTAGACTTAGAGATATTAATAATAACAATACACAAGGTAATAATAAGAAATTGGAGTGCTTATTCACTTCAATCAAAAGCATGAGGCTTTAATTGCATGTTTCTTTCACCAACAGAGTTGCCAAAAAATTGTTGCATGAAAATTATGTAATCCATTTTAACATATTACATAACCTTGATTTCAACCACAGTTATGTGAGATAGAATCTCTCCTCTTGGGAAGGGGAGACACCCTTCTTACTGCTTATCGAAACTAAGTAAAACTAATTAGATATTTACAATAATGTACAATACACTAATGATATGTGGGTGTGTCACATTCATGATTCTCTCTCTTTTTTTAGAGAATATGTTTTCCAATGTTTCATAATTTTAACTTCTTGATGCAATACAAATTCAAACTAAAATTAAGTAGTCATTCCAATATTCATATCTTGTCAAAGAAAATCATAGGACCACCAGTATGATAATGATAAGTAACAGATAAGAAAATATCATGAATGCACAAAGGCATTTCATAGCTTTCGATAATGAATCCTTCAAGATAATAACCAACGTTGTATAAAAAACACAAATTCTTCTATATACTCCACGATAAATTCCATAAACAACATGAATAAATATAAGACAAAGTCTAATAGATAATTCACCAATAGTATCAACCATATCATAATTCTAAGTAATAAGTGTAACTCAAAGTTTACACAAATTCACTCAAAAGCCCTTCAATCTCAATCACTAGATGCTGTCACTTTCAATCAAATCATAAGATAATTTTTTCCAACACAAAGTTTGGTATGCAACTTCACTTCTTTATTTATAAAAAATTAGATTCACAAAATGGAACTCAAAGTTTCAATATTTTCTTCTCAATTGGGCAGCACTTCGTTGCGAAAGATAAAAGGTCACAATTACAATAGAATCATCTCTTATTTATAGATGGGAGATGAGAGCTAATCTAGGAAAATCCCTAACCAACTAGTTGAATTATTCAAAAATTTCATCCATGAATATGGGAAAACATCTCAGTTTTTACATGTGATTACATTTTTCAAAATGACATGTAAAATGTCGAAGACTATTTACATAAAGCATAAAAAGAAAGCATATGAAATATCTAACTTCAGAGATGTAAGAAAAATTTATGGTTCCTTTCTCTTAGCTTGAAAGTCTTCACATTTATTCTTAATCTCTTCTATGACTACCTCATTTGGACCACCTGTATAGTCAAATATCCAATGAACCTTTGTAATTAACTTTCTTACAGATGAGAAAATATTTTTGCATCTATCAGAAAGAGTCTTGAGGTTGTCTAGGGATACCCATACAAGACAAAAAGTATGCCTAAAAGTCTTTGAAAAGACTTCATCTTTGACCTGCTTCATGAAAAGTTATTTGAAGATTAAAGTGATCTCACTCAACGAGAGGAAGATATGATCATCAAGGTGTTTTACTAGTAACTCCTTAATTCCACTCACCATGAAAATATAATTCCCTTCGACATCCTCTTATAATTGACATATGTCCCCAATGAGAGACTTGATAACTTGTATGCGGTTTTTAAGAGATTCTCGTATTTCCACATACTTCTCTTTGTTAGGTACTATCCCAGCTTCCACCAATTTTCTCAGTTTTTTCTTTCATTTGTGAAAAAAATGAGAGACATTGTTCCATTTCTTTCTACTCCTTGAAAAGTGTACTAGCTTCCTTTTCCATGTCTAATTCAATCTTAGCCATTTGAGTCATCTTTTCATCAACAACTATGAGTTGTAAACCATGTTCTATTATTTCATCAAAAAAATCATATAAGACTTTACCCTTGGAGTAAAATTGCTCCACTTTTTGCACTGCTGGTTGTTCAACATTAATGATGGCCATAGATTGCACATTCTCGAAAGAAATTGTGATTCTCCTTATGACTGATGCATAATGTTCAACCTTCTGCTTGTACATATCTCTAACTTGCTCCATCTTATTCAATCTACTTGATAATTTATTTAGGACCACTTGGGCATCTTCTTTGGTAAATGCATTAGTTACCTTACCAAGATGAACTCTTGTTATAGTGTAATCTTCCATAGTCACACCACCCTATTCATGATGAGGAAAACCAATATCGACATATTTGTGACCTGACTTGTCATCATGAAGTCTGGAATGAACTTTTTCCTTCTTCTTCCCTTTGGATTTTGAAGGAACTATTTCCTCAAGGTCTACCTCATTTGGGGAGATCATCTATTTTTTGTGCTTAGATACTTGAGAAACCAACCAAGGAGGGAGAAATGAAGTATTTACTTCTTGAATTACTATTAGTTCTTGTGTAGTGGTCACTTCTATAGGAATGGATGATATTGTAACAATTGGGGTAGTATCTATCATGATGGCACTAGTAGACTACAAACCAAGAGGATCCTGCAATGAATCACTCATGAACTGGTCAAACTCTGCTTGAGAAGAGATATCATAAGATGGGGAAGATAGGCTAGGAATGAATAATGGATAACTTCAAGAAACATCAATAGTTTGTTTAGTGGAACCTACAAGAGGAGTGGAAAGAACTATTGATATTGAAGGAGGAATAGAAACCTTTACTGCATGTAGATTGATGTAGGATGAGGTGAGCTAGGAAGAGGAGGTGGAGGAGAGTAGGATTTGGAGTGTGAGGAACATTAGAAGTAATGGGCAATGATTTTTGGTTAAGATTATAAATAATGTTCTCATGAAGAGATAGTTGCCATTCATCATCATGCCCTTGATCCTCCTCATTACTTTCTTCTTCAGCATCATCTTCTCCATACTATTACTCTTCCACAAATTCTTCTGATTCTTCACTTTCATTCCCTTCTTCTTCAGATGATGATTGTTCCTTAGAAGCAAGCTCCTTCCCTTCTATAGATGGTTGTTCTGATTTAGTAGCCTCCTCTTCTTCAACTTTTTAAGTAGTAATTTTACGAAAACTAAATGTGATCTCAAGACCTTTTTGAGAAGAAGAGGGAGTAGATGCATTCTTGTGTTTGGTATAGAGATCTTTCTGTTGGTTGGTTTCTCCTCCTAGTGTTTCTCCTTTAGATTCTTTCCTGAAAGATTTCATTTGAAAGACATTCCTTTGCAACCAATCAATTGTGTTATGTAGAATATGAGCAAGCCTTTCTCTAATAGAAACACTTTCTCTTTTAGACCACTGCATTGGATTTAAGGGCTTCTTAGAAATTTCTTTCTCTTCATATGCAGTATTCATGATGTCACCAAGATCTTTGAAATCCTTTGGAATGTCAGCTACATGAAGATCTCTGATCTAATCCACTATCAACCTACAAAAATCCATTCTCTAGATGTCTTCTCTATCTCTATAGTCTACCCATATATCCTCAAACCGGTAGACATGGTGATGATCTTTCTTGAGTTTCCTATTTATATTCTTGTAATCAAAGTAAAATTTGTATTTATATGTCCTTATGATCATAATTTACATTTCCATTACTACTGAATTTTCCTTTTGAATGTTGTGAATAATATATCTCCCAATAGTAAGTGGAAACTTGAAACCTAGTTTATGATTTTTCTGACGTTCTTTGTGAATTGACATTAGTTGTCTACAAAAAACTCCATTAGTACCCACTTGTATGAAGATATCTGGGTAGCATGTATGGACACCCAGTATAGCAACCTACTCTCAAATATGTAAAAGTAGGAAATTGTAGGAAGACACATCCAAACTTACTTAGAACCCTGTAGGCTTCATCTGATACTCTCTTCTTTTCAAGGGCCAAATCAAAAGTGAACAATAGAGGTGCAAAGAAAGCATTTGTTACTCTCCTAAAATGATTGAGACTATTCCTCAAATTTATCTGAGAATAAAATTTATACGTAGGCATAACATTTATATTACCTTCCATTGAAAACCCTAGAAGTTTCCTTATGATTGCAGTAGCATATAACAAGTAGGAAGTCATATCGAATTTCAAGGTAGTTGGCACATTGATCATCTATTCATGAATCTCATCACTTATCTAAGTTCGCTAATCTATGTGTATTTCCTTCTTTGAATGATGCAAATATACTTGTACATCCAATCTTGAAAATGGAATGATATGGGCAAGCCTTTCAATCTACTCAGAAGAGTAATCATATCTCAAACATTCTCTTTAAAATCACTTCAAGGAAGTTCTTTGGGCCATCTAGACATAGTGGGCCTTGGAGTCTTCATCCATTGAGTATTAATCAATGTTTTAGCTTTATCTAGATTCTTTTCATAGACCTTCTATGCATGTTCAATGGAGACATCATTATATTTTTCCATGTGTGGAACCCGAAAAACAATATCATAGAATTTTGGATCCAACCTCATCATAACTTGTCCAACATAATCTCTTACACTTCTATCCTTTGTGATGTAATGTGATGCAACTTGGAGAAAAAATATGTATTATGAGTAGCAGTTGGAAATGTAGAAACTATGTGCAATTTTCTATGAATGATAGATCTCAAATTTTCCTCTAATGGCTTCTTCTCGGTTCTTTTTACAAAATCTTCTATTTATTGTTGACCAATCTCTTTGTCTTTGATTTCATCCACCTTTGAGAGCACTACAGTGGGTAGAAATACACCTTGGTATTTGTACTTCATCTTGCCCTGCTTCTTAGAAGATGATGGAGGCTCTTATGATGGCATCTAAGTGTTCCAAATATCAAGGAATGTCACCTTCAAAGATCACTTGATAAGAATTTGAAAAGAGCTGCAAGAACAATGGATTAGGAGATGTTAGTAGAAAAAGTGTTATGAGAGTGAGTTGGAATGCATGAAGCAAGTAGGATTTTTGGAGTGAGTGAAAATGGGCTATGAAGCATGGAAAACAAAGCATAAGGGATGAAACAAAGTTTAAAGAGAAAATGGGATGATTTCTGCATGTTTAAGTGGAAAACTACTTTTGGTGTAGGAGCACTGAAAATCCATGCTTCTAGATCTAACAACATCAAGTTTCCACAATCCATGATCATGAATTGTTTAGTTTTCTGGATTGAAACTGTGTGCATTTTTTTTTAGATTTGATAGAAATTCATTTGCATGTAGTAGCATTGAAAAACATTGCTCCTACATGCCTTGAGAATTTGCATAGAAGATATGTCGAAGTGGTGTTTTTCAGTTCTCTAACATATAGTGGGAAGATCAATTCATGCTCGAGTGATGAAAAGCATTGCTCGAGCATGTCCTTTGTAATAGTGAGTAGACGTGCATGGGAGAGATTTTTCACCACCATGACATCTAAGGGTAAGGTAATTTCATGTAGGAGTAGTAAGAAACATTTCTCCTACATATTTAGTGATGTGGATAACTTATTGGTGTAGGAGCGGGTATTTTTACTTCTTGAGCAAGTGAGTGAAGATCTACCAATGTTTGAGTAGACAAAAGGACCACTTGAATATCTTGAGAGATGGGTAGTTTTATAGGTGTGGGAGAAAAAAAATTCATCGCTTGAGCAATTTGGAGTTGGGTCTATAAATGTTGAAGCGGTAAAATTTTTCGCTTCAACATATTATCAATGAAACTCGACTACCATACCAAAGGAAAATAACGAGTGGAGAAAATCATGCATTTAGCATAAAATACTTACACAAAGGATTTTGAAAAAAACATAGGGCACAAAAAAACCCTAAAACCAAAACATGGAAGAAAAGAAAACGAAAATAGCAACCCCAAGAAGTAATGAAAGATGAGGAAAAGGGATGTAAATGTTTTCACCCAAAACACATAATAAAATAAAGAATATTTACAAGACAAAAATTAAATAACAATAAAAGAAGAAGAAAAACATACCAAGTAAATTGATGGAGGAAGAAAAATGAGAAAACCGTAGCCCGCAAAATCCACCAAATTGAATTCGTCTATGGTTTGCATGATAACAGATGTGAAGGAGGAGGAAAATAGATTGAAATAAAAATAAATGAAGTTAAAAAGGCTTAAATATGTCAATTAAAAAGAGTCATAAACAAACACGACAAGCATTAATGATGCATGTACGAATTGGGGGGAAAATGTAGGAGTGGTGAAAATCACCGCTCCTCCATTTTTAAAACACAAGAGGTGCAAAAGAGGTAAAAATCACTGCTCAAACACATGGAGAAACTGACAGAAAGAAATGTCAAAGCGTTAAAAAAGAATGCTCCGACATGACAAGGTAAATGCAAGGTGTTGGAGTGGTGAAAATCATCGCTCCAAAACCTAGAGAAAAACTCTTCCCTGGCTCATGTAGGAGCACTTTTTTTCAGTGCTCTTACATGAGTGACAAATATTCTAACTCCCAAAAACTGAAAGTTAACCAAAATATTTGTTTCGAATATTTTTGAAAGATGAACAAGGAAAAACACTCAAACAGATGATTTGAGGTTTGGGACAACATGTAAAGGCCAATTGAAATGTGCCTCATTTTGCATGCTTGAAGTACATGAAACTACAAAATGGACAAGTTTCATAGGGGGTTATTCCGTGAATCGAGCACAGATGGATTTGAGGATAACATAATGTTGCATGAATTTCATTATGTTCATCATGCGGTCAATCCAATAGTGCCAACACATTCATGTGGGTAGGTTTATGCTAGGAAACATTCTATTTCACACCCAAAAATGGTGAATCGTTTGAGGCTACATCGCATTGGTGCTTTCTCTATAGAGCCCTAAATGCCAAAAAGTGACAAACTTTGACGAGCTATTTCTAAAAAACTGTGACACTTAAAAATAAAATTTTAAAAGGTACATGGAGATCTGTAGGGTCCCTCTACACTAACCTCTCTTAGTTTTTTATATCTCCAATCCATTTGGCTATGGTGAAAGTTTTTGTTGCCCCAAAATCATGAGATACATGCAATGTTAAGTTGCAAAGTAGCCTAATTTTTATTTTTATTTCGTGGGGCCAAACCATCAATTCTAACATGTCTGAGTGGGAATGTCTATGCTAGGAATGGGTTTATTTTATACCTCAAGTCTCTTGAACATTTCAGGCTACATTGTTCCATCACTTTCTCTTCAGATCCCTATTGTCCAATTTTCAATAATTTTTGGCATAATTAAAGGCTTGGCTTAGTTACTTAGTGTCTTCAATCTATAAAAATACCTTCATATTTAAAAAATGAAACATTTTATTTTGCATATTGTGTGTCAATGTTCCATTGTATGTGTTAATTAATGATTAGGATTGTGTCATTTCTAAGCACATATACTCTTGAGAGACAAATATATTGAGGAGCTAGTATTGTGGGTGTTGGTGATCATGGAGTGTAAATAAGTAACTAATTTTTTATTTTTTTTCAAAATTCTCATTGAAAAATGTCAGCTATACATATATATAAACCAACTAACAAAATTTACAAAACTCATATATTTACAATCAATTAGTAAAATCATGGTAGAATCATGGTCATTTATATATAAAAAAAAATGTACATAGATACAAGTCAACTAACAATATTTAAAAGAAAAAATGCATTTCCAACATTTCGTAGAATCTTGGACATTTATTTATACACAAATTTAGTTGTACATAGATACAAATCAGCTAACGATATTTATAAAGAAATTATTTTATACAATTGGTACAATAAATAGAAGATATGTCAATCAACCAATGATCTATACAAAATTTTCAAAAAAATTCTACCCTTCCATATAATCAATTTGATCCAATGCTCCAACACATTGAATACCTGCAATTGGCCCAAATTCAATCTACTGAACCTTTGGATTAACTCTAACCCTTATATTGTGAAGTATTGCCTTCTGGTTATCTTCATGAACTTTCCTTCAATTATTATTAAGTTGTCTACCATGAAATTTAATCAATTGAGTATTCATTTCAATAAGGTTAGAGTAATGAATAATATTCCTATGTGTGTAAAATTACTCAAACAACCAAACATCTAATTTGTTGATAAGGTACAAGTTCTAATCCATGTTCTTGTGCGAGTAACATACCCTATTAGATACACAATACCCTTTCCATCAGTGATTATGGTAATCTATTTTTTTATCCCCTCTATATAATGATACAAAAAAAATCCATTCTTTCTTCATTATTCTCATCAACAATAACTACATGCATGACCTATATTTCATTGAATGAATAAATTAATTCTAGAAACCATGTAAAATGTAATAAAATGACTTTAAAATTTGATTTCAACTAACTAATAAATCACAATACCTAGTTGCACTAGACTAGATACATGGTCAAATTCCATCGATACTTCCATTTGGCTCAATTGTAGTGCTTGTGGAACTTAATATGTGTAATTGGGAACTAAAGGTCTACAAGACCATTTATCAACCCACTCTTTTGACTCACAATAATCCCATATAAAATCCATACATGAAGATAAAATCATGCAATCTCTATCATATAAATAAGTAGTAAAATTTCATTTGAAATTCTAAATGAGTGCAACTCACTCAATCCTGTAATTGTACAATAATATTGGTAGTTTGCAATATTAGACTCATTTACCAACCAAAAATATCTAGAAACTTGACTTAGCTTAACTACCTATCCCATTGTGGAGATACACCATTGCACAATTGTTGCTACATCAATCAACTTAGCACCACCTTGGTACTTCAACTCCTCTCTAGCTAGGGGTCTTTTTATACATGCTCCAACACCATCATGCTATCCCTTTCCATGTCAAGCCTCAGTGAAATTCTAGAAATGTTGAACACCACTTATCACATGCATCCTACTCAACCAATAGAACATGGACTTGAAATTATGAATTGTGATGTGAAATTATTTTACCATATGATGTGTTGATTGTATTTCATAATTCTTTCCCTTGAATTATCATAGAAAAAATGAAACTAGCCTTAAAAAAACTTTGTGGAATGAGTATGATCATCTCTGATGTAGAAGTGATAATCTCTTAATATCTTTAGATGTCTTTATCTATGCTATCATGCACATGCATGAATACTATGTGTACAAAAATAGTAACCTAAATAGATTTGTTATATTCAGATTATACTTCATTTTACATTTGCAATTTATAATTCTCAACAAAATCTACAATAGAAACAATGGTACCAATAGGAACTGTATCCTCACATAACTTGCATTTCTCATGCAACCATCGAGCTCTATTCGTATGTATTGAATAATCATAAACTATTTTCTCTTGAAAAATATTCATAAATTCAGCTACAAAATATCTATATTCATTAACTCACATCTCTTAAACTCTTTACTATCTTTAACCCCATATGTCATTGTCCTGTATTTTTCAAAAGTAACTAATTTTTTTCCAATTTCATGTGTGCTCTCTAAATGTAGAAATTTTTGGAAATGTTGAAAACCACCACAAGTAACACATGATCCTTTCAAACATGAATACTTATAAAAACTTTGGCCATCATCTCTTCAAAATAATACACTTGAAATAAAATCTCTTGATGATTTATGAGGGACTTGTATACCATAATCCTAAAAAAAAACATTATTATGATGCAAAGTAACACATATATGATAAATATCGTAATGCATGGAAAACTCAGTATGAATCCTACAATATGTAGTGCATGCATGATTTATCTTAACATAAAAAGGTTTGACCATTTAAAAAAACCTTTGACTAATTCCCTCTTGAGGATAACTTTGAATAAACATTTCATAAAATTGAGTTTGAGTCATATCCAAAAAGTGTTTAGGATGTTGTTCATGATTTTGAGATCCTATTCTCCTTCTAAGAAAATCTCTTTGATTGGGTGAAACTCTTTTGTTATCTTGCCAAAAAAAATTAATTAACCCTCTTGATGCATCAACAACCTTGTCTTTACGTAGAAGTCTACCTAAAAAATGCCCATAGAGAATTATTATTAGGATCCTCAATTGTTTCATGTCTCCCAATGACATTTAATAATGTTATTCTATTTATTTTTCATGACTTACTTATTTTGGTAATCAAACAAGATTTCATAGTTTCATTGATTGCTATATTTGATGTTTAAGAACATGTTGGGTAATGTTGCTATCTCTAGTGTGTGATGTTGAACCTATTGATTGATATGCACTAATTAGATTTATTACAATATTTCTTTCACAACTGGTATTTGATGATATTAAGCCAAGGATCTTCATAGTGTCTCTAAAATTAATATTTTAATAATTTCAACAAATAATTGGCACCTCCAATCTAACTTAAGCTCTCAAACTAGTTTTTCCATATTTTTTTAGTCATTCTTCTACAAGTACAATTGAAAATTTTGTTGGGCATTTGTTTCAAATGTTTTCATCTATTTCAATTAGATAATTTTCATTTTTACAAATAATTTGAGGAGGTGTTATGATTGGTGTGTGTTCTTGGTTTTCATTTGGTACATTTGATTAATCATTCCTTGTATCAATAGGTGCAATGATTGGTGCTTGTTCTTGGTTTTCATTTGATAAATTTGATCCATAATTTATATCTTCAATAGGTGTTTTGGTATTTGAATCTACATTAATGTTAGTTGGTATAGATGATGCACCTTCTCCTCTAAATTTTCTCATTTCATGTAGTCTTTTCATGTGCTCCCTTTGTTTTTTCATTTTTGCGTCAAGTTGTTCAAATGGTCCTCACTTATTCCTTCCCATGGTTAATATCAATTGTTCCTAAATAAAAATTATGGATATATGTTAACAAATATTATAATTTGAAAAAATCAAATTACTTAAACATATATGAAATTAATTAAATGTAAACTACTCTTCTTTGACATCTAAATGATAAATTACATAATCAAGTTAACAAATTATCAATAAAATATGAAATATTGATCAAAAGTGATAGTAAAATATGTTATACAAACCAAAAAACGTTGAATAATCCGTTTATTGTCACATTCCAATGCATTTAAATTATTTGAAGTCAAATAAGACAAATAGATCTCTTACATAGTCAGGAAAAGACACAGAAAGTGGAGCTTGTTGTAGTAATACCTTCAACATGACTATCATGTGCGTTTTTGGCCATTATGAATCTATTTAAACTAAAAAAATTCATACACATTATGTTTGCATAACACATACATGTTATTTTTCCCTAAACTTAAGTGTTTGGACTTTGGCCTCCATTTGGAAATTCCTATAGTGTTAGAAACATGTACATTCTTTTAACTTAACGACACACGTATGTGCTTTTAACTTAACAAAACACATACACACTTTTAACTTTAAAAATTACATACATACTTTGATTAGTTTTGGCTTAGAGGATGGATTTACCTTTACAAAACATGTACATACTTTTAAATTAACAAAATACATATGTGTTTTGCTTAGTTTTTGCTCTAAGTGGTGGATTTACCTTTATAAATCACATAGTTCTTTTAAAATAATAAAACACATACCTTTTCTTCTTAGTTTTGGGCTTATCATGGATTTAACTTACCAAAATGATATGTGCTTAACCCTAACACCTGTATACTTAACCCTAAACTCTATACCCATGACCCTAAACTCTATACCCATAAACCTAAATACTAGATACCCTGCACAATCAACCCTAAACCCTAACCCTCAACCCTCAACCCTAAAAAATAAAGAGAGAGAGGTTAGATAGAGAGAGGGTAGTTCTCAAGAACTAAAGCCTATACCTTATACCTTATACGATCAACCCCAAACCTTATACCTCAACATTAGGAACTAAAGCTAGTAGGTTGAAGCCTTAACCATATACTCAACCCTAAACCTTATACCCCAAACCATCAACCATAAAACCATAAACCATAGGCCCTAAACCCAAAATAATGAATAATTTAGAGATATTAAAGGGAAAGAGGAGAGAGAGGCATGGGAGAGAGATAGAGAGAGTTGAGATTTAGAGAAGAGAGGTAGATAAAGAGAGATATTTGAGATAGAGAGAATCGAGATATACATAGGGAGGGAGGGAGAGGCTGACAAGGAGGGATGAGGGGAGAGGTAGGAAGGGGAGATAGATAGAAATATGGGTTAGATATATCTAGGTAAATAGTGGAGAGAGAGAGGTTGCATAGAGAGAGGTAGATCTAGAGGAGAGAGAGAAGTGAGATAGAGAACAATAGAGATGGGGAGGAGATTAGAGAGGGTGAGATTTGAGACTTAACCCTAACCTCTATACCCATAGCCTAAAACCCTATACACTATATTGTCCATTCCTTAAACCTTATCCCTCAACCCTAGGAACTGAAGCCAATAGGTTAAACCCTTAACCATATTGTCAACCCTATACCCTATACCCTAAACACTCAACCCTAAACCCTATACCATCAACCTTAAACCTTATACCCTATACCCTAAACCCTAGGCCCTAAATATTATAGGTGAAACCATCAACCCTCAACCCTATACCATATACCCTCTTTACCCTAAAATCTATCCCTCAACCTTGGGCCCTAAGGCACATATAATAAACCATCAACCATATATACTCAACCCTAAACCCTAAATCCTATCTAGGATGAACCCTCAAGCTCCCATACACTCAATGCTAATTGTTATCACCTCAACCTATGTGTTTGTTGTGTGAGTCATATGTATGTGACACATAAATCACTTCAACTCCTCATACACTGGTGTGTAGTATTCCATGCATTAAAAAATTATGTGCTATCTACATTTTAGTTCAATCATTGCATTCTAAATACACCTAATCTCATTTCATCCCTTCTTTATCATCACCATCATTTTTCTCTTTCCTAAGAATAGATTGTATGTGAGCATTTATTCTATATTTCTTCCATATGTCTCTACATCCAATGTATTAAGATGGTCATCTGGTCCACATCCTCATCCAACTCATCGCATAATTGCATTTTGATCTTAAGTCTTTAGATTTATTATTCTAAGAATCTTCTCATCTTTTCATTCTCGTCTCAAGTATTTAGATTTGTTATTCTAGGAATAGATTATCATCATTGTATTTTTTTTTCTTGATAAGGTGCAAAAAATGTCGTGGAGGAATTTATTAACTGGTAAATATAGTTACAAGAGATATCTAGCTATAGATCTGAATCAATGAGGAACTATGTTTGTTATATGCTAAGAACATACTTTATACATAATATTGAAGCCTCACATAGATGAAACTTGAGTTGAACATGCCTCTACGTATGACCCGACAAAGGGATTTTGGCTTCCAATTATAGTGCCTCCCTTCCACACTTCATAGGAAAAAAATTTTTGACCATGCCTAGTGGTAGAGGCATATTATTGCTAGGCTCAACCATGGGAAAGGTAGACTTAACCATCACCAATCGATCCCATCGGGGTTCCATCTACTTCTTCACATAGTACACACTTTGACAGCCCTTCAAAGCCCAACTTTTTAAATCTTTCTACTGTGAGAATCCCATTTTGAAGGGCTATCCAAGTGAAGAATTCTACCTTAGGCAAGCCAAGCTTATTCCAATACATTTGAGTTGGAATATATGTGCTCTAAACTCCTCCCTTTTGACAATAATTTTATGCCCATCCTTTGCTTTTAAGTGGCCGGTATTGGATCCCAACCGTATTAGAGTGTCTTGAACTTTACGAAAGACCACTAGTCTAGTTTTTAAAATATCCCTTAGGCGAGCTAGGTCTCCACCTAGTAATGGTAGTGAGCTCATATATTTCTATGACCATCCTATGGAAGGGTCCTCATTAGGAAACTTAACATAATTCTTGACCATTGCACCCCACTGCCATTTTAGAAAATGCTTGATTCAAGATGTGTCCATTAGGCTATTGATGCTTAGGTAACCTCCCCATGAATCCTCCTAGAAAAAATGTTGGTTTCCATCCACAATGTCCCATGATAGATTGTTAGTAATTATTTTCTTGCAAATCAGAATGAAGCTCCATAACTCTTGAACCTCAAGGCAGACTGGGGGTCCTAAAAATTCCCACTAGCTCATCATTCACTTAGTACTTTTGGATGATCTTGACCCACTTTAGGTGGGGCTCCTTATACATCTTCCACATGAGTTTGGCACCTAAAGCTTGGTTTTTCCAAATCTAATTTTTGAGCCTTGTACCTCCAAAATCCTTTAGCTTTCAAAATTTTCCCATGAGATCAAGGCTAATTTTTTCTTCTTTGCTAAGCCTTTCCAAAATAACTTTCACATTTTCTACACTAACTTAGAATTTTCTCCAACTAAGAGGAAGAGGCATGAAATGAGGTAAATAAGGATCAATGATAAGACTATCTTTAACATCACTAACCTCTCGACCCGAGAGAACCATCTTCATTTCCAGGAGGAAAGCCTTTTTTCCATTTTCTCCCCAAGAGGGTCCTAGAGTTTGGTAGTTCTTGTTTCTTTAGCCAGCAGAAGCCCTAGATATTTACAAGGGAGTTTCCTAATTTTGAAGCCTAAAACCCTCAAAATTGATGCCTCTTTCCTTGGATCTACTAAGAAGAAGAATACTTTTGATTTCTTCTAACTGATCATCTATCCTGAGGCTGTGGCATAGAATTCCAAAATTTTCTTAAACTGGGTAGTTTTCCTTTTATTCCTTACCCCAAACAACATAGTATCATCAATGATTTTTTGATGGGTACCTACTGGAAATGAAGAAGTGATTTTGATCCCCTCGATCTGTCCACTCACCTATGCCCATTTGAGCACTCTACCTAAATCCTCTACCATGATATAAAAGGAAAAGGGGACATCGGGTCTCACTACCTTAGGGCCCTAGGTGATTCAAAAAAGCCCTAGTGGGAGCCATTCACCAAAACTGAGTATCTTGGGCTAGAAATGCAAAAGAATATTAATTGAATCCATTGTTTACTAAATCCAAAAGCCTCTAGGGTCTTGCAAAGAAACCTCCAATCAACTTTATCATATGCTTTCTTGATGTCTAATTTGATGAGCATACTCAGGCTCTTATTATACTGAATTGAGTGAATAGCTTCCAGAGCTATAATGACTCCATCCAAAATTGACCTTCTCAGTAGAAATTCTATCCACTCTTCAAAAATAATGTCTTGAAGTATCTTCTTTAATCTATTTTCTAGTGCCTTTTCTAGGATTTTGTAAAGGGTATGACATAGGGAGATTGACCTAAGCTCATCCAAGAACATGGCCTTTTCCTTTTTTGGAATGAGGGTGATGAATTTTTTATTTATTTCTATAATAAATCTTTCTAAGTTCCTTGTTTCTTCTAGAGCTTACACCATATCCCCTCCAAGGATATGCCAACATTTTTTGAAAAACCCTATTGGAAATCCATCCAGACTAGGGGCTTTATCTAGATCAAACTAGTTGAGAACTATCTTAATTTATTCCTTAGTGAAGCTTTACCCCAAAGCCTTATTATGTGCCTCTAATAATAAACTTGGGATGAGGTTTAGGAACACTTATTAATTTTCTCTATCCGATCCTTCCCAATTATTTTAAGGGTATGTGTAGGATCATGATGGGCCAAAAAGTGGTGATATGTAAGTGATATGATGACCCATGTGGCTGACGACCTTTTTTTTACCCAAAATTGATGAAATGTAAAGGGTTTTTAAAGGAGTTTCTTATATTTCCACCAATACAAATTATTCTTTACTTTCAATTTAATAAATAATTATTATTCATTTTCTATTTGAATTATGACTAAAGTCTTGAATGATAGGTTGATTGAAAAACATCTATAGCTTTCAAACGGTATCACATTTTTTGAATCTAAAACATTTGCCACATTCTATACTTTGCATACTATAGGATTAAAAAATAAAATTGAATTTCATGAAGTTTTGACCAAGTTAAGGTGGTTAGACGTACGATTTTTTATATTTTTTAAAAGTTGTAACAAAAAATTCATAATTAATTATTTACTTGGAAAAAAATTACAAAAAAAGATGCATCACATTGGGACATGAGTCCTCTACTTATATCTAAAATATTATAAAAATATATTATCATTTTATTGTGGTTAGGGTTGTTAGACAAACACCTACTTATTTTTTCCCTAAGTACTACTGCGTTGAAATTTCAAATTTTTACCAAATAGATTTTATTTATTTTTAAATAAACCTAGTACTTTATAAACTACATTCAATTTTCTACATATTCTATTGTTACATATCTCTCAAATAATATAGATAACTTATTCAAATTTTTACGTCAAGTTGCCTAACTCTGATTTTTTTGAATTTTATTGCCACTTGTGTTTTTTCCATGATGATCCTGCACATACCCATCAATAAGGTTTCACCTACCTATTTTATTCCATGTGTAGGAGATATTTTTTGATTCAATATCAGGGTATGTGACTGACGACTTTTTTTTAACCAAAATTTATGAAACAAAAATGGTTTTTAAAGGATATTCTTAGCTTTCCACCAATATAAATTATTCTTTACTTTGAGTTTAATAGATAATTATTTTTAATTTTCTATTTGAATTACGAATAAAGTCTTGATTGATAGGCTGATTGAAAAACATCTATAGCTTTTAATTAGTATCACATTTTTTGAATCCAAAACATGTGTCACATTCTATGATTTTAATACTATATGATTTTAAAAAAAATGAATTTCATGAAGTTTTGACCAAGTTAGGTGGTCAGACATATAAGTTTTTTATATTTTTTAAAAGTTGTAATAAAAAATTCATAATTAATTTTTTACTTGGAAAAAAATTACAAAAAAATATGCATCACATCGGGACATGAGTCCTCTACTTATATCTAAAATATTATAAAAATATATTATCATTTTATTATGGTTAGGGTGGTCAGACACACACCTACTTCTTATTTTTCCCCTGAAATTTAAGTACTACTGCATTGAAATTTCAAATTTTCACCAAATAGATTTAAAAAATAAAAAATAAACCTAGTAGTTTAGAAACTTAATTCAATTTTCTACAGATTCTATTCTTACATATTTTTGAAATAATATAGATAACTTATTCAAATTTTTACGTCAAATTGCATAACTCTCATTTTTCTAATTTTTTTGCCACTTAAGGGCCTATTTTTTCCATGATGATCCTGCACATACCCATCAATAAGGTTGCACCTACCTACCCAATTCTTGAAGTCTACCTATGCTCGGTTCATTGTTTGGGAGACAACACTTTTATCTTTTAGATGCATAATAGCATTAAAATATCCCCCAATAATTGTCTATGGATATAGGTTACCTTCCATGAAGTTGTCTAGCTCTTTCTAGAGATCTCTCTTCTTAGTGCAAGGGGTAGGGCCATATACATTAATTAGTACTAAACTCATATTCATTTTTTATGTTTCTCAATATGTATCCAATCTAGTTTTTCTCGAACCTAATCATTTCAAAGGAGGCCACCCTAGGATTCCAAATAATGGCCAAGCCCCCTGAAGCCACTTCTGATTGGACTTGCTCCAATTTCCAATATCCTATATTCCTAATAAATAGATCCATTTTAGTTCTGGTTAGTTTGGTCTCTTGAATAAGTATAACGTCTATCTTATCAAAGAAAATCCCACACTTGACCAAGCGTTGCTTGTTAGGGGCATTCAAGACCCTAAAATTCAAAGTAAGGAGCTTCATGGCCCATTAGGAAGGGGTTTTCCCTTCCTATATTTTAATAGTGCTATGATTTTGATCCGATCCTCTACCTCTCCTGATATAAATCTTAATTCTTTTAGAGATCTTCTTCATTGTTTCTTCTCTATTGTCCTACCACAATCTATTTTGTCTTTTTTTATAAAGGATTGGGAGACACCTAAGCCTTCCATGATGAGGAAATATTCTTCATTGCTTTGATGAGGCTCTGTGCCCCCAAATAGGAGCTCTTGCTTTAGTATTTCTACCTCCTTTATCTTAATTAGTTATTGAAGAATCTCTTTCTTTCTAGCTATCTTAGCAAGGTCTAATGATTGTGATTCAAGTCTATCCCTAGGATATGTGCATTAGTTAATCCAAATAAATTACATAAAACCTTAATCTATAGGGAAGATATTTCTTCTCTTGGGAGGTCTACCTCATATCCATCCCAATGTTTCTTGGGGTCATTAACGGGCTCTTCAACCAAGCTTGACTTGTGGTTGTTTTATGCACAAGGTGTCTCCCCAAAATCTTCTTGAGTCACAACTTCCTTAGCTAGTAGTCTTCTTTCTTTTCCAAATTTTGAGTAGTACCCACAAACCTAGCCTCACCGTTCCTTTTTGGAGATAATATTTTAGTAGAAATTTCTATCAATTTTTGATAAATGTCCTTCTACAAAACCATAGCTTCTTCTAAAATTTGGGATAGTTATTTTTCTTGTTACTTGAACCTTGATTTCATTAGGTTACTAGGATCTTGTTCTCCTCTTAGAGACTTGAATATTTTATCTAAGTAGGTCCCTTTCTCTAGGTACATGTCAATCTCATCTCTACGCTCTTATTGTTATGGGTCTATAATAGTGACTATACCCATGCTAGCTTCTATCATTGGTGCTTTTTCTTTACCATAATTTTGCAACTACCCACTATCCATATTTTCACCTTGAGTTTCTACACAAGGCTCCAAGCATTCTATCCTACCTTCCCTTGAACTTTGCCATAGCCCTAAGCTTTCATCCACCAATTTTTCCCTTAGAACGCAATGACTTGTGTTACTTCCTTCTAGTACTTTCACTTTTTGGAACCATCTTCCAAAATCTGATAAGATTTCCAATTCTCTATAGACCCCTATGAATGTGTTCATTTCAACATATAAACTAGCCACATCCCTCATTTTTCCATTCAAGAAGTCCTCTTCCACTCCCAAGAAGGATCCCAAGGCATCTCCTATTTTGATTAAAGCTTTCGAGTTCCAGAATTTTGCAGGGAGCCCAACTAGACTAAGCCACATTCGGGACTTTTTGAAGTTATATTTTGTTTGGTCAAAATTAGGGGTCCAATTTATCTGATGGAAGCTTGATACTTTGAAAAACATTAGATTTTCATACAAAATTTTTAGCTTCAGGTATAGATCTATGCACTCTATTAGAAAAAAAGGTCTTTCCGAGGGGTCAAATTCTTAGCTTTCCTACATAGGCGTTCCTCCACCAATCCATAATTTTCTAGCTATCGTACCCATTCCCACACAATTTAACCAACAACACTATGTCTTTCAACTAACTAGATTTTGAGGAGATAAGGTCGGATGACATTATGAATAACTTGCTGCCAATATTCTTTTGAGGCTTCATATTTCCTTTAGTTTGGTTTTCCACCCTCAAGACCCTTCGATTCCCCTAGCCGAAGCCCTTCCTCGGATACCACCTAGGGTTTTTGTCCATGAATTTTCTTGAGGGATCAAAAACATTCAAGGATCCTTATGATGATTAGTGCTTCAGCCTTTGTGTATAGGATTAAGGTTTCATCAACTTCCGTTCTTTCTCCCTTGCACCCCTTTTCTACAAAGTGACACCTACATCTTCTTTCATTGGAGGGTACTTCTACCTCCTATTGCGGATACTAGTCCACCCTTCAATATGCTGGGAAGGTGGAAGATCTTATTTATTTTTCCACCAATCTATACTATGTTTGTCTTCTTTCCAAATATGACCATACCGCCTACTACCAACACCATTCCTACTGCCAAAGTTTGCAAACCTACTAGTATTTTTATGCCCTTGATATCTTTAAGAAGTATTCCATTCAAACTTCCTTCTTTGGTCTTTCCACCCAAACTTTCACTTCTTAGGGTTGTGGAGAAATGCCTCTCTTTCTATCTGCTTGTATCCATGCCATTCTCTGAACTCTTCTCTCCTTCTTGCCTCCTGATTTGGATGTATGGAAGCACATTTTTTTACCCATTGTCCATGTTTAAAAACCCACTACAAGATGTGGCTACTCTTGTCTAGATTTTTCCTTGTGCATGACCCATATATGGGAGTTCCATGTCTACTAAATCTCCCAATTGTATGCCCTCAATATCTCCTTCACTTCTTTTCTCATCACCACCTGCATTCATTTTCACTTATATTATTATTATATATTCATTATCATCATCATTGTACTTTTGTCTAAATTGTTTTTATTTATTATTTGAAGCATCTTATCATCATTGCATTTTTTTATAAAGTGTTTAGATTTGTTATTCTAAGCATCTTATCATCATTTCATTTTCATCTTAAGTGTTTATATTTATTATTTCAAGCATCTTATCATCATTGCCTTTTCATCTTAAGTGTTTAGATTTTTTATTCTAATAATTTTATCATCTTATATATTTATATATTTATTACATTGCATGTCCCCAACATATATATACATTCTTCATTAGATACATTCTAGATTCATTTTAAATCATATACATATTTACATTAACATTCACTTATATATGTCATAAATCATAGATACCTTACAAACATCATTATTAATTAGTACATTGATTTCATAATCATCATTAACAAAAGCCATTCCTAATCATTATATAGCTGATATCCTCGACCTCTTGATCTAGCTGACCTCCTCACCCTTCTTGATCTAAATGACCTCCTCAACCTCCTTGATCTAGCTAATCTATATGTCCCAGCCCTTGGGTGATCTATATATCTTTACAAAACATGTACATGCTTTTAACGAAAGGGGTATTATTATTTTTACGTAAGTTGATGACTTAAAAATCTATAATAGAACTAAGAGACTTAAAATATTCATATTGAAAAAATGAAAGCTAATTGAACACAAACTTATAATGCATGGGTGAGTGTAGGATCATGGGGGTCCAAAAAGTGGCTGACAACATTTTTTTATCTAAATTTAATGAAATAAAAATGTTTTATTGATAAAATTGTCATATTTCCACCAATATAAGTTATGATTTATTTGGAATTAAATAGATAATTGTTATTGATTTTCTACATGCATTCTGATTAAAGTCTTGATTGATAGGTTGATTGAAAAAATCTATAATTCACAAATGGTTTCATCCTTTTTTAATCTAAAATGAGACACATTCTATGCTTCCAATAGTATAGGATAAAAAAATAAAAAATGGATTTTCATAATTTTTTGACCAAGTTATGGTGGTCAGACAAACAAGTTTTAATATTTTTAAAAATTTATAATAAAAAATTCATAACTAATTATTTACTTGTAAAAAATTATAAAAAAAAGTGTGACACATCCGAGTATGTGTCATCCACTTATATTGAAAGTTTCAAAAAAAAATTCTTGTACTTAAATTGGTAAGACATACACCTACTTTTTTTTTTTTTTTTTTGAAAATTTAGTACTACTGCATTGAAATTTCAAAATCTCACCAAATATATTTACTTTTTTCCAAAAGAAGCCTAATATCATAGAAACCAAATTCAATTTTCTACAAATTTTATTCTTACATATTTTTCAAATTATTTTAATAACCTATTCAAATTTTTATGTCAAGTTTCCAAACTCTATTTTTTTGAATTTTCATTGCCACTTAAAGGCCTAGTTTGAACCCCCATGATCCTACACTAACCCACATATATTAACAAATTACTATCTTGTTTGATTTAAGATTTAATGTTAGTATATATTATCGAAGTGAGAAAGTAACAATGGAATTTAGATATCAATAGTGGTACATAAATACGAAATTGAGATTGTGTTGATCTACCTTTGCATACATAAATACATAGTTTCTCAATTTTAAATTTAAACTATATATATTGTAATTCGGGCCACTATACTTGATTAATGGAAATATTACTTAAACACAAAGGATAAATAAGTAAATTGATTTTTTTTGAAGAAACATTAAGAATTGAACATCATAATAATTTCCTCTAAAATAAGATACTTGGTGATTTTAGTTTTATCCCCTCTGTATTAATTTCATTTCCTCTACATGATTCATGAACCAAAAATTTATTTATTTTCTTTATTTTTTTGCCTATAATTTTACAAAATGCATTCGTGTTTTGGCTTGCACAAAAATGTACACGTTTTATCTTTTACAAAACACATACGTGTTTTGGCTTGCATAAAACACATACATTCTTCATCTTGCACAAAAATGTACGCATTTTGGCTTGTACTTAGGCTTGGATTACAACCCTTAGGCTTGGCTGGTTCATTTGCCTCAATTTTATGTGATTTTTTCCTCCATTCTCATTTTCCAACTTGCTCGTCATCGGTTTTACACATTATAAATCAAATCTTAGTAAAATTACCACCATAACTTCACATGTCTTCTAAGCTTTGTAACCATATAATTTTTTATATTTGAACCACATTAACACATTTATTTTTAATTTCCTTCAATAATGTTTGCATAGTTATTAGAGACATATGTATTGAATTTTTTTAATAACTTTTAACCTACTTGTCCAAATTTGAAAAAAAATTATATAATATTGTTCTACATTTCATTCTTTACACATTGGAGGATTTTTTTTGCATTTTTTAATATTTTAGTGCAATTTATGTGATGTGCACACTCAATGATGTGATTTTCAATGCATCCACTTTGAAAAATTATAAAAAAATAATCAATTAAAAATTACAATAATATAAAACTTCTAGTACTCACTCTTAACTATATTTCTACCAATGGGTTTTTGAAAATACTGAATGCAAGTGAAAAATTTGAGGGGCACATACCAAAAACTATGTTATGTTTTCTTGAAAAAATAGGAACAATTTTGTTTGCACGAAGCATTTGATCCTATTAATGATATCTATTCTTGAAAAACTTTAGTATTTTAGAAACTAGATTCAATGTACTACAATTCTTTTTCTTTTGATATCTTAAAATTTTGAGTGAATGAATTTCAAATTTAGCCATTTTTTACCCCCTTCTTGTTCACCATCTTGGTGCACTTACCTAATAATGAATAATTTTAAAAAATATATATTTAAATTTGTAAGTGTGAATAAGTAAACAGTAAAATAACACTTCTTAATGAAACATTATATCAAAGATTCAACAAATAAACTAGTTTTAAGCAAGAATCTTTTGAAAGCATCTGATTGTTTCCTATCTCCAAATATTTATTAAATCACAGAGGGCTCTCAAATTTGGTAAGTACTTGTGACTTTTAAAATGCCAATCTAGAGAATGGAGTGATGCTAAATGCAATGATGTAATGATTTGATGATATCTATTTGATAAAAGGAAACTATTGTAATCTATTCTAACATGAAACTATGATGATGAAGCTACAATAAAACTACTATGCAACCATGATCATGAATTCTAAAATGCTTATGATACTACAATGCTATTTCTATTGTTGTGATGCTTGATCGCTTGATTGCTATTTCCTGCAGAGTAAGATTGCACAAAGATGGGATCCATTTCTTGTGGAGAAAGGATGTATTTATAGATTTATGACAAAAAATTTGCATAGGGGCAAAAAAGTAGAGGCTTGGATTCAATCTAGAGGATTTAATGGTGAGAGATTGTGAAGATTTAGAAGATTCTGGGAATGGTTCCTCCCCATGAAAACACCATGGAAAAGGATAGGAAGGATCAAAGGAAGAAGATTGAGAGGATTGCTTGTAAGCTTTCCCGTGAATGCCAATTGCATTTATTTTGACATAATTTATATAATGTCTAAATGGTAGGTGAGTAAATAGAGGAATTTTCTTTATGCTTTTATTTAAATATTTTGATTTATTTAAATTAGCAAAAAGGGGAATGAAAAATTTAATAAAGAAAACTATAGGAGTTGTTTATTAAATTAAATAGAAGGAATGTGATATTTAAACAACAAAGTATTTAACCTTTGTTAATTAATTTTGATTGAATGATGTCATTAAGATAGGATAAATAGAGGAATTTGATAATTAAATTAGACAAAGTATTTAATTTTGTTTATTTAATTAAGATGAAATAATAGCAAAAAAAGAATTTAAATAAGAATTTAAACGTGAACTATATAAATAAATATTTTTATTTATTCAATAGTAGAGGAATTTAGGATAATTAATCAAATAAGTCATATTTGATTAATTAGATTCTCCAGACCAATTTTAGGTGTATACATTTTTCCCCCCTTTGAAGTGATGTGTTTACACATTGCTTCAAATAAATTTTTGCTTTTGCCACTAGTATTGATGAAAAAAGTTTCAGTATGCTCCAGACATGCCCCAGAAATTGATTTGTTGGTGATGATGAATATATGCCCCCCCGAGAGATAAATACATGATGTTTTTTTTTTTGGAATTTTTTGGATTTTTCAAAAAAATTTAATTTAATTTATTTTTCAATGATTTTTAATTTTTCGATGATTTGATGAAGATGTGATGATAAAATAATTTATCTCCCAAAATTTGATGTAAAAAGTTTTTCTCCTAGATGAATTTCAATAAATCTCCCAATAAAATTAATTAAAATGTTTAAAAACAAAATTCCACCATAATCCACCTTTAATAACCTATAAAAGGTCAAAAGGGTCTTTCTCAAATTCATTTGTGCATTTTGACCTTTGAAAACTTTGTGAGAGAGATATTTGTGACTCTTGGAGCAAGATGTCAATCCCTTACCACACCCATCGGTTCGAACGAGTGCGATGTTATCAGCGCTCAACCGCTTATGGACTTCCGGTACGTACCCCTAAACCTCCTCGTAATTCATGTTTTTTTAATTTTTCGCATTTTTATATGCATTTTCATTTTTGATAGTTTTAGCGCTTCAAGAATGCGCTGTAGCGCTTTTACACTCTAGAGTAGCGCTTTTAGGAATTGTTTTAGCGCTTAGGAAAATTAGCATTTCGAGTAGGTATTTTAGCGTTTTGGTAGGCTAGTTATCACTTTGAAAATATTAGTGCTATAATAGGATAGTTTAGCGCTTAAATTGGTTAATTTAGTGCAATGGCGGGATAGATTAGCTCATCCAATTATTAATTTAGCACTTTGAGGATTTTAGCGCGTCGAGCAACTATTTTGGCATTTTGACCTCCTAAAATAGCTTTTTTAGTGATATGGCACTTTGATAAACTGTTCTAGCGCTTCTGACTGATGAAATAACGCTTTTGATATTTTAACGCTTTGAATGTCTATTCTAGCACTTCTGACTGATGAAATAGTGCTTTAGATATTTTAGTGCTTTGAATATTTGTTCTAGTGCTTCTGATTGATGAAACAACACTTTTGATATTTTAACACTTTGAATGCCTATTTTAGCGTATCCAGGTCAGATTTGCAAAATTTGTCAAATTTTAACTTAAGTTTGTCAATTTCGATCGTGTCAACCCATTGGTTTGATATGATTTGATGATATAAATAACTGTGATGATTGATTCTGATGATTGATAGATAATAATTATTCTCATGATAGATGGGGAATAATCTCATTTGTGATGAACCTCATGATAGGCGAGGTTGATTTTGATAAATTGACCTCATGTTAGGTGAAGTACAATTTAGATTGATAATGATGACCTCATGATAGATGAGGTTTGGTGATGTTTGCTCATGAATTTTGATCAAAATTCATACCAAAATCTGATTAGATTCGATAGTATAATGACATATGATATTTGACATAGTGTACTGATTTTGAATATTCCATGATGATAGGAATCTCTAGATAACCTCCAGGAGTCTCTGGATAACCTCCAGATTCAAGAGCATTTCTCATGGACATTTGATTTGATTCCATAGTTGACACCAAATGAGACACAGATTATTGTTCAGTGTGGACTTGCTTCTCTTCTTGACATGCCCCAGATTAGGATTAATCGGGGTCTTCTCACGACTTTAGTTGAGCGGTGGCACAGTGATCATTACACCTTCCACTTACCCACTAATGAGATGACAGTTACTCTAGAGGATGTTTGGGGTATTTTACGGATTTTGTTTGTTGGAGAGGTTTTTGTGTATGATTCACAGGAGGTGGGTGGGACAAATGGTCTTCGTAGAGTCTTTCAGGATGAGCATATTGCTGGGATGTGGATCCCATGGTAAGAGATGGTGGATTCTTATGCCACCCTACCTTCAATTTTGGTAGGATTTATTGAAGGGTTCCTTTGTCCTAAGGGACTATCTATTAGATGGGGCTGGGTTCTTAAGAGTATGATCATACATGGCACCCGCTATACTTGGGGTATGTGCATACTGGCACATTTGCCTCATGATTTGCATTCAACTGTTTATTTGAGAGGGTGCATTTTATCATCAAGAGCTACCTTGCTTAAGGTTTGGGTGTGGGAGAATATTCTTGTCACACGACTAGTGTTAGTTCAAGATAGGCCCGTTACTAGGCCTTATGTTTTCAGATATAGAGGTTGACTTACCTAGTCCCAGATGGGTAAGTTGGAGAATTGGAGGTGCGTTTTGGATGATTTAGAGGCAGTGAAATGGCGACCATATCTGGATTGTGGGCATTGGGATGAGGATGATGCAGAGATGGTTTACTTGTGTGACTTTATGTATTTGATTGGTTGGACCTGCTTTGTCTTAGAGAGAATCCTACTGTGGAGGGTCTATAGATAGTATGGTATTGTTCAGTGTATGCCCCATGGTGTTGGACATTATGCTCATCGGAAAAGTGATGCAGTAGATTGAGGACCATCTCTATCTTATGATACTATAGTAGAGGGATACCATGCCTTACAACCTTCAGTCTAAGATATATGATGTGATATTGTAGAGGCACCAGTGACTACAAAGTATGCACAGTATCTTGCCTTACATCCATGCCCTCAAATTACTATTCTTGATGAGCCAACGCCACTACCTGGAAAGGAGGATGTTGCACCTAGTTAGAGATGGAGATGAGTGGACAATGTGGTGGAGTTGCAGGCCTTCGATGTTGAGATAGAGGATGTGGGTGGAGAGGATGTTGATATTGAGGATGTGGAGGGTAGTGGTGAGGGGTATCATAGTGGCAGTGAGGACGGTGAGGAGAGTAGTAGTGGTGAGAGTAGCAGTGATGATGGAGACAATGGAGGGGATGGTGGAAGAGGTGCTATGGTAGGTAGGAGAATGTCATCTACTAGTGTGCCTCATAAGAGGCAAGCAGTGGAGACATCTTCCACAAAGTATCAAACACAAATTGCCACCCTTCAGCTATAATTTCAAACCTTGCAGGGGCAGCTTGTACAGGCTCAGGGTTTACTTGTGTAGACACAAACGTAGATACAAACCCAAGCACACACTCACGCATAGGCCTTGACATAGGTACAAGGACAGTTGGTAGTTGTTCAGACACAAATAATCACATTGACGATAGAGAGGGACAGTGTCAGGCAGATCGCCGAGTGGGCACAAGCAACTCTTGAGACTTTACAATGGATTATCGATGGTACCATTGTTGGTGATTATATGAGGGAGGTTCTCCATGTCAATCAAGAGGAAAATTTTTACAAAGGCCGTTACCATGATGCAGTCCCTACTGAGCAGAGAGTGAGTTATGCTCTTTCACGATCAGGCAGGACACATACTAGGACTGTTAGTGAGGGTGTGACCCAACCACCTCACAGAGATCCAGGAGATCCTAGTCTGTCTAATGGTGGTGGAGGTACTATTCCATCTGGTGGTGGAGGTACTCGTCCCGTGATGCCTGCACCATCTGGAAGTAGCTGATCTTAGATGCTTGATATGATTTTGTGATATACTTTGAGACATTATGTATACTCCGATTCAACTAGTTTTGATGATATATTTCTTTTATTTTAGACTTCATTGCATACTTTACATTGATGATTTATATGATTTATATGATATGCAGCAGACTATTATTGATCTATGATGAGTTCTACTATGATTCTATGATGGATGTATTTATTTATCATGTTTTATATGCCATGTGATGATTTATTTGATTCTAGATGATCATATGATATGCTATGGTTTATGATGGTCCATTTAAGGAATGATGTATGGATGCATGATTATTTTCATTTTATATGATGATCGACTTTATATATGCATGTGGATGTCATGATGTGATGCAAATGGGATGTATGTTACTATGTTGATATAAATGTGAAAATAGATGATGTATGATATACATTATGAATTGATGGAAATGCAATAATATGATGTAATAATAAAATAATGAATAATGAATGGATGTATGGTGTATGATGATTGATGGATGAAATAAATGTATCATAATGTATTGATAATAAAATGTAAATGGATAATGTGATGACTTGATGTAATGATAATAAAATGTAAATGGAGAATGTAATGATATGATATGTGAGAAATAATGCAATGATATGATTTAGTTTTTAAATTTTATCTTAGAAATTTTATATGATATGGAGAAATATGATATGATGAATGCAAAATGATTTGATTAAAATGTATGAATGATGAATAGAAAATGATTTCTAATGTGAAAAAAAATGTTGATGCAACTATATGGTTACAATGATGTTTTCTTTTATGTCAAGTATACTTAGTCTTTAATGAGAAAATGATAATCATCAATTTGAATTTTTCACAAACTTTTGTAACAAAAGACTCTATAGATGTACAAATTATTTATGAATGTAATCTAAATTTATCATGCAACTACATGCAAATATTGGCATTTTAACAGTATTTTTGTGCTTTTTATCATCATTGAGATTTTTAAAATGTTGAAAGTGAGTACAAGCATCAATGGTATATGTTAGACCAATGATGACCTGAGTATTAATTTAATGATTTTTTTTTTTTGTATTTTTTGTTACTAAGACACCTGTTTGCTAGGTTTTCATCAAGGAAACCATTTTTAGGATTTTGAACCATGCACTAGGTGATTCATGTGTAGAAATTTCGGAGATGGATACTATTGAGAGGTTCATCAAATAAATCCCCTTCAAGTGTTAATAGCTGATAAACACTTGATCTATAAACTGATATGATGACAAAGGGACCTAGCTAGTTAGGTTCAAACTTCCCTTTCTTTTCTTTGTCTTGCTGATTTTTAGGGTTTTCTTTTAGGACCAAATCCCCAACCTAAAATATTCTAGACTTTACCCTATGATTGTAGCTCTGGGACATTATTTGTTGATATGTAGCTAGATGATTGACAACTTGTTGGCAATGTTCATCCAATAGTTCCATTTCTTGAAGCCTAGACACTCTATAATCCTCATCTGAAATGATTCCCTTTAGTGATACACGGAGTGATGGAATCTCTACCTCAATGGGTAGTATGGCCTCTGATCCATATACCAAGGCATATGGTGTAGCTCTTGTCGGTGTTCTGATGCTGGTTCTATAGGCCCATAATGTAGGATTGAGCTAAACATGCCAATCACGTTCAACATCGTTAGCCGTTTTCTTGAGTATTTTATGAATTCTCTTGTTAGAGGCTTCTGCTTGGCCATTTACCTAAGGATAATATGGTGTTGAGAAATGATGTTGGATATGAAATTTTCCACACAATTCCTATACATCCTGGTTTTTAAATGGTCGTCCATTATCAATGATAATGGACTGAGGTATGTCATACTGACAAACTATGTAGTTCAATATGAAAGATGAGATTTGTTTTCTAGTGATAGTTGTGAGAGGAACTACTTCTATCCATTTTGTAAAATATTTTGTTGTTGTGATTATGAACTTGTGTCCATTGGATGAAGATGGATTTATCTTTCCTACCAGATCCAATCCCCATTGACAAAAGGGCCATGTTGATGTGAATGGGTGCAATTCTTGAGCTGGTGCATGGATTAGATTACTATGAATCTGACACTTCTGAAATTTCTTGACAAACTGATAAGACTTCTTCTCCATATTTGGCCAGTAATACCCTAAATGGAGGAGTTTCTTTGCTAGAGTTATACCAACTTGAATAAACTCCAAAAATACCTTCATGAACCTCATGTAAGGTTGTCTTAGATTCGTTATGTTCTAAAAATCAGAGAAGAGTACCATCTAGAAATCGATGGTAAAGTATGTTAGCGATTAAAGTATGTCAGGCGGATTGGCGGAAGAAGTTGCATTTTTGGTTTCTAGAAAGATTAGGAGGAAGGATGTTATCTTTTAGGTACGCATAGGTCTTTTCATAGATGGAGGATTCAATGACATCTAAACGATATATGATTTGGGATTCCGAACTATTATAAGAAGGATGAGATACTTTTTCTACCATAAACTCATAATGACCACGCTTCTCTGGTAATTGCAAAAGAGAAGCAATTGTTGCCATAGCATCTGCCGCTTTGTTTTTTTCCCTCAAAATTTTCTCAAATTTGATATTGAAAAATTATTGTTTGAGATAACCTATCAACTTCTTATAGGGCATTAACCTCTCATCTTTCATCTGATATTCATCATTTACCTGATAAATGACTAGTTGAGAATCTCCATATACTTGTAACTCTGTGATTTTCCATTCAATTTCCATTTTGATGCTAATGATTAATACCTCGTACTCTGCCACATTATTGGTACATGGAAACATTAGTTTATAATACTTTTGGATGGTGTGTCCTTGGGGTGTAATAAACAATATTCCCGCACCAGAACCTCTTTGTGTATATGATCCATCAAAGTAAAGTATCCATTGTTGTGTTGTTAATGTAAGAATGTCTACATCAGGAAACTCCATTGTCATAGGACGATCATCAGTTAAAGGAGCTTTAGCTAATTTTTTGGAGATCACTTGACCTTTGATGGATCTTCTTTCCACATACTGAATATCAAACTCCCTTAAAAGCATGACCCATTTGGCTAGTCTACTTGTTAAAGTAGCCTTACTGAGTAGATATTTTAATGGATCAATTTTTGCAATGAGCCTGATTGTGTGAGTCAACATGTAATGTTGCAACTACTGGGTAGCAAATACCACCGCCAAACAAGATTTCTCAATGAAGGTATAACTTATTTCATAGCCATTCAAAGTTCTGTTGATGTAGTAAATGGCTTGTTCCCTTCCTTCATAATCTTCTTATGCCAACAATGCTTCTAAAGAAATATCCGTTGTTGCAATGTATAGTATTAAAGGTCTTCCTTCTGTAGGTGGCATGAGAATAGGTGGCGACATCAGATATTGCTTGATTTGGCTAAAAGTTGTTTCACACCCCTGATCCCATTTGAACACAACATTCTTATGTAATAGATGATTAAATGGGTGACTTTTGTTTGCCAAATGGGAGATAAATCTCCTAATTGATTGTAACCTTCCTTGTAGTGACCTTAGTTGACTGATGTTTCTGGGTGGTGGAATTTTGATTATTTCCTTTACCTTTGTTGGATCTACTTCAATACCTTTTTCTGAGACTATGTATCCTAAGAGTTTTGCTGATGTAACCCCAAAGACACATTTCTTAGGGTTTAGTCTGACATTGAACTTTTCTAGCCTTGTGAATTTTTTTCCTAGGATATCTAGATGTCCTTCTCTGGAATATGACTTAGCTAGAATATCATCTACGTAATCCTCCAAAAAGGTATGCATCATATCATAGAAGATAGTGGTCATTTCTCTTTGATAAGTTGCCCCTACATTTTTCAACTCTTAAGGGCATGACATTCTAGCAAAAGGTTCCTCATGGACATGTGAATGTAGTTTTTTCATGATCTTCCGGTGCTATCTTGATTTGGTTGTAATTAGAGGAACCATTCATTATTGATAACATGGAATGCCCTGTTGTTAAGTCCACAATGATGTCAATATTAGGCAAGGGGAAATCATCCTTGGGGCATGCCTTATTTAGATCCCTAAAATCTGTACATATCCTGATACTATTATCTAGCTTTGATATAGGAACAATATTTGATATCCATTTAGCATAATCAATAGACCTAATGAATCTTGCATCTAATAACTTCTTTAGATCATCTTTTACCATCAATGCTATATGTGGATGCATCTTTCTTAATTTTTGTTTTACAGGTTTGATTCCAGTAGGAAAAGACAAGTAATGGATTAAAAGATTTGGGTCTAAACCCTACATATCGGAGTATGATCAAGCAAAATTAATGCTTCTTTCTTCAAAGAATTTGATAAATTCAGGTCTTTCTTGTTTTGTCATAGATTCTTCCAGATGTAAAATCTTTTCTCTTTCTTTTGTACCAATGTTTACAGATTGTGTAGGCTCCACCAGAACTAATGACATTTCATGATAATGCTTTGAAAGGGTGTCAAATCTCCCATATTTCAGTGCCTCAGAGAGGTTTTCACCATCTGATGTGTTCTTTATTTTTCTATTTTCAAGATCTAATACTACGATAGAATGGTTTTCACCATTAGATCCGTTATTACTATTCTTATTTTCGCAACTAGAAGATTTGACACCCTCCAGTTGATCCGCATTGTTATGAGATTTATGGATAGAACTTGTATTAGTTTCGTCACAACAAAGGAAATTTATGATAGCATCATCATTTGCATAGATGGGTACATTTAGAGGTTCAATGGGTTCCCAATCGATAAGTTCGGGATGGACTAAGGGCAGGAAGTCATAGGATTGACTTGGGTAGATGACGGTAAGGGTTCAGAAAGTTATGTCATTAGAGTTGCCATTAGGGATGTTGAGTTAAATGATGTTACTCTCCTCGAGATTATCTAGTTCACTCGATGTTTGTTCATCCTCACTTGAGTCATCGATATGTTGTGATTCTGGTACAAGTGATCTAGACCCTGAGCTCTGTCCCTCCTCACGTGTAGGTGCATATTGTTTTATGACATCAATTTAGACATCTATGTAAGATATATCATAATACAAATCCCATTCATATTCATTAGAATGTTTTTTAGATCTATCTCTTACTTGAAGGATTCTTTCAACTTCCTTCTTATTCATTTCTTGTTTTTCTTCTTCTGAGTAACCCTGTCCTGTCTTGTGCTCTAAATAAAGAGTAAGAGGTTTAATTGGTCCCACGATACTCTCTTTCCTTTTTCCAACAGGTCCCTATCCTTCATAACCCATTATTTCTAAAATAGCCTTTCCTTTTCCATACTTATCTATCTCGATGCTGATGTTTATTGATGTTGATGTTTCTTCATCTTTGTACAACCAATCAAGGATAGATTTGTCTTTTGATTCATCCTCTTTAGTATCAACTTTCACAAAAATTTCCTCTAGAATTGTGGCAAGTTGTAATGTTTGTTGTTTTATCAATGATGGTTGTCCATATGACTTCGGAGATGGCATCAATTGTGAAAGATTAAGAGACTGCTCAATAGAATATTGTCCCATGCCTTTGTCTATTAGTTGGACCTTTTCTTGGAACTTCTATGATAGAGAATTTAGAGGATCCTTATTGTTTATTAATATATATTCAACAACACTTGTATCTTTTGATTTATCCCTTTTCTCAAGCCACTTGGATGTAATGTTTGGATGTTTTTCATCATCCGATGAATTTGAAATGCATGCTTCCCTATTGTGAGGTACAAAGCTGTCTTGAGAAGTTCTGAGTGTGTTACAATGTTGAGGATTGTTATAATCTGCTGATATAGTCACCTCTTGTCCATTAACTAGAAATTTCAAACATTGGTGATAGTTCGAAGGTACTACCTACATTTCGTGAATCCACAGACGTCCTAAGAGTATATTGTATGTTAACTCTTTTTCTAGTACCTGGCACACTATATTTTTCATCATTGGTTCCACTTGAATGGGCAACACAATTAGTCCTTTAAAAGATCTCTCTTCTTCATCATAAGCCTTTATTGTCATTTTTCTTCAGGCATTAATAGCATTATTTGAATACCCTAGTGCACGGATTAACTTTAAAGTACATATATTTAAACCAACTCCCCCATCTATTAGGACTGTTTTAACATGATGTTTATGGATCAAAACTTCAATATGGAGGGCAGTGTTATGTGGATGATTAAGTGACACATCATCTTGTTCAGAGAATGATAGACAGCGTGGTGTGGTCAAATGTCCCACCATAGCCTGGAATTGGAAAACATCTATTTTGTTGGGTACTATGGTGGCAAAAAGTGCTTCTTCTAAAATATCCTTATGGGATGGTGATAGTTTAAGGGGTTCAAGTATTGATATTTGCACTGGTATTTTTTGAATTTGGTCGACAATATTGTATCAAATTAGATGTGGAGTGGTGTTTTTAGGTGAAAATCCCTTCAAAATTACCTTGGATTTCCCCCTTGTCATTACATTAACCAGTTGATAGTCTTGTCTTTCTTTGATTTTTTAAACATTTATCTGATTGTCATATATTTGTATGCTGAGGATTAGATCTAGGGGGATAATGTCACTAGTTTTGTTGTTTTCAATGTGATTACTAGTGGCAGTATCCCTTTCTACTTTGGAAAAACAAAAGATCGTGCTATTGTAAATGTGATTGACATTTTTTCCTTTACTGTTTGTAGAAGATTACTCTCCCTTATTGTAATTTGGTAAAGGGTCTTTAAAAGATGCATGATCATTGTTTTTTGATGTCCCTCTACGTATACCTTTTTGTTGTCAATCAGATCTTGGACTATATGTTTTAATTCCATGCAATCATTTATCTTCTGTCCCTTATTTTTATGGAAGTTACAATAATCTACGTCATTCCACCATGGTGGTTTGAATTTTGGATCCCAAAACCGTGCTTCTCATGTAGTGATAAGACCACTTGCAACAAGTTCCCTCATTGTTGATTCTAGTTTTTGGTCTAATGGTGTGAATCGACATCGGTTTGATGATTTTTGATATGTTTGTGGTTTTGATTCTCCATTGTTTAGATTATTGTTTTGACTGATATTTGAATTGATGTTTCAGTCACTGTTTTGGTTTGTCTTTGCTATAGAGGTTGTCAAGTTAAAAACTAGCTGTGCATTTTGTAAGTCATTTGTAGTTTTGCTGATCCTCGTATTTCTATTCTTTTTCCAGAATTTAGGTTTGTCGTTGTTGGTATATTGATTTGAGGAGTTGGTGTTGTTTGATTTTTCATTGTAGTGTTTGATCACCCCTCATTTTACTAAGGCTTCTTCGATTTTAAGGCCATTTTCAATCACTTTTTCAAATGTTGGAGGACATTGTAATTCAATTCTATAGCTCATTTCATCACTCAGGTTATCAATGAATAACTCAATTTTTTCTTCCTCAAGTATGGAGCGAGGATAACTAGCAAATAGTTGCCATCGTTATAAAAAGGACAAGAATGTCTCACCTTTGTTTTGCTTCATGTTATAGAGGTCCTTTATCATGATGTCATGTTAGATGTTAAAGGAATATTGTGATATGAACCTATTGACGAGCTCTTCAAAAGTTCGTATTCCTAGTTGTAGTTTGGAAAACCACTCCATACATTGACCTCCTAAGCTTCTTGGGAATAACCTCATTAGGTAAGTTTCTTCCTGTGCGAACTCTAAGCTCATGGTTCTGAATTCCCTTACATGGTCGATTGGGTTTGTCTTACCATTATATTTGTGATATTTTGGGAACTCGTAGTGTCTAGGGAATTGGTATCATATCCATAGTTGGGTCAAAAGGATAAGGACAAATGTCCTGTAATGCATACCTTTTCGTGTTTCCCTTTTGCATATCTTGAATTTGTTGGTGCAAGTTTTTCATTTTTCGTGTTAGGGCCACAACTTGATTTGTGTTTGGCATATGTTGTGTATGTTGTGGTGTTTTAGTTTCATTTTCTCTAGGTGTTTCCTTTAATCGATTGACATCAAAATCTTTTGGAAGTTTGGCACCTGATTCAGCTAGCATTAAGAGATATTTTTCCATGTCTTGCTCTAAATTTTTTTCCATAAATGTATGGAATTTTGGATTTTGTTGGGTTCTTTGTATGTCTTCTTTCATTATTTTATTTTTTCTCATTTTGATGTAAGTTATTCCAAGGATTTTCTTCTGACATGATGTTTGATGTTTCAAGTTTTTTTTCTAAGAGTCTCTGCTTTTGTAACCTTGTGAAGATTGGCATACAAGTGTTTGTCTTTCCTACCAAATTTTGATCTTCTATGTCTGATAAGTGTCAAATGAATTTTAACAAAGTCAAATAGGATGATATATCCTATTGATGAGACTAGGTTTAAAATCTGATTACTATGCCTCATTTCATCATAGTAAGATGATAATATCCCGATGAAGAAACATAGCTAAATAACCAAGATTTTGGTTAGATTTGCTTTGACAATTTATAGTTTGCAAGATCTGAGTTATAGTTGAAAAGAACGTTAACTTGTAGGAACCTATTTGTTTCTGGTTTCTAGATAGTGTCTGTATTGAAAAGATACTTCAAGTTGATAAAAATATGAGTTTTAGATGTTAACCAATCAGACTGATATGTTTGGAAGATCTCTATTTTTTTTTCTTTGGAAGTGCTAAAACAAAGTGCAGAAGCACTAAAACGGAGTGTAAGAGCACTATTTTGTAGAAGCGTTAAAACAAAGTATGGAAGCGCTGATAGTTTTTCAAAGCACTATTTTGTGGAAGCGCTAAAACAGAGGTCAAAGGTGCTGAAACAAAGGGTCTAAGCGCTACTGTGGATTCAAAAGCACTAAAACAAACCTCAGAAGCACTAAAATAGAGCTCAAAAGTGCTAAGACAGAATGTGGAAGCACTACTTTGGGTTTCAATGATTTTGTCCAATTTTTCTACTTGTGAAGAGATTGTTTTCCAAGAATTTTGACTTCGAAAAGATATCTCCACTAGTAATTTTTTGATGTTGGATGATAAGCCTAAAGATTTTGAGTTTTTTTATTGCAAAAATTGATCGGTCCTAGTGGAGTATTCTATCATTGGTTGCAGGATGAAGGACTGATGTATGGGTTGACTATGATTATGATATTGCATAAGAGCATTGTAAAAGGTCCTGAAAAAACCCAAAAACATTAGAAAATGTCATGAAAAAATCCAAAAAGATAAAAAAATCAAAAACATTTCAAAAATCCCCAAAACAGAGTGGGAGTCAATTGTGTCAAGTCAGTCATAGACATAGTCAAACTACATTGCCTCTGCGACTGGACGTAGGCAAGGCCATTAGTCGATGTGCCCCCGAGGCATTAGGTTTGTCTCTCTAGGTTTGTCATGTATCACACACATAAAATCATGAATTATTCTTTGTATATATCAAAGTTAGTGGTCGTGTCGAACTACGAGGTCTCTGCATGTATAACGTAGGAAATACTATCAATCGATACGCCTCTGAGACCGCACAAGGTTACACTAATAGGGTTTATCACATTCACTATCACACACATTGCATATCATCAACTTAAGTACATATTTTCAACCAGTTATGTCAGTTAAAGTCTGGTCGAACTACGAGGTCTTTGCATGTACAACATAGGCAAGACTATCAATCGATGAACCCCTGAAACCGCATTAGGTCAGTCCTTTAGGGTACATCATCTTAAGTCATACACTATCAACATACACACACTTAGGAATCAAAAAAAGTCATGCATCAACAAGACAAACATCTCAAAAATGTCATCAAGTCAAAATCAAACACATTGTCAAAGTGATCAACTTATGTTTTAAGCAAGATATTTCTTTCTTGTCAACAAACATCATCAATTGTCATAGCCTCATGTAGCTTGTCGCATCAATGATATCAGGCTCAAACATTTTATACGACACATATCTTTCTAAAACCAAGCTTTGTCATGCCTTACATAGATAGTCACCAAGTCGAAACCAGACTCAACGTCTTATATGGTATGTGCCATCCATCACATCGAGCTATGTCAAACATCAAACAATTACACAAGATCAAGTTTTGACAAATGCTTTTATTTACTTTATGACTTTATATCTTATGTTGTCTTATCTTTTTATCGATTTTTGCATGAGTCTGATTACTATCTTTCTCAAGGATGTCCCTTGAAGGATTTAGAGAAACAAGGATGTCTCAGGACTCTTTTTCTTTGACTGTTGTCTATCAGCTACCTTTTTAACTTTGGATTTTGCGTCATGTTACTAGTTTCCTCGAGGATGTCCCATGAAGGATATAGAAGAGCAATGACATCTCATGACCTATCTTTTTTTTGTTTGTTGTTTGTGGTTTGTCTAGACAAAAAGAATGGGACAATCTTGCCCTTAGTATGAGTTACGACACTCCTTGCCTGCGACTGTCTGTTTTTCGCAAGTGGATGACTTTGTACACTATGGTCTATCTCATATCATAGTGTGTACTATCCATTTGTGTCATGTCCTGCCCAATGATGATAAAATGCAAAGCTTGGTATATATTTGAAAAAATATTGAAGATTCTACATTCTTCTAACATACATTTCTAATACTAACATTTCTTTTTTTCTGCATTTTCACCACCGCTATCTACGTTCCTCTATCATTTTTATCCTTCATATTCTAGTTTTCTCATTCATTTCAAGAGCACACTCATGTTCTTTGAACTCGCCTATCCTCTTGAGGGGGCATACCATTACCTCCTTGTCATTCTCCCTTTCACTAAGGCATATTTGTTTTCAATTTCTTTGACACAATGCAATAAACAACATTGTATCAAAGAGGGGCAAATTGTAGACACTGAAAATTGGTCTAAGCTTACGAACACCACTTTTGACGTAATTTTCTAATGTCCATAGTCATGATTAAATAATGTTAGTTATTTAATTATTTCTTGAACACATATTTCTTCTATTAATTAAATACCTTTAATTATTTGATTAATTCATTATGACCCTTATTCAACTTTGATTAATTAAATAAATCATATTTATTTAATTACGTCGTTAATTAATTAATTATCTTTTGAAATTAAATAATTTACCTCTTATCATATTTCAACTATAATTAAATATTATTTTTGAATTATTTAATTATTCAATTAATCTTTTCAGTCAATTAAATAAATCATTATTTATTTAATTAAATCATTTCAATTTTTGAATGCTGAATTAAATTACCATTTAATTCATAATTAATTATTTGTCATATTTTTCTATCGTCTAGTTAACTAATTATTCACTCACCATCTGACTTGAGATGTATTTAAATTCGTCAGTTATCTTCTGATTCGATATCTAATTGTCTCTGCAAAAATAACTCTTGTCAAAACTAATCAATTAACTAGTTCTAACTCATATGCATGAATATATTTATTAATTAAATATTTTTATTTAATTAATTAATTCATGTGTGCATTCGAACAAATCATTCTCCAAGTTTTAACTTTATTTTTTTCATTCAAAATCTAATTCTTCTATTTTTGAAGACTTTCAACTGAAGATTAAATTATTTATTTAATTTTGAACTCCAGTTCTTAAATATTTTCGAACAGTCTTAACACTAGATTAAATTATTATTCTAATTTAATTTTTATCCTACAGAATTTCCCAACTCACGTTCTAACTGACACATAACTCACATTGCATGACATTCATCAATCTCAATTGTTGATCTCTCTTTCGAATCTGAGCCAATCGTTTGAAAACCAACTTTTTATAAATTGACTGACCTTTGTTAGTATTCGTCTCCCCGAAATCAATACTTTTTGGAAGAACTTAATCTTCGATATTCTGTTTAGACATACATCAAGACTATGCTTGCATACATACTGAAAACCTGAGGGCAAAAATACCGACACAACAAAATGGAGAAGGACAATTAAGATAATTCGAAAAAATGGATTGATATTCGATGAGATTGTTTAATATTATCACTTTAATTGTTTTTTAATTCATTTATCAAAAAAAATATTATTTGATTTAAATTTATGCATGTTAGATTAGATTTAACCATCTTTGATTGCAGCATTCATTTCATCTGTCACAGTATGAGTGCTTTTAATTTTGACTCTGTATATTTTTTCAATCGACATTTGTGATCACACTCAATGATCTCTTAGAAAAAAAAAAGGCACGCATACTATTCTGATTACCTTGTTTATGTGGTCTAACGAGACATAGTGAGTATTTGGTGTGCACGCACGGCAACTCAATCTTTTATGCCCAATTGCCCGATGCATATGGAGGCGGCACTTCTCCATAGTAATCCGAAGGACAGATTTTTAATAACTAAATTATTTTTTGTGCTGCAAGATTTATTTAGTGCCGTCATATGGTACGTTGACAATTAGTAATTACCACTAGCATATCTTCTGCAGTTTTTGGTGGGTATTTGATACGTTGACAATTAGAAATTAATACAATTATTCCGAATGACTGAAATATTCATGATTTGGTGGGTATTTGTTTCTGTCCTCGCTCTCAATGTCGAAGGTCTATTTCTTACTGTCATCGCCGCCCTGTCTGGTAATAGAAGAGTTCATTTGTTCCCTTGCAAATGGGATTCAGTGAATAAAGAGAGATACGATTCGGAAAAGGTCATGAAGATCTTTTTTATTGGCTCACCGGTTGTAGAAAATGCCATCGGAGAGGTAACTGGGTAGGACTTCCTTTGCTTTTATCCACAAAAGAATTGTGTCAGATTTTCTTTCCAATCCCATGGGCATTCTTTGGGGCAAAGGAATGGTTAAATGCTAGAGAAATGGGCAAAGCCTTGGAAGACTATCGTTATAAGGCTGGTCTGTGGGATATTGTTAGGCTTTTTCCCATTAACGTGGTTTTAGAATCTGCTGCAGCATCTTGCATTCATCATCTTGAAATCTGTTTAGGGGCTCGTTGATTGGCTCTCACAGGGCCTGATTCGGCACGAGAAAGATATTTGTGGGTTTAGGTTAGCAAAGGCAAGCGAAGTATATGAAATATATTTCTTTATCAATTTTGTGTTTATAAGAGCCAGTCTCGGGAAACCTATAGTTCACCTGATGGATGATATGGGCAGCTCAAATGATAGTAACCAGCACCCAAATTCTCTTCAATGATGTCCTCTCAGTTACTTCAGTTACATGTCCTTAAACTATTTTTGTTTGTGGTCTGTTCTGGGCTGCAGGGTTGATGATTTTCTGTTTAGGTTTTCCTATGCCAGTCCCTTTTCTTGGTAGTGATTGTCTGGCAGTTATGGTTGAAGAACATGTATATGTATATTTCACTGCATTTTGGGTCGGTTTTCCTCTCTTGGTGTAGTATTTGGGCAACTTATTTTTTAATTTTTTTCTTTATTAATCTAATATATATCATTTGGATCATACTTAATTTAACAAGCCAATTATTTTTATATTTACTGAGCCTCTCAATTCTGGATTCTAAAAGTGCTCATATCAAGTGGCTGTCAGAGTATCTTGGATATTCTTTTGATGTGCATGAATATTTATGTTATCAGAAATGACAATCACAAATCACAATGATGAAAGAAAATATTTAGAGGTTGTCCACAGGAAACAGATTTTATATACATATGCATTTTTAAAAATTTACATTTATTATAAATTTTTATGTCACATAAATAAATAAGCATGCAGTTTAATGTTTGTGAAATAAAAAGTATTATACAATTTAAAAAACTAAGAATATTTTATATCACTTTAAAATAATTAAAAATATTTTTCAATTAATTTTTTTTATCATAATTGTTTGTAATAATATTCAAATAAAATATTGAAAGATATCATCAAATCTTAGTTATTTTTTTAGTATATCTTTTTATGTTTCATTTTGAAGAATTACTTTTGTTTGCTTGACCTATCTCTATTCTAACTCTAGTTAAGCATGCATCTACATTATTTTGAAACACTTCTATTGGTATTTCACCCTTTCCATTATTCATTCAACTGCCATAGTCCCACATTCTATGAGACCCCAATTTGTAATTAGTGGAAGCTCGAGATAGTTCACAAGGCACTTGACACATTCGCCAAATCAAATGAAATATTGAGTATTTCACCTCTCTTGAAAGAAAATTAAATTTGAAGATGGAATATGACTGTGACAAAGTCCTTGATGAATAGGTTTGGCTTGCAAGATAGCTTATTTGTTCATTGTATTTTTAAAATAACACAATGGGAATTATACAATTATTTACTTGAATCCTAAAACATAAGTTAGGTTTTGGTGATTGAATTTTTTTACAATTCTCAACCTAGAATTTATGCCCTAACCTTCCATTCTAAAAATGCTTAATGGAAACAACACTTGGTTATCAAATATTTAATGCTAGTGATGCTAATCCTTAAACTACCCATTGGTTACAAAAACAAGGGAACAAATAAGGGTTTGGAGAGAAGGGTAAGAAAGATCTTAATTTGGAGCTTATATTATAATATGTGATTGTATAAGTAGACAAATCCTAAATTTATTATCTCTTACTTAACTAGATAAAACACATTATTATACAAAAATGACATCATTACAGGAAATCAATACCATAGAGACTTAATAAACACCCAATATGGTGTAGTTTCACAAGATACTTTGCAATAATGGAACAAAATGTTTAGACTAACTATGAAAGGAAACTTATAATTAGTGAATTTCAAGTACTATGAATAATAGATTACCAAATACATGTTACATATAGATATTATAGTAAAAAAAGCCTAAATGATTGGAGTCCATGAAGTAAACAAGAAAAATGGAGAGCTTTTACAAGCTCCATTGATACCAACAATTTCAAAATAGTTTTGAATGAAATTTCAAACCCTTAGGATGAAACAAAAAATCTAACAAGTGTCATTTTTTCCTTGAGCCTGAGTTCTTATTCTTTCTTTATAAGGAGGAGCTTGTTTTCTTCAAAAGGATTCTAGGTGGGCTTTTAGTTTGTAAAATTTCTTAAGGTATGTTGTCAAATTTTGTAAGCAGTTCTTTATAATAGTGGTGTACATTTTGATTGAGGAATAGATTAAGACACGCTTTAGTGTGTTAATCATCTTTAACATTGTAATTAAATTTCCTTTATGAATAAACTAATCAAGAATTATTGATTTCATTGCAAATTACTTGTAGTGTGTATGTTTATTGATAACTTCTATTTAATGAATGGAGTAATTTCTTTGATGAAAATGCACAGGATATTTTTGTTGTAAATGTATTGTTAAGTAGGATCACACTGTAAGTCCTTAGTTATTTATACTATTGCAACATAGTAGTATTTGACTATCAAAATGTGTTAAAAATATACAAGTAGAATTTATATGATTCTAGGATTTTGTATCCCTAAATAGGCATTAATTTGATTGAAATAGTGAGCTCAAAACCTAGAAAAAATTTATAATAAAAAATCATAAGCCAATTATAAATTATTTCTACTTATTTTATCTTCTCAACCAAAGATCTAAAATTTTACATCAATATTAAATTTTCTCATGGTATATTATGTAAATCCTTGTCATAATTTATGGGGAATAATCTACTAGGTATTATTTTACTTTCATAATACATATATTTAAGTGATACCATAAGGAGAACCTACCTAGTTTTATAGAGCTTGAACTGTAGAGGAAATTGAGTTTAAAATTAAATTTCTTGATCGTTGACCACTCTCATGATATACTTAATCATAAGACATGGATAATCCTTGGAGTATATCAAGAAATCAGTTAAAAACACCAAAATATTGGTGACTCTACTAGAGACCCAGTAATTGTGTTTAAGTTAGATTTGAAATTGGTTTAATAATTTATTATCTCCAGTCAACCTTTAGGAATACCAAATCATTTGTCAAAATCCAAAGTTAACTTTGATGTTATTTTCTCTCAAAGGTTGGGGACTCTAATATTCTAATTTGGTGAGCATAATTATTTTGAAGAAAAAATTCAATATGAATGAAATAAGATGACTATTCCATATGATCCTGGTAGGAAACTAGCACAAGATCTACAAAATAAAAAATAAACATAGAGAGGTAATCATTTAGGTTGCCCTTCAGCTCCTAATAGTGGTTCATCTAAGCATAATAAAAATATTGATGATAGGAATAAATATTAAATGGTGAAAATATTGATAAATATGTAGAAAATATAAATATAAATAAAGAGGGCAATGTTGATAATACTGATAATGGCTGGATAGGTCTCAAGTATCAATTTTTTTTGGAAAATATTGAAGGGGAAAGAGAAAGGCTAAAAATAGAAGTTGAGATTAAGGAGAAATTATTTTATTAATTCATTGCCCCAATGATCAATTCTAGAGATGGCATAATTTTTTACCATGCTTTATCCCCCACAAAAAAGGAGGAAGGTCAATTTTGATAAAAGGACACTATTTCTTCTATATGTATAGCTCATGTAGTTGGTATTGAGATAGATGATAATGATGATGATTCACCTAAAATCACCAAAATATAAAAGAGAAAATAAATTGATAAATCGAAAGATCAAGATCTTTTGAAAGAGGTGAATGAGCTCAATGAAGAATTGGATAGAACTGAAGCTAGGAGAATCATATGGTTTGAGGAAAAGGATTTAAGCATTAAAAAAATATTGATAAAAAAAAAATGTTGATAATCATGGGAAAGCATCTTAGAACATTCCTATCAATAATTGTAAAGGGTTAGTTCCTTAACCCAATGCTAAGGGATCTATTATTGATGGATCACAAAAAAATACATTTAGAGGAGGTGGAGGCTATGTCTTGGCTTAAGAACCTTTAAATATTACAAGATATAGATAATTCGATTTCACTAGAGTTCTAGGATATCTGAATCCTATTGCATCTGAGGTAAGAACTACCCTAATGATTTTTTTTTGAAATAATTCATTATTTGGTGAGGACAAATTGAATTCTTTTGAAAATTTAATTGATGATTTTAAAATCTAGGATGAAGATGTCCTATTGAATTTACTTGTGCAATATTTAACTCATGAAGTTAGAGACTAATACAAAGGGTATCTAATGCATGTATAGGTTCATGGGAAGATTTTAAAATTATTTTTAGGGAGTAATATGGAGAAAAAACTAATCATAGATTTATTATTAATGAGTTTAATAGAACTAAAAAAGGATCAAATGAGTCTATTTCATATTTTAATGCTAAATTTTCCAAATTAATGAACAAAATTCCTCTAGACTTGAGACCTAATGAATCCATGTGATTTTTCTTGTATGGTAATTCTTATGATGCTAAGATGGATTATCTATTGATGGATAAAGATCCCCAAACTTTAAGAGATGCATACAAGGTGGACATTCATATTGAAATAAATTAGAGAGCATTAGGAAAGCTTCACAATAGGAGTGACATAAAGATCCTTAGCTATGATAAAGGAGAGAAAAATAAATAATCCTCATTAGAGGATAAATTGGATAATGTTATGAGTGTGCTAAAGGAACTAAGATATAAGGTATCCAAGAATGAAAATGGCTTATCTCATGACATAACATACAAAAATAGGTATGAAAGAATGCCAATTGTTATTTATCAACCCTATAATATAACATGGCACAATGACGAGCCTATAAACAATAATAAAAAAAGGGTCTTTAAACAAGGAAATACTAGATCTTCATAAGAAATCTAGTGCTATTATTTTGGAGGAAACTTATCGGTATATTTCTTGTCAATTGCCTCATTCTCTAATATAATGCATGGTTTCTTTGTCTCTTGAATTTTATAATAATCCATGTGATGAGTGTAATAACTTTGATCATGACACAAAGCAAGATGATGAGCAAAATAATGCTAATACGATATCCACTATATTGTTGTTAGCTTTTGATGATTATTATTCTTAGAGAAATATTGTGTTGAGTCTAATATTTATGATAGAAGATGCTTTAACAATAATTATCATAACCAATTTTTTTTAATCAAGAAGAGGAAACTTATCATTTTCATATTTTTGAATCCCTAATAGTGAAAATTATGAAACCCCCTCAAAATAAGATATAAAATCTTGGTGAATCTTTCACCTTTTTGGAAAAATACCAATATCTATTCATGAATATTTCCTTTTTTGAAAAAAAATGTTAATTTTATTAGATATTTTTTTACATCACACAATTTTTGTAGAAAATATTAGAAAACCTTGGAAAATAATAATAAAATTTATTAATTATGATGGAAAATCATTTCATTTAAAATAAATATTTCTCGTGGAAAATTAGAGGCCCGAGAGTGGAAGTGATCAATGGGTTTAAGCGGTAAGATCTATAAAATTTAGTTACCACCATTAATTTAAAATATAATCTAACAAACCTCATTGTATTCTATGAGGTAAAATGTACCCATGATTTGTAATGCTCATGGGGCTCAAAACTTCTTTCGGATCATTGAGATCAATGATCTGAAATCAATTTTGAGCCCCATGAGCATTATAAATAAGAGGTACATTGTACCTAAATAACAAGGGATGCTAGATTATATTTTAAATCAATTATTGAAACTAAATATTGGAAATATGCACCTAAAGACACTAATAATTATGATATATACAATTAGTGAATTAACTTGGATTTATATTATAACTTATACAATCTAGGCAAATATGATCTAATCATGTACTCAATACTATGGAAAAAATTTGTACAAAAAAGTTTTACAAAATAAACGCTTTGGTGATTTAAATAAGACTAAAATATTTTTTTGTAAAAGTGTGGTGATTCAAGTCACATTGTAGCTAGAACTATTAGCCAAATTTTGATTTCCAAATTTAAACTATTAGCTAATTGGTGAATATTCACCACTAAAAGAATCACTAGTCCATAATTTATATTAAGAATTCTTTCTGATGAGGAAATTAGAGATTTGGCAACTACTTGTATTTCTTACATTAAAGTAAATTACAACTTAAGAAGCAAACGTGATAATCCTTATGAAGGAAATGAAGATAATATTTTTATCAAAGAGAAACAAAATGAAAAAAGACACCAATCCTTACAAAATTGATGAAATAAAAGGGAAAAGTGGAAATAATAATGTACCCCCTATAAAGGCTACCCAACTAAAAAACAAAACCAAAATTTAGATTGATATGGATTACAAGCAGACTTCTAGAAAGAAAATGGTAAAGTAAATGTGCCTATCCATAGTAGTGATCTTATTTGTACTTTATCAAAATATAATCCAATTGATATGAATCAAGTCCTTTGTCAAGTCAATGTCTTAGTGCCTTATTTAGAAATTATGAGAATTATACAACATAAATACTAGACTATGGCATTGATAGGTGATATTTGCTTCATGTTCTTAAATTGTTACATATGACATCAATCATGCTATAAAAATTAAGAAATGTGTAAATAATGTTGAAAACAAGGATGCACTTTATGAAATACATGAGGTTTACTTGGGAACCACACTAAAAAAATTTCATCCCAAGTGGATACATTTTATATAACCTTGTTAATAAATGGTAAATTAGTAAATAATAGCATGATTGTCTCTGGGGCATCTTGACCAATGTCATTCATTTGTCAATTATGAATAACCTTAGGCATTAGGTCAATCAGGAATATGGGAAATTTTTTTCTATAGATTCAAGAGAAGTTCATATCATTGACATTATAAAATATGCAAAATTGAAATTAGCTACATTCCCAGAAACATGCAACATGAATGCCATAGTGGTTGATATACCACCTCAATATGGAATGATTTTATTAGGAATATGGTCTAAGATAATAAGAAAGAGTATTCAAATGGATTCAACTTATGATCTTATTCATATGAATAGTAATGATGTGAGAATGAATAGGGAGAAAAGGTATCCTTTTCTTGTAGAGGAGATTGAAATTATTGAAGAGGTTTATTTCATTGACACTGGAAATGACAAGTTTAGGGTTGAGTTATCTCAGCCTAAACAAGAGAATACAAGCCCTTTCTCCAAAGACATTCAAATATATATTAATCAATATGGTATATGTTTAATGCATTTTTATGGAGCATTTTCTAAGGAAAGATTATGATATGGAGTGATAAATATTTCACCAAATGGTGAGCCTTTCAAATCATATTTCACTCTTAAATTTTACTATACTAACAATATTAATGAGTATGAGGCCTTACTATTAGGATTGAATATGGCTTTAAAGCATGGTATCAAGAACCTTAGGGTCCTAAGGTATTCAAAATTGGTTGTTCCCAAAGTTAGATAAAAATATGTATTTTTTGGGACATCTTTGAGTTATTTGATTCTTTTTGAATTGATTGGATTGAAAGAGGGAAGAATATAATGGAATATTTTTTTGGCTAACATAGCAATAAGATCTGGTGGTGTAACATTGCCTTGAATTTCTAAGATTAAAGTGATTATAAGGTCCTATATTCTTGAAACATGTTTCATTGGAATTTTTTTCATGATGACCAAGATTTGTTTTAAAAGTTCTTAAATTGTGTGGATGAATATCATAATTAAGAGATTTATTCCTAGAGTTATTTTGATAATTTTGACGAGAAGGATATTATTTTTGGGAATGAGGTCAACCAATTAAAAAACCAATCTCTTAAATGGATTGGTGGTATTCGAGAGAGAGTTTTTGATAATGTTTAAAGACATATAGCTAAACCAACCCTTGTGCATAAAAAACTATCAAGAGGAAATCGCCCTATGTACAAATACATCACCACTAAATGTGTATATTGGAAAGAAGATAAGCCCTCAAGTAAGGCTAGTGCTTATTTCTCTATTAAGAAAATGTAGAGGGGGGGCAACCACACCAAGGCTCTAAGTCATGTAGAGACAAGAGCGGAAGGCTATGCTAATATACCTCAAGTTGGATAAGAGTGTTTAGGTTAAGGATAGATAATGAAGAGAACTCTCAAGTTCTTTTGTCACTCTACTAACCCAACAATTTGAATGGGGCTAAACAAGCAGGCTTTTGGAACTTGAACCGTACCTCAAATAGCTCTCTGCCTAAGGATAGAAACATGGGTCAGGGATGACAACATGGTGCACTGGTGTCTCTTTGAGGCATTGGTGTTCATATGGCTAGAAAGTGCAAAAGTATAGTACTAAGGACAAAAACCTACTAATAGTTTAGCAAATGGACTTTAAAGTACTAACTAAGATGATAACAAACAGAGCAAGTAAAATAATTGGAAAGATGATGTTAGAGATGAAAAAGGCAAAGGTGATGAAGATTAACTCTTGAGAAGTCTAATTTTCCAGCAAGCTCCACATGAACATGTACCTACACACAACCAAGAGAGGAGAAGTGTTGGAGTTGTATAGGGGTTTGCTTCAGTCAAAACCCCACTTTGGTGATTCCACCTCCATAGATAGCCAGATAGATCGAGAGATAGAAATACGATAAAGAAAGTAATGCTAGAATATAAATAGAACTGAATAATACAAGAGACACAAAGCTACACAAATCCAACAACAAAGTAAACAAAAGCATTATCACCCTCGTCCAAAGGCACTCAAGTCCAATGAGAGAGGAATGTAAGCCCACATAAATGGTAGAGTTAATGTAGCCACAACAATGATGAAAGCATCCTCATTAGGCACCAACCTGTAGCTTTTTTGATAAAATGTGTGAGATTTTGTGATGTTGGAGACATGAAGCTAATGGTGCAACAAGTAGTAATAGTGTGGAGTAAGAATTTTCAAGAATGTGAAACAAGGTCAAGCCAACATGTGAAATTGTGAAGAAGATGGATTGAGGATGAAATCTAGGCATTTGAAGAAGATTTAGGAGGGAAAGATTTGTTATTAGGTTGACAGGAAGGCATAGAGGTGTTAGGCTTCATTGCCAATGGAGAACGTAATGTCTCTGCACAGATTTTAGAGGTAGGAATCTATTATGGATGGCAGTATGCTGCACAAAAATCTATGTGCCACGTGCATATCCTTGATAGAAATTCCCCCACCAACACTAAAAATAAGTGCCAAGTGGATGGGGTATGGAATGAGGATGTGGATTTACTTAGTCAGATTTGATTTTTTAAGGTAGAGTATGTAAAATGGGAATTTGCAAGAGGGGTGAAAATTTGATCCTATACATTTTCCCCCCACTTTAGTGAGCATGAGTGTCAACAAGTGTTTGGTAAAGTATATCTAAAGAGTTTATAAACTTATACTTGAACCACCGAGGAAGAAGATTGTAATCTAGCAAACTCAAAAGTGCAGGGCAAGAAAATAACTCCATAGGTACTCTCTCCTAAGGAGATTAAAAAAAAGTGCACCGAAGGCCCATAGACCAACAATGGATAAATATCACAAGATACAAGTGCTTCATATGTCCTTGAACCTACAAAGAAGGTGCTCTTAGGTACTCTCTCCTAAAGGAAGCCCAAATGTGAGGGGACTCCATAGTCAGATTGGAAAGCAACTTCAGAGGTGCACCTCCAAAGCAACATGTTAATCCATAGACAAAACATGTTAGAAAAAAAAATCCATGTAGGCAAGAAAGAAAATAGTCATGTAGACAATAAAAAATTGAATAAAGAGATTTCAAAGGGGTCCCTCAGGAACCCCTCAAAATAAAAGGGGTCCACTCAAGGGACACACTATTTGAAGGAGATAAGAGTATTTTTCACAGATCAATTTAGCATCAAGGAATCCATTTGAAATATGTTCACTTCATCAAGGAATTCGAAAGGAAGAAGGTCCCCTCAGAAGGGGAAGGTAAAAAATTCACCCAGAGGGGAAGGATCTCCCTCCTTGGAGGAAATTTTTTCAAATTCTTTCTTTATGAACCCACGATGAAGGAAAAATATTCTGCTAGGGTTCCTTGTTGAGGAATGCAATTTTTTAAAAATATTTTGAAGGTATTTTCGAGAAAAGATTCAGGCCACCAAATGCATTTTCTGAAAATTAGAGTGACATGAGAGCTCGCCCCTTAGGATGGTGCATGCTAGGCACAAAGGTATGTGAAATTCCTAAGGAGAGAAAATAGAGATTGAAAAAGTGATGTTGTGGCCTATGGGACATAGAGAGATGTAACTATGGTAATTTTTTTGTGCATGCAAGGGACAACATATGAGCACCACAACATCACGAAACAAGCATGAAAGATAAGAGAGTAAAAATGTAAGAAGAGACAATAACATTATGGACAAGGGACACAGGGGCGATTTGATATTTCAGGGTCAGAGCTACTCATAAATATAGATAAATAAATATAATAATATATAAATGAACTATCATCAACCCCCTACTATATCAGGCCATATGAAGAATACACGTAAAGACAGAGTAAAAAATAAAAAATTGGGTCAACATGGAAGGGAGGACTAAATTCCCCCAACACTTTGCATCATCCCCAATTATCGAAAATCAATACACAATCGAGGAAGAATGATGTAACAAATAGAGGAAGTTTTATGATACATAAACACTCCTATATCCAAGTACCTACAAGGGTGACAAGGTTCATCTAGGAACACATAACACAAGCATGAGGGAACATAAAAAACACACAATATACACTATATATAAAGAAAAGGCACCCCCTAGTCCTCATCAACCAAGAGGTTGTTGTTCTCCTAGTCTAGATCATTATAAGGGGGAACCCTCTGACCCTCCTGTAACAAGAGCTCGAGAAGAAGGCCCCTCAAAGCCTTCTCTACTTAGTTCTTGTGGGGTTAAAGTTAGCAATTTTTTGAATATTTCTAATAAGGCTAGGACCTTATTTAGAGAATTAAACATGTAATTTATGGGAGTGCTATGTGTTAACTCAAAGGGTGGGGTAGGTCACACTTGAGATTCACTGATAGGCTCACCGAGAGATCCGATAGAAGTGACAAACTCTAGGGATGCATGTGCTTCCTCTATCACAAGGATGACACAAGCTAATAAAAAACCACCCCTTGAAGAAGCTGAACCCCTCTTCTCACCCGCATTTCTAATAGGGTCATCCTTCATCTTCCACTTCATTGGGAGATGTGAGATTCCCATGGAAAAAGTAGAAGGCATGGAGGAAGAAGAGAAAATCTTAATGAAAACCATCAAGGTATTCAACATGTACATAGGCTTTGAAAATGGCGAAATGTCCGAGATAGACATTAGAAGGGGTGGCTCAACCAAAGAAGCAATAAACACCTACACCCTCTTTGGGTGATAATTATTTATACTCACGATGGGAGATGTAAGAAGAACTGAAGCTGAAGGAATTGAAGTAGAGGGGATGTGAGAAGATGACACAATGGAAGGTGCTAGAGCGAAAACTGCCAACTCCTCTTCCATCTTCTATAGGGCGACCTACTGAGCAACTAGAACCTTTCTCCAATGCTTGCGCTCATGTGCAAGGTAGTTCTTGTGACTCAAGGAGGTAGAGCTCAGAGACCGATATGGGATAGAAGACTCATGTTCAACCATCAAAGTATCCATCACAACCATTTTTGATGGAGCGAGGGACTCCTCAATGGGAACATGAGGGAGAGGTTGAGAAGATGATGAAACAACAGCAGGGGGAGCTGCCTCTAATGCCTCGATGATGCACCTCTTTCCATTCACTACCTTATCGGCAAGAGCACTAGGAGGATGCAAAGGCTGAGACACAAGGGACTCCTCATAATGACCCTTCCCCTTACCATACCGAGCGGTTCGAGGGATAGTGTGAAAGACAGGATGTTCAAATGACAAATGCTTGGGCTTTCGCTAAGCATTCACCATCGGGTTCTCCAACAAATGCCTAGGAACAAAGGACGATGGCTCCAGAGTAGGGTGATAGGAAGTGATAGGTGATATAACAAAAGAAGAAGGAGAAGGGCCTTGTGCATGCTTCTCTCCTTCCACTTTTTGAGCCAAGGAATTTTCATGCTCTGCCTTAAGGAAAGCCTTATGTGAGATGACATAGGGAGAAGGAGGGTATCTCACTTTGGGCATTATTCCCCCACTCTTGTACCTCACATAGCTTCGGTACAAGAGATCCATTCTAGGAGGAAGAAGACCAATGAGCATAGGCCAAAAATGATCTAGCAAGTAGCCCCAACATGCTATCGATGGTTTATAGCCGATATCATGGACTACATGCATTATACCCTCATGGGAAAACTTCAGAAACTTATGAAACACCAAGGGAATTGTATTCATTATGGCCAACTAGGGGATACATAGTTTCACTCTAAAGAGCTTAGACTTCAGGATTATGTCAAAAAGTGCATTCATAGATCTAGGCCGGACTAAGATTCACAAGGTGATGCAATCGATGGGAGGTACAAAAATCCCATCGTGTCTACAGATGGTACTCCTAGATTCTTCATACCCATCTTTGTGTAAGAATTTAATCAACATAATCTCCTTAGTGATGAAATTCACCTAACATGTAGGGTCAACAAGAACACCCGTTATAGTGTTTCCATTGATTCGTGTGGGGATGTATAAGGGAGATGGTTCTTTATTATAATTCATCAATAGATCCTGCAAGGTGAAATTTATGCCAAGAGGTCTTTGGTGCACTGGTATCTATACAAGTAGAAAGTGAAAAAGTATAGTACCAAGCACAAAAATGTACTAACGATTTAGTAAATGGAGTTTAAAGTACTAATTAATATGATAACTAACAGAATAAGTAAAATAACTAGAAAGATGGTATGGAAGATGAAAAAGGAAAAGGTGATGAAGATTAACTCACGAGAAGTCTAGTTCGCTAGCAATCTCCACATGAATACGTACCTACACATAGTCAAGAGAGGAAAAATGTTGGGGTTGTATAGGGGTTTGCCTCAGACAAACCACTGCCTTAGTGTTTCCACCTCCATAGACAACCAGATAGATCGAGAGATATAAATATAATAAAGGAAGTAAAGCTATAATGGAAATAGAACTGATTACTACAAGAGACACAAAGCTACACAAATCCAACAACAAAGTAAACAAAAGCTTTACCACCCTCAACCAAAGGAACTCATGACCAATGAGAGAGGAGTGCAAGCCCACAAAAATGGTAGAGTCGACACAACCACAAAAATACCAAAAGAAGCCTCACTAGGCACAAAACTGTAACTTTTGTCGTAAAATGTGCAATATGTTGTGATGTTGGAGACATGAAGCCAATGGTGCAACAAGTAGCAAGAGTCTAGAGCAAGAATTGTTAAGAACATGAAGGAAGATCAATCCAACATGTGAAATTGTGAAGAAGATAGATTAAGGATGAAAGATAGGCATTTGAAGAAGATTTAGGAGAGAGTTGTTCTTGGGTTGGCAAGAAGGTGCAGAGACATTACGCTTTGTCGCCAATGGAGAATGTAACATCTTTGTGGATTCCAGAGGTAGGAATCTGTCAAGGACAACAACGCACTACATAGAAGTTTGAGTTTTGTGTGTACATCCATGATAGAAATTCCCCCACCAATACTAAAGAAAAGTTCCAAGTGGAGGGGTTATGGAATGAGGACATGGGTTTACACGGATTTTACTTTCTAAGGTAGAGGGTGTAAAAGGGAAATTTGCAAGAGGGGTGTGAATTCGCTCCTATTAAGAAAATAAAAAAGGTATGTTTCCTTGGACTTATGATTATTAAAATCCTATAGAGAGGATTAATTCTAGCATTAAATCCCTCTTAAGCCTAATACAAAGCCATTTATAAAAAATTAGAGAACCATAAATGCTACTATGGCACCAAAGATGTATCAAGAGTTGATGAAACTCAAGGATGGTGGGATAGAAAAGCCAATTAGACATTCCACTTGGGTTTCCAATCTTATCCTTGTATGGAATAAAAATGGAGACATTGAAGATTATGTGTGGACTTCAAAAACCTAAATATGGCATCTTTGAAGGATAATTATCCTCTACCTAATATGGAAGCTTTTTTAGAGAAAGTTATAGGTTTTGAAATATTATCTATGATGGATGAGTTTCTCAAGATACACCCAAGTGAAGGTTAATATATCTAAGCAGTAAAAAAATTATTCACTACACCTTGGGGAACTTATTTTTGTGTAAGGATGCCCTTTGGCCTAACCAATGTTGTTGCTACTTTTTAGAGAGCAATGTATGCTTAATTATCTAATTTAATTGATATCATAAATTGTAATATGTTAGGATGATTTTGCCACTTTTTTAAAAAGGGAGGGGATAATTTTATGCACTTGGATAAAATATTCATCAGAGCTTTAGAATTTTAAAATCATCTTAACCAAAAGAAATACATATTTATGGTAACAAAAGGGAAATTTTTGGGCCACTTATTCTCCAAGGAAGGCATAAGAATTGACCCTAAAATAGTAAGAACAATTGAAAAAATTCCTCATCCAAATACAATCAAAGTTATCTAATCATTCTTTTGTCAAGTGAATTTTGTTAGAAGGTTTATCCTTGACATTGCAAAAACTGCCAAGACCATTTCAAAAAAGTTAAAAAGGAATAGACTATATCCTGGATTAATAATTCCACTAAAGCTTTCCAAAGAATAAAATAAGAAATTAAGAAAGCTTCCATGTTGAAGTCACTTGACTTTTCCAAACCTTTTCAATTTTTTTCTTTTCCATCCTTTCACTCAATTGTTGTTATCTTGATACAAAAGAATGATGAGGGATATGAGCACCCTATTTTTTTTTTATAAAATCCCTTCAAGGTGTAGATTTGAAGTATGGTGCAAGGGAAAAATAGGCATATACATTGATTAAGGAGTTTAATTCTTTTATACAATACTAGGTTCAGAAATTTTTTTTGCATATGTCCCTCATCCAACTATGAAAGACATCTTTACACGACAAGAAGTCACTAGAATAAGATGAAAGTGGACCAATAAAATATAGGAATTCAATATTGATATTTAGATAAGAAAATTGTTAGGGGACATGGATTAGTTTAACTAATGTTTTAATCTAACCTAGATATTGCTCAAGTCAGTTCCTTAAAATAAGAAAATCTTCTTAAATAATACATTTTAAAGACTTCCTCAATGTATAAGGATGTTATATAGTAGTTGCAACACATGAGTTGTCCTAAATTTGATCAAATAACAAAATATAAATTTTAAGCTCAAGGAAATTAAGTATGTTATCACAAAGGGTGACCTATACTAGTAAAGTAGATTATTCAATACTATTGATGTTTGTTCTTAAAATAAGAACTAGTTATAAAAGGGAGTCAAATGACAAGGTTTGGAGAGAAAAGGGTTAGAAAGATTCTATGTTTGGATATTTCATTGAAAATATTAGTGTATAAGTATACAAATCCTAAATTTACTATCTCTTACTTAACCAGATAAACCATATTATCATAGGTGAAGTGTTACCCTTAAATGAAATCAATACCAAAATGCCTCATTATAAACTCAAAACTATTGTAGTTCAAGATGATAATTTATAATAATAAAATGTGATATGTAGGATAATAAAGAAAGATAACTTATAGTTAGTATATTCCAAGTGGTATGTATAGTGTATTCATTAAATACCCATTACATTCATATATCCACCATGAAACATTTAGATAAATTCTTAGAAACCATGAAGTAAATTTTAAAAGTATAAATTTTTAAATGTTCCAAAGATATAAATAAATTATAGAATAGTTTGAAATTAAATTTAAAGCTCTTATATTGAAATGAAATATCTAACCATTGGTTTTCTCAAATAACATCCAACCCCTACAAAAAAATAAAAAATAACTCCTATAGGAAAAAAGGTATTTTGAATAGTAAGATTCAAATTCTTAGATAAATTTTTATCATTAACAGTTAATATTTGACAAGTATCAATCATGTTGGATGGCCCTAGTTAATGAGACATGTAGGGTATGGGTGGTACCAAAAATTACAAAAAAATAAATATATGGAGCAACATGAAATTTATTCTAGTATAGGAAACCATTCATTACATTGATTTTAGAATAAGCTTCTTTCTTTTTTTGGTGTGAGCTACATGAATTTATATTTTTGTTTTATAAGGGGGAGAAAACCCTAGGGTAGTTGTAGTGGTTGATTGTAAAAATAAATTTCATCCTTGTGTTCCTCAAAATAACCATCACACCTACCATATTAATTTCGTCTTTGCATAAATGACAAATACCTCTTTTTCACACATATTCTTAGAAAATATGTTTCAAATCAATTAAATCCAATGCGTCAAATGAATATCAAAGTTCACATAAATTTAAAACAATTTTCAAGGGCCCATGAGGGACCTAATTTTTTGTAAATTATCTTAGTTGACAATTTAAAGGTTTTAGGAACCTAGGGATCAAATATATCATATTCCATTACACCTTTTCTATACTTTTGGACACATTCAACCCAATTTTGTGATAATTTGATAGTCCCTAGCTTGTATTATTTTATTTGAAAGTCATCGAGGTTTTAGAGGTTTTACTAAATAGAAAAGTTCTAAAATTTGACGGATTATTACAATGTTGGGGAGTTTCAAGACCTTAGATCTCATAAACATAAATTTTAGGAGCCTTTCATTAAAGTATACCAATATTTGCATGGATTCAAAGATAAACCAAAAATTAGGAGGTTTGGAAAACTTTAATTCAAGTGGTTTGGTTGGGTTTCACAAATTTCACATTGCTTTAATATTTTAGCTCTTAAATTTATCCTTTTTGATCTTTGGTCAAGAATCTAGATTGCAAAGGTTAAGATTTTAAATGCCGTAATCCTAGACAAAGGTTGAACTCATGATCTCAAGAGATAAATTAGTGTATCTTTTTATAGTTTAGGATTTTGGTATTGCAAGGAAATCATGTCATACGGTGTCTAATGAAAGGGATGGATGAAACTTGGATTGTAAAATTTAACAAGGAGAAAAGGATCAAGAGTCAAGGATTGGGGATATATTCTAATTTCTACATGAAGCAAGGTGGCAATGGAAAATTTATAATTTTGAAATTTAATATGATTTTTAGACATAAAATATTTACTTAGTGTACTTAGTCCAAATTGACCAAACACATCACCTAGATAAATCCGCTTCACCTAATTTTCTTCACTTAGTTAAATAATCCTATTATTTAATTAACCCATTTTTCATCTCACCTCACAATAAATAAATAAATAAATTACTACTTTTTAGACCTATTTTCCACCTCACATATGGCTAAAATAATTAATTATTATTATTTTATTATGGATATATTCCCTCAAGTTACCCCAAGAACAAAGGAAATATAAGAACATTTTGATTAAGATAAAGCAAAAATAGCCCAAACCCAATACAAAACAACCATAAAGGCCAAAAAGAGGGGTCTCACAAGAGGTTATACCACATGAAAGAAAAATAAATAGAAAATAGAAACCAAAAACCGACAGAAACAAACACAAGACCAATAGAAGACCAACAACCTAAAGAGACTAATTACTATTCTCCAAGAATATGGAGGCATTTTATAGCCTACCACTCCTTTACCTGAGGAACTACAACTTCTCCTCTAAAGAAAGTGATTAAATATTTATGTTACCAATTGTATCTGTGGAAGAAAGAAGATATTTCTCCACATATTTACTTTTTTTTGTTGGAGCTAGAAGGGAGGCATCAAAATTCTCATCCCTAGATCTCTTTGCATGGAAACTATCGAGCTCCTCCTAAAACACCTAGACAATAATTGACATTTTTTCATGGTTTCTATGTTGTACTCAATAATATCCTACAAGTTGAAGAGATTTTTTTTCTAATTTCTTTGGAGAATAGAAACCTCCTTTTTCAAACTCGAGCATTCCTCATGAAACCCAATAGCATATTTTAAATCCCCGACCTATTTTTCCAAATTAGCCCAATTATCAAAAGTTAGAGCCATACCTTTCAGAAAATAGACTCAAACTTAATCCACTTCTTATAAGGGTTAGGATTGTCTGAAGGAATAACCTTCAACTCATGAGAATGCATGGCTTCATCTAAAGGAAAAGAAGGGGGACTAGTAGAGGAACAATGTAGCGAGGTAGAAAAAGGAGAATTCTCAAGGGTGACACTAGAGAAGGGGACTAGGAAGAGCTGGAGTTGTCATTAGAGATTGAAATCTAGGGTGGTTCTTCAAAGGAATTTTTTTATTACATATAGGAGTGGTTGAATTAGCCATAATTTTTTTTCGCTTAGAATCCTACGGTGGTTTAGCCCTAGTAACTCTGTAATGAGGGAGGTGGGTGATGTTCACAGCTGACGAGGTAGTTTCATGGTTACTAGCCAATAAAATAGGAACACCATTTTTTAACAAAAGAAGGGTTAACAAATAAGGGAGAGAAGAAATGGTAGGGGAGAGATCCAGATTATATAGATAGAGCTTATATATTAAGACCTAGGTAAGAGGCATTTTTATTTTAATTTTCTTGCACAACTTTGATGGATTGTTCTAATGAGGAGTGGATCAAAAAGTCAAAGTTCATTTTTAGATTATGCCAAAAATGATTGAGCATAGGGAACAAATGAACATGAAATATTTTAAAAAGTCTATCAAGGGTAACATACTCTTGATGGGTTTTTTTACACCTTCTCAAGATAGGTAGCACACAAGTATGCTACCTCTCTTAAAAGGTAGAAATCTGCAAACAAGTTCCAAATTACTAACCTAAGGTCTCTTAGGTGTCAGGTCATGACTTGAAAAAGAAACTCATTTGATTGATGTGATTTGTTGGTAATCACAAAGGGTATGGACAATTGCTAAGTTGGATGTAGATTCTATCTTTAAATGGAGTTTCCTATGATTCTGAAAATGAAATGCACTTGTTGTAGATTCAAAGCAACAATCTAGAACTCAACTTTTAGCATCAGATTTGGCTTTACAATGATGATGGAATATTTTTTTAACTTCTATTTCAAAGAAACGTCAAAAGGGAAAAGGGAAGTGAGAGTTCCTAGACCTGCACCTACTGATAAATAGTGAGAATGGAGGATGCTAAATTGGACAACCTTCCTATTACTGAGTTCCACTTAACCAAGACACATAGTATCATGAAACTAGTGCTATCTTCTAAGGTCTACAAATTTTCAGTTGTTCATTAACCATGAAGCATGAATAAAAGATGAAGTTTAAGTGCAACAAAGATTTAATGTTCAGAATAGCTTTACACTATTGTTCATCATCAATAAACAACAAAAAAACATGAACATGGAAAGCATCAACACAATATCATTCTTCAACATCAATGGACAACATGAACTAAACTACTAAAACTACTTGAAAACACTAAGAACAACAATGTAAAAGTAACTAAATCTATCAAATATGAGGAGAATAATCATGCAACATGAAATAAACTCAAGAATCCACCAAAATCAATGTGATTCTATTAAAATTTCAGTAGTTTGTTTTTACAATAGCTCAACTCTCTCTTAAAATGAGAGGAGGGATCCCTATTTATAGTTTTCAAAATGTGAAATGAATGGCCAAGATTTACTTTCATTGTGTGGCCAAGATTCAATTACATTAGGGTTTCACCTACCCCCAAATATATAGGAATTTAAAATACAACTTTGTCTTATTCCTATTTTGTCTTATAGTGGCTGCCATGGCACTGCAGCTATAGTAATTTTGTCTTCTATTGGACTGCCCTTCTTTTAGCTACACTATCAAAAATTCATCATGAATTACTGGCTTTCTAGCCTCCTTTTGAAGAGTGGCATATTCCACAAATTTTCTAATTAATACCCGAAGCTTGTCCCACTCCATGATATCAGATTGGAGCACCTGGAAGGATAATTTCTTTGATCTAATCATGATCTGCTCCCAATTCTTCATGTATTTGGGTGTGTCTTTGACCATTTTCTTAGATTGGATGAAGGCTCCATCGGAAAAATCCATGAAGTATAGCATTAGTGAGTTTTTTGCTCCTTGCTCCATTTTCTTGTGAAAGTGTGACTTGATCTTATCTAGATCGAGCTCAAGGGCCGACATCTCATAATTAGTCATTAATTTGAGGTCATCTTCGGTATCTGCCTTGTGCTCTTTGGCCCATTCAAGTTCAAGCTCAACTTTGTGCAACACTCTTTCCAAGACATCCTTTCTATGATCCAGGCCCATTTTCCATGTTTCTACTAGCTAGTGATCACCCTTTGCAAGGGCCAACTCCTTTTCCCATGTCTTTTCAGACATATTAAGAATAGCCTCAATCTTAGGATAGGTGATCCTATATAGCTCAGTAAAGCGATGGTAGATTTTCTTAGTTCCTTCTAGTTGATTTTGCACTTCCCATTACTTATTGGTCATTCGAGCAACATGGTTTATGCCCATGTCACCATTGTATAGAACTTGTCTGAACCAATCAACAGTAGCCTTAGTCCAATTCTTTATCCTTTCCATCTGGGTGAGCTCTTCTATAGAAATGAGCGAGGGCACAAAGGATGTAGTCAGGGCTTCCTCTTCTAGGGATTTTCGTTGCTCGAGGTCAGTGATGAGGTCTGCCACTTGTACCTTTAGTTCCCTTTCGAGGATTGAACTTTGTTCATTTGTTTGACTATCGTAGCTACAAATCCTTGAAACTCATTAATTTTCTACTCTCTTGTAACAGTGCCCAAGTTGATAGTGGAAATTATGTAGTTGAAACCATCCTCCTTGTCCATTACTAGGGTGGCGACCTGTACTATTCTTGACCTTGAAGCATCAACTGTAATGTGAGAGTAGACTCTCAACTTCTTTTCTTTCTTCATCTTCATTTGTGCTTGAGAAAATATGGCCTCGAGTCTAGCCTTGGGATCCATGATAATGGGGGTCTTCCTTTGTAGTTCATTCTCTAACCATTTGAGCATCTAAACCTCTCCTTTTGGTGAATCTTGATAACCTCCCTCCTCTTGGAGATATTTTTCTTCATGGTCTAAGGCTTCTCAGTTTGTTTTCTCTTCTTCATTAGAATCCTAAATTTGGATAGCCTTCTCTTTCTCCATCTCAGTAGTGGCTATATTTTCTTTGGCAGCATATTCTTGAGGGATTCTTTATTCTTCATGGTCAAGCTCATAGTGCTCTAGCTCATAATTCTTTTGTGGTGCATCTTATGGCATGTATTCTTCCTTTTCTATTTCTTTCTCTTCTTCCTTCTCCCCAGAAGGCACCTCTTGTTAATGTGTGAGGCCTTCATCTTGGCCAACATGTGGAGGATCTTTGAGTATCTCCACATGCACCTCAGTATCTTTCTTTTCATTTAGAGGGAGGCCTCTCTAGTTCAACCTCTTCACCTTTGTCCTCAAGAAACTAGGATAGCTCCTCCTCTAGTTCTTGGTCTAGAGTTTCAATTATGTATTTTGTGCTAAGAGCTTTGGTGTCCTCCTCTGAAGATTGTGACTCTTCATCATGAGTCACTACTTTATCAAGATTAATAGTTAGTTTTCCCTCTGGATGTTCAAAGTAAGGGTCTTTGGGTTTTTTTATTATGCTCTTGCTAGCTTCCTTTTGGAATCTCTCCATTTCTTCTGATATTCTCATTGTGGCCTCCATTGTTGGTGGCTCTATTGGAGGTGGAGGAGGAACGGGCAAGCCAAAAAAACTTTGAACCATTAGAGCCTGAATGATAGGATTCATGATCACCCTTGAAATCTTGGAATGTACACCCCAGATGTATTTTACAAAGGCCTCTGACAAGGTGAGTTGGGGCATAGTAACAGTAGTTGCTGACGTCGGAGTAGAAAGGATGGGAAGTGGGGGAGGTAGTGAGGAAGTCAAAGGCGGGGAAGTAGTAGCTGAGGAAGAGTCAAGCACTACCATGGAAGACACTAGTGGGGTGGAGGAGAGTTGGACAAAAATGTCCACAATGAGCGTAGATTAAATAGGAAATGCTTGTGAAGTGGGAGGTGGTGGAGTGGAAGCAACGACAATGGCAGGAGTGGAGGAGGCCGACGGTGAGCATGGCTTTTCAAACTTTTCTTCTTCTCCCTCATTTTGAGGGTCTTCCATAATAGTCAGCATTTCAATAGAAAATCCCCCCATCTTATTTTCTTTCTTGGAAGGTTCTCCCTTCGTGGCCTTTCATGAATAGACTTTATGCTTAGGATGACGCTCTAGTACATCCTTCCTTTTCTTCGACCTTGTGGTTGGAGGGGGTTTTGGTACTTCTTTTGTAGAGGTGGTAATAGGTCCGTTGTTGGTTTCACTTTCAAGCTCATCCTCGAGCTCACCATAAGTCAATGTTGCACCTTGCACCTTGAGCTTTGCAATCTTGGCATCTACTCATTGCTTAGTTATTTCCATGACTGGTTGAATAATTGCATCAAGGTCATTGATCTCTCCCTCATTCTAGTCTATCAGTGGTAGTAGAAAGTTAGCCACGACATCAAATCTCAGACCAAGGATTGTATTATCCTCCTCCATGACCTAGTTAGGCATGGGAAATAGATTGATTAATTTCACAAACTAGGCCTTCATCTGCATGTAGAATCTCATTCTGACTTCTTTGTCATCCCAATAATTGGCCCAGAAGTCCTCAAGGTGTGGCCGATGGGCATACTATTTTCCCACTTGTTTCTTCATCTTACTGTAGTGATCGATTCTTGGTCGAGTTGTGTGAATTTCAAGATGATACTCCATTATCTCCCTCTCTGAGTAGCCTGCACAATGGGCAGTGGGACAAGAATACATTCCTTGTCCAAAAGTGAGGAGATATGGTATGGCTACCCTGTGCTTATCACTTAGCAAAGCATGAGCATTCTGTAATTTCCTTGTGACCTCCAGTAGAATCATTCAGTCATTGGGGTAGTGTGGCAGCCTATAAGGCTTGTTAGAGAATCCCTTTGATCTAATGTATGTGAATTTCGAGAATTGGATGAACAAATACGTGAACCTTTGGATGAATTCCTTGGCACTATGTGAGACTCTTCTCTCAAAGTCTCCCCTAAGAAGTATGATGATATCCCCAATGAAGGTATCATTCACCCTCCTATAATCTTTCTTGAAATTTTTCTACTGAATCTGAGGGTATCTATCATATATTTTAAGATCTCTACTAGGATCTGGATTATGTGCAATGGCAAGGCCTTATGAAATTTGGTCTTACCCCAGATGATCTCTTCAATAAAATAAAACATCTATTCTTGGAAATAGGTAGCACTGGGGAAGCCCATTGCCCTATTCAGTAGAGTTATCAAATAATGGTACTCCTCATGAAAGTTTCTTCTAAAAATATCTTGTGGCACTTTAGTTGCACAACCCCTCTTGTCATTCAACCAATGTTGGCTGATAAATTTACTACATTCTATGGAATCTATTTTCAACATATTTTAAGCATGTGTCCTCTTCATTTCTTCCATTTTCTTGAATGTGGGGATGTGGAATGCATGGCCAATAGACTTGGCAGATAAATCTACCAGCACCCTACCCTCATGATATATGATTTTTTTATTAGTGTGGTAAAATTCCCTGCACACCATCACAAATTCTGGAACTATGAGCATAGGAGGGAAGCTGACTGGCTTAGGAAGGCTACTTTTTTTGATTTTCAAGTCATTTTCCATTCATGGGCTAACTATCACCCTCGGTCTGAACTCATCCATGTTAACATGTCCAAGGTTGGTGTCGGATAGAGTGCCCCAATCTAAGGTGACCTTGGAAGTGATCTCAACCCCATGGAACTTGTACTTCATTTGATCTTTGTCTTCTTTTCCCTTGGGTGCTTTAGCAGGTTTCTTTCCTTTCTCTTTCTCTATGGATTCTCCTGATGGTCCCACAGTTGATTCCCAAAATCGTGCACAAAATACTATAGTAAGCACACTCATACATAATCAGGAAGCGTCACCCAAATCCTACAAAACATGGGTTAGATCCATCAATTCATCATTAAAATTTCATAAAATGCATTAACATTCATCGTTCAATGCTTTTTTGGGCCAATTAGGGGAATGTGGGCCCAGGGATGAAGGTTTCCTTGGGTTGGAAAATGTTTTGGGTGACTTAAAATAGGACTATGTTGCGGGCACAATGGCCTACAAACAACCACCCACAGTCAGATTTCCACACTTGAGGTTTGGAAATTAGTTGAGGCACAAAGGCATTTGGCACATTCAAAAATTGATTTGGAGCCCTTAGGAGATATTCAGTTACTTTCTTTATTTGTGTGGGCTCGAGGCATGCAAAGGTAGAAGGCAGCAAGGCCATTTTTAAGATTTTCCATTGAAAAATGGCAGCCAGGCAGTGGAATCCCACAAATATAATTTCGCCATGTGACACTTGTAGGAGGCTTGGATGGTTTGGGCCAGTTCTCTTTAAGTTCAACCATCTGGAGGATTATGGTTGGGGAGCTATGGGAGACCACTAGGAGATGGATGTTCAGGGATGACAACCCACACACGGTGGTCTGCACTATTGAGCTTGCATAGGAGAGTCTAACATTGATCATTTTATAACAGATGGTAATGGAAGGTGTGGTTTCTGCCATGCAGAGAGATGGCTAGGCACAACCGTTGAGAAATGACAATTACAAGACGGTGGCCCACACATGGGAGTCTGCAAGGATATGCCTACAATGCACCTAGAGTTGGTCAATTTTAGTGTCAAATTCTAAAGTGAGACGGTGGGGTTGGGACCTACATGGCGGAAGGACGGTCATCGGTGGCTACTTCAGGGACAACAACAACAAATGGGAGGTCCGTAGATGGTGGCTTGCAAAGGCCAAACCACAGAGGGTTTACACTAAGAATTTTTGTGAGCATGGTGGTGGAACCCCTAAAATTTTCTTAGTTCCACTAATTTTTTTTTATCAAACCCTGATAATAACTATCTTTTTTATCACTAGGGTTGGGGTTTTACAAGTTTTATTCATGATTGCACCCTTATTTAATCTTTGGGCTTCTAATTTTGAGTTGACCAATTGTATTCGATTCTCGATCATTTCATAATCTTTCATGGCTTTAGCTCTTGCGGTTTTACTGGCCCCTTCATCTCTTTTCCCATCATGGCTAGGTGGCCCCCTTTTAAAATCACTTTTGACCATGTTATTTAAACATTTCTTAAGTCAGGCCTCGAGTGTTGTATCGCTCATCACCGGTTTAGTTTTAAATTTCCATGTGCAACCCGTGATGAGTGATGCCCTTCCTTTCCCTTTTTTCAGCCGTCCTTTTTCCCTTGTGTATTTGTTTACCTCGGTTGGGATGCAACACCAATCGGTGATGTGGTTAATCTTTTAACCCATCGCTACCCTTCTAACTATTGTTGGTTATCTTATGTGGATTAAGGAGGAGCCCATGACCACCAACACAGGTTATTTCCCATCATTGGGAGATGATGCTTTGCTGGTTGGCATTGGTATTAGGAGAGACACCATGCGACGAGCGATGAAGGATGTATCTGGCAGCCAAGGGTTTTTTGGGGTTAGCATTGCTAATGTCCCTACTATCATTTGTCGTCCTTTGAATTTTAAAGTGGAACCCATGACTGCTGATGGGTTGAGTTATTCCCCATCACATGAGCTTGGTTTATCATGGGTTGGGATTGTTTGGGTGGATATCGACATGTGATGGGCGATGTAGGTAGTTATCTATGATCAAGATCCTTCTACGATCATAATCGATGACTGATGTCTCATCACTAGAATCAGTGCTATCGCGTGATGGAACTCTTGTGGGATTTAGGATGAACACACGATGGGTGATGTGTTTTATTTTGTGGCCCAAATTTACCTAGGGTTGCTAAGATCGGCAATGCGCATGTCAAGGATGATGGAATTAGGACGCAGTCGAGTACGTGGCAATTTTAAAGCATCTCCTTGATGTTTCTAAGTATAACTGATAAAGGAAGTGGTGATCCTTAATGATCCTTGTTGATCAAGTTTTAAATCCTTGGCAATTGATGACTAAGATGTGACATGAAGGTGATTGATTTTTTCACTCACGCAAGTGAACCAGGATGGCCATTAATTGCAACATGCCTTTAATTCCTCTATTTAATGAGGATTTTTTTGTAGTTCATTTGCTCATATACATTTATCAATGCCTATGGTTAATTCTCATGGGTGTTGGGGTGAAAATCTTGTTGCCTAAGAATTTATTGCCAAGGTGGCATGCTTGTATTGATGCATATGGTGTTCTTGCTACATTTTGGTGATCTCTTCTATGTCTAGTGCTTGTGGGGCTTGCATTGTCTACACATAGGAGTATTCTGGGGGTTGTAGTTGGTATTCTCCTTACATAATTTGTGTTTTGTTGGTGTTGAGTGTAAAATGAGTCGACTAAGTTCCTTTGTTGCACTATTTCGCAGGTCACAAAGGTTAAGTCTACAGGAGCTGTTGGCTTATGAGCCAAAGGTGAAACCCATGGTGGTGGAAATACCAATTATTCCAAAGGCTAAGAGGACTGCTCACAGAAGAGTCGAGGGAAATGTCATCAAAAGTGCCTACAATCTCCAAAAAAAGACCTATTCTAAAGAATTGATCAAAGTTAAAGTGAAAGGGTCTACAAAATTTGTGAAAGAATTAATGAGACTAGATGTAGACCCTAGGGTTTGTTCGGAGAAGCCCAAATCTCTAGTCATAATTACTGATAGCTCTTCAGAAGAAGGTGAAGGTGTCAGCCTTGGTGTTGGTGTTTTCCTTATTTCTTTGGATCCATATATCAGCTCAAATGATGAGGTGGTAGTTACAACTCCACTCTCTATGAAGAAGTCTAGTGAGGGTGTTCACTCAGCGGTTGACAAGGCTGGGTGACACCTATGTTTCCTTTCTTGCTAGTGTTTGGTTCTTAGGTGTTGTGAAGTGTACTTCCTATGTGGTTGGTTTAATGGTTGTTGGCTGGTGGTGGTGATGGTGACTCTTCCCGGTTTTGAGTGAGGTATGGATTATGGTGATGGTGCCTTTCAGAAGGCTTGTGTGGCATCTTTGACATATGGTTTGGCACTCCTTTTTCCTTTTTCCTTTTGCTTTCTTGTGGTGTGTAAATGATGAAATATAACGTTTTGAGAACAAAACCCCACAAAATGAAATTAACATCAAAATTATCAAAATGTAACTGTAATGAGCCCTTTTCTTATTGCTCCATTGGCTTATAAAAGGGATTTCAAGGCTCATTGCAGGGGGTCAGATTTTTGAGTCTAGAATGACTTAGGTAGAATACATAAAACTAAAGCAATACAAAATGTATAATGAACATGCTAGAATATTGTCTCGGGTATAAGTTTTGTATGTGATATTCTTAAAAGGGTTTTGCATGGATTCCTAACATCGAACCAAATTTGCAAAGATAAAGCATGTACTCTCCTACACACAATTACTACATATTATAAATGGAAAAACCAAGTGTCTTTTCATTTGTTTTCAATGGTCATTTGAATGTATGATTATGTTCTTGTTTTAGCTCAAGGGGTTAATTAAAATACTTGAAGGGAATTGTAGGTATGTAAAAATTGCTCAGGATTCTGATAATAAGTCATGTTTTAGGAACTACAAGTTTTCATAATGTAAGGCATTATGAAGATAAGCCACTTATTTCAGGGTTAGTTAGTTCATGCATTACTGACTGTCACATATTCTACTTCATTCCTAATTAACAAGACATTGGTCTATTTGTTGTAAATTATTGTAATCCAATGTATTAGCTAAAATACCTAGCCATGGATTCATAATGATGACAATGTTAAATCAAATTTTATCAATTATGAGATATAAGTCCGAAGTATACCCTTGTTCCTAGAAAATACATGATTATTTGTGTAAAGGTCGGCCACACTTTTTTTGAATGATGTTTGTTTGTTTGCAAGAAAGGAACCTATCTGTGTAGAAGTGTTCACCATTGTAACACAATTCCTATGAACACAATTAGGAAATACCCTTCCTAGTTCCACAGAGCCTAAAGTGTAGGGGTTAGAGGTTAGAAAAACTTTATCTGTTGAGTTGGCCATTCATCTTTAAGATTCTTAGTGATGAAGGTTGGCTATCTTCTAGAGTCTTCCTAAGGTGTATTGGAAAAAACGCCAACAGAATGGCGACTCTGCTGGTGATAAATTCCATTCTCCAAATGTAAATCCCTGTATCACAAAGTCAAATGGTGTAAATAGTGTGAACACTTTGTTCATAATTTTAAGAATACTTGAGCTTGGTCAAAGATTTGGTTGAAGCAAAAATTAAAGGATTTGAAAGTGACTCTGCTAAGGAGTTAGACCCAAAATGTTTTTATTTGATAAGAAACTTCATCTCATTTGAATTTTATTCCTCTCACTTGGAGGTGGAAAATCTGACTAAAGAACCTGATGAAGGATGTACTAAAGTTCCAAATCCATAGGTTTGAAGACAAAGCTAGGTGAATGATGCAAGAGGGCTAGGTATTTTCATGTTATTAGAGAAAATTCTAATCATGTTTATGAGAAAAATATGATAATTCTCTTAAGATGTAAATAGTTCCCAATTAAGTGAAATGACACTAGTTAAGGGAAGAATAGTTTAACTTTGCATGTTTCCAAAGGAATAATGTGGGATTATAGCTTATTATAGAAGGAACATGTAAATCCTGATCTTAAGCAAATAGTATATAGAGCTTATGGTAAAAGAGGCTTGATATTTCACTTTGTAAGAAGAATTTGAACATCGCTTGTAAAATATTTGGCAAAGCTTGAAAAGGTACAATGAGATGCCTCTTCAGACCATGTTTACTAAAAAATATTTAAGTAATGGGTCCTCCCTGTCACATTAGGGAGTTTTTAATAATGAAAGGTACAATGCCTTAGATTTCAGTGGCATTTGTGGTTACCCAAATGTTGTACCACACAAGATTGGGGATAAGATACAAAGATTCAAGGTTGAACAAACTAAGTCAAAAAATCAACATATATAGGATTTTGTTGATGTGATGGGAGATTATGAGGTAGTCTTCAAAGATGTAGTTAGGAAAGGTTAGAGTCATGGCCTTTCAAGACCTTAATTTATGAAGTGATCTTACCCTCTTGGAGGATAGGCCATATGTCTCGATCATTCCTTAGAGAGTCACATATTTTGGTCTCTTCTTGAATGATCTCTCCACCCATAGTAGTCAATAATAAAGAAATAGATTAGTAGTTGAAGACCAACCAAATATAACTCTAGAAACTTTTAGCAAACAATGAAGAGGAAAAGTGAAAATGCATCTTGATAAAAGGAGATGGAAGCAAAAATATGCCATTATTCTTCATGCAACTAGGAGGGTATGTATAATATTTATAATATTGAGATAGACACAAATCAATAGATATGCCATTTTCAATTAGAAAATGGGTGAGAAAAATGAATTAATTGATTTAATTAATTCATTCATTTTTGGAGTTGAACACGCAAATCAAGTTTGACTTTTGCAAACAAAGTTGCATTAGTTTGATTTGATTTTTGATAATTGATTTGAATAGTTTGATTTAATTATTCAAATTTTGGAGGGAAAGTGTCATAATTAAATTATTATTTAATAATTTAATCCACTTAGGGAAATAAGGTGATTTAGCGACATAATTAAATAATTGGCAGTATTTAATCAATCAGGACAAAATAAAGTGAGATTAGGACTTCATTAATAAATGTGATTTATTTAATTGGTCGAAATGATGAAACATGAATTAATCAAATAATATTGTTTTATTTAATTAATAGTAGAATTAGGGTTTTTAGAATTTTATTATAAATGAAATTTATTTAATTTGTCAAAAATGATGAAAAAGTGAATTAAATAAATAATTTTGTATTATTCAATTAATAGAGGAATTGTTGATGGGTTTTCTTTTCACTTCTCAACATAGGTAATGCATAGATGCATCACCTCTCTTGAAAGGAAGGAATCAACATTTAAGTTGCAAAATCCTACCCCAAGGTCTCTCGAGTGTCAATTCATGACAATGCTTGGTGTTTCTCAATTGGTTCATGTGATTTACTAGTAATCATAGGGCATCCTTATGTGTGTTAAGTTGGAGGAGAATTTGTTCTTTAAATGGAGTTCCCAAGATGTTGGGATGGATGTGTAATTTCTACAAGTTCAGAACAATGGTCTGGACTCCACTTTTATCATCAGATTTGGCTTTACAATGATGCCTAAACTTTTCCTAAATTACTATTTCAAAGAAAGGTCAAAAGGGAAGGGAGAGGAAGGAGTTCCTGGACCTTCAACTACCGATGAACATTGATAATGGATAACACTACAGTGGATAGCCTTCTTGAAACTAAGTTCCACTTAACCAAATCAACTTATAGTATCATGAAACCAATGCTATCTCCTAAGGTATGTATATTTTCAACCATTCATTCACCATGAAACATGAATAAAATATGAAGTTTAAGTGCATCAATCAATGTATGTTCATACTAGCTTTACACTGCTATTTATCATCAATAAACAACAAAAAGCATGAACAAGGAAGGGCATCAACACAACCAAATTCTTCAGCATCAATGAACAACATTAAATAATTTACTAAACCATGTAAAAAACATAGAACAACAAAGTAAATATACTCAAATCTATTAACTATGAGGAGAAGAATCATGAAACATGAATGAAACTCAAGAATCCACCAAAATCAATGAATTTATATTAGAAATTTCACCAACATGCGTTTACAAAAACTCAACTCTCTCTTTGAAAATGAGAGGATGCCCCCTACTTATAGTGCTCAAAAAGATAAATGAGTGGCCAAGTTTTAATCTCATTGTGTGTCCAAGATTCACTACAAACTAGGGTTCCACCTACCCGCAATATTTTTACAATTTAAAATACATCTTTTTCTTCTAGCCTATTTAGTCTTCTAGTGCCTGGCATTGTAGCACTTTTGTCTTTTGCTGACTACTCTTTATTGTAGCTTATACAATGAGGAACTCATCATCAATGATAGGCTTTCCCTCATTTTTATTTGTAGTGCAATACTCCATGAATTTTCCTATCAATAATCAGATCTTGTCCCACTCCATTATATCAGATTGAAGCACTGGAAATGATAATTTCTTTGATCAGCCAGTGATCAGCTCCCAATTCTTTAGGCATTTGGGCATAGCTTTTTCCATGTATTAAGATTGGAGGAATTCCCTAGTAGCAAAGTCCATAAAATCTGGCATTAATGAATTGGCACCCCCATTATCCATCTTCTTGTGAAAATATGGCCTTAATTTTTCGGGATCTAGCTTGACGGGATGCATGTCATAGTCTATCATAAGCTTTAGATACTCTTCACAATTTTCCTGATGTTCTTTGATCTAGTCTAGGTCAAGCTCTAGTTCATGGAGTACCTGCTCCAATACTTATTTCCTGTGGTCCAAGCTAATTTTCCATGTTTTGACCAGCTATTGATTGTTCTTTGGTAGACCTAGTTCCTTCTCCCATGGTTTCTTAGGCATCTTGAGGATAGCTCCAAGCTTAGGATAAGTAATCCTATAGAGCTCAGTGAAGCATTGGTAGATTTTCTCGGTGCCCTCTAGCTGCCTTTGTACTTCTCAGAACTTGTTCGACGCTCAGACGATATCGCCAATGCCCATATCTCCATTGCAAATTACTCATTGGAACCAATCCTCAGTGGCCTTATACCAATTATTTATTTTCTCTTGCTTATTTATGTGGTCCTCAGACATCAGTAGTGGCGGGGCCAATGATGTTGTGGGTAGCTCTTTAGCAGAAAACCATTGATGTAAGTAGGTAGTTATTTTTTCCACCTGCACTTTCATTTCCTCCTTGGAGTACTGGTCCTTATTCATTTGATGGAAAATCATGGCCATAGACCCCTAGAGTTGATCATTCTTTTTCTCCCTTGTGCTTGTACCCAAGTCAATGGTGGAGATATTATAGGTTACCCCTTCTTCTTTATCCAACACCAGGATAGCAATTTGCACCATTCAAGATCCAGATGCATCCATCATGATGTGTGATCTAACCTTTGGCTTCTTTTCTTTCTTTCTTCCTATTTGAGCTTGTGATAGAATTTCCTCCAATCTTTCCTTGGGATCCATTGGAGCAAGGGTCTTCTTTTTTATTTGTTTCTCTAGCCATTTAGGCATTTGGGATCCCTCCTTTAGTGATTCATGAACACCCTCTTCTCTCTAAGCATGTTGGACAACCCGTTCTTCATGGCCCAAAACTTCTTTCCCAGTTTTCTCTTCTTCTTCTTCTTCATTTGAGTCATAGATAAATATAGTATTTTCTTCTTGTGAGTCAATAGCACCAATATTTTCTTTGGGGCTATCCTCCCCTTCAGACAAATTTTCTTCTTTCGGCCCAAGTTTTGTATGGTGCTTTACCTTAGGTCTCTTTTTCATCTTAGCCTCTTCTTCAGGCTTATCTCCTTCTTCATTTTCACCTTCTTTCTTTTCTTCTTCTTCCCTCTTGGGAGATGATTCTTCCTATTGGCCAAGGTCTCTATCTTGTTATTTAGATAGAGTCTCGGTAGATATTTCCATGTCTTCCTTTGTTTCCTTCTTTTCCTTGGAAGACTACCTCTTGACTTCCTCCCCAAAATCTTTGAGTTGTTTGGAGAATTCTTCCTCAAGCTCTTGGTCGAAGGACTCTATTACATGCTTTTCGCCACTGTCCTCGACATCTTCCTCTGAGGATTGTGACTTCTCTTCTTCATACACTTCCTCATCGATGACCAAGTGTTCATACTATTGATGCGCATGGTAGTCATCCTTGAAGGGATCTTTAGGTTCCACCTCCTTTCCCTTTTCAACTGCCTCCCTCTCTTTCCTTTCAAGCTCTTATAAAATCTGCATTGTTGTGTCCATTTTGGGTAATTTTGTTGGAGGAATAGGGAGACCAGCAACAACTTGAGCTATAGAATCCTATATTGTGGGGTTCATCAACACTCCAAAGAGCTCCATAGGAATTTTTTTCATATTCCTAGCAAAGGATTATAGTAGAGTGATGGTAGGAATTGTTGTTGTGGTGGTCAAGGGAATCCATAGATGACAGGGACATCAAAGAGGAAGAAAGTGAGGAAGTTGTCATAGAGGAGGAGTATCTCAATATAATAGGCATAGTGGGCGAGGTGGAGGCAAGGTGAACTAAAATTTTCACTACATGTGGGGAGGAGATGACTAACACTTGAGATAATAGAGGAGGAATAATAGCAGTTGCAACATCAGCAGTGGAAAGAATAGAGGTGGTAGGTGGTGACTTGGGTTGCTTAGCCTCTTCTTCTTCTTCTCCCTCATGCATTGGATCCTCTCGAATTATGGGAATCTTGGAGAATCCACTCATTTTTTTGGATTTCTTTGAGGTCTTAACCTTTGACGCCTTCCTTGTATATACTTTATGCTTCAGTTGGCATTATGATACTTCCTTTCTTTTTTGGGACCTGGTGGCTGGAGGAGATTTGGGAGCTTCCTCAGTTGTAGCAATGGTGGTTCCATTATCTGTATTGCTCTTGAGCTCATCTTCGAGCTTGTCATAAGTTATATTAGCTACCTAAAGCTTCAATTCAGTAATTTTTGCATCAATCCATTGCCTCATTATGTGCTCAATTGGCTTCATTAACATGTCGAGGTCGTTGACCTCTTCCTCATTCTAGTCTATGAGGGGTAATGGAATGTTAGCGATAGCATCAAACTTGGGATCTATAATAGTGCTTTCATCTTCAATATTCTGATCTGGCACTAGGAATAGCTTGACTATCTTAACAAAGTATGTTGTCATACACATATAATGCCTGATACACACCTCTTTGTCATCCCAAAAGTTAGCCCAAAATTCTTCAATGTTATGCAAATAGGCATATTCCTTTCCCACAAATTTCTTTAGCTTTCCATATGGGTTTGTCCTTGGCTGAGGAGTGTAGAGACTCATATTATACTCAAGAAGCTCCTTTTTAGAATACTCAACACTTTGGGCAGTCAGGAGAGTGTACATTCCCTACCTGAATGTGAGAGAATAGGGCACCGCTGCCCGATGCTTGCCAGCAAGGAGAGTATGCACATTTTGTAGCTTCCTTTAAAATTCTAATAAAATCATCTGATCATTTGGATACTGGGGTAGGTTGTATGGCATTTAACTAAAGCCCTTGGTTTAGATATAAGTGAAATTGGAGAATGAAATAAACAAGAACTTGAACCTCTAGATAAATGCATGGGCGCTATGCATGACTCTTCTCTCAAAGTCTCCTCTGAGAAGTCTGATAATGTTCCTGGTGAATGCATCATTCACCCTGCAATAGTCCCTCTTGAAGTTCTGATATTGGAGTTGCGGATACCTGTCATATACTTTCAGCTCCCTTCTCAAAGTTTTATTTTGCACTACAAACAAAACCCTATATGGATTGGCATCAGCCATAAGGTAGACCAAATAGGAGGTCATATAGAATTTGTGGGACTTCTTCACTGCCAAAAAATTATCATGCAAGTTCTTGTTGATCATCTAGGCCCAGTCAAACCTGGTTATGCCTCTGATAAATTTTTCTATAAAATAAAAAATCCAATCGAAGAAATAGGTTGTAGGAGGGATGCCCATGACTGTGCTCAGCAAAGTTACTAAGTCATGGTAATCTTCATAGAAGTCACTTCTAAACAACTCTTGGGGCACCTTGTTTGCACTACCCCTTTTGTCCTTTAAACAATATTGGTTAATCAATTTTTTGCACTTTAAGAGGTCCAACTTCCACATGTTCTTTTCATATTCCATTATGGCTTGCTCCATAGGATAATAAGTGGGGATGTGAAATTCTTGTGCTATGGATTTGGTAGATAGGTCAGCCAACACCCTGCCATCTCAGTCTACAATATTTTTTATTTTCTCTTGGAAGGCTTCCCTACAAGATATTACCAATTCTACGGCCACAAGAGCTAGTGGGAAACTGACTACCTTAGATAGACCGCTCTTCCTTATTCTCTTTGCATTCTCTGTAGTGGGGTTAACTATGACCCTTTGTCTGAATTCATCTATATTTGTGTACCTCAGATTGGTGTCTGTAATCTTGTCCCACTTAGTGGTGACCCGAGAGGTGACCTCCACTCCTTGAAACTGATATTTCATTTGAATTTTTTCCTCTTTCCCTCTCGGAGCCTTGGTAGATTTCTTCCCCTTTTCTTGCTCTATAGATGCCCCCGATGGTCCTATAGTTGGTTCCATAAATACTACAGGAAAAGACATACTAAGCATATTCATGTATAAATAAGGGGAGCATTAGCAAAAACATACAAAATAGATGTTTAATATGGAAATTCACCTTTCAAAGATCATAACATCCCTTAAAATCATTGTTTGACCTTCATTTAGGGGAGATAAAGTAATGAAAACCCAGGGATGTAGGTTTCCCAGGGCTAGTGAATTCTTTGGAGGAGGTAGCGAGTAAACAGAAAAAGAGGGTGCAATAGCCTACAGTCGGCCACCTTCATTGATACTTTTGCAAAATAAGGCCCACCAGATGTTAAGTCATTTGGGTAGGCAGATCTGATCATTTTTGACGTTCCTGAGGTGATAGCATAATCATTTTGGGATGTGGGTCCAGGGGCTACAGAGGTAGCTGGTGTCTCAGATATTTAATAGTAATGTTATTTTGAAATGATGTTGATGTGATGGAAGCCTGCAGATGGAGTCCTGCAAGGTGGGATCTGCAAGCAGGGAGGATGAACTTCATTAGTCTTCAAAGTTCAAGTCCTTCAGAAAGGGCACAGGTAGGAACCTATGGAAAGGATTTAGGTGCTGGCCATTTTGAAACAATAGAGATAGGATGACGACCCACAGGTATTGGTCTCCATCGTTGAGCCCATAGGAGTCATCAGTATGCATATTTCATTCATGGCTAGTTGGAGAGTAGAAGAGGTATCGAGCTCCGCATGGTGGGTGGCATTTTTGGCTCATTTGTTTGAGAATGGAGGTTGAGGATTGGCAGCACGCATGTGGCCACCAACAAAAGAATGTTCACTAGAAAAAAATTCTTAATAATTTCAAAGTGGATGGGTGAAGGTAAGCGACCATTTTGAACAATGCTCAACATTAGGCAGCCTACAGATGACAACTCGCAAGGGTCGGGATGCATAGGGTTAATACTTAGCCAGTTTTGGAGGGGTGTAACCCATATGGCAAGGACAGACACAGGACCCGCCAAGAAAGCTAAAGGGTAAGCTTCACCATTTTGGTTTAGACATTATCAATGATGGTGAATAGAAGATGGTGGTCCGTGGGAGTTGGTCCGCAAAGTCCTAATAGCATAAACGTCCGCTCGATGAAAAAGGGATCAGTCGGGTCCACGGAGCAGGAGGGCTGGATGTAATGGTCATTCATGACAATGAGGAGGAAAAGAGCCGATGGAAATGAGTAGCCCACAAAAGTAGACCCACAAGGGTTGTCAGTGGGGGGGGGGGTGAATTTAGTTAAGTGTTTCACTCAAATGGTAATGAAAAAGGATCCTGCGGGGCTTGTCGGGTGGAAAGTTGGAGTTAAAGAACCATTTAGAAATGAAAAGTAGGAGCCATCTACGAGTGGAATCCTGTACTCATAGACTCACAAGGGTTATGAGTGTCCCCGCAAGCTAATTTTTTTTCTAAGTTGAATCAGTGATGGAAAGGAGATAGCATCCACTCACAAACGCAGATCCACCGAGGGTGATGGCCTCGATTAAATGTTTGTCGATTGTAGGATTCATAGGATGGTAGCGAAAGAGCTATGGACCACAAGGGTTTGGTAGCCATGGTTGAGAATGACAGCCATGATGCAAAGTCCTGCGTGGCCGAAAATGGCCAAATTTCAAACGATCTTCAAATTTTACAACATGTGTTTTGTGAAGAATTAATTATCCTAGCTAGTTTCAAAGCTTTCCTTACTAAGATTTTAGCCACTTTGTAGATTTTAATGAAAAAATCATAACTAGGTGGTGGTGAAAAACCTACCTAAATATCCCATAAGAGAACATGAAGGATTCGTAGGTGACAACACTTGAATGTCAACAAGATCACACGGGCACAAAGGTGGCCAAGGCAAGCGGTGCCTAACAAATTTCAAAGGGAATTTCGGTGAAAATGAATTGCCATTTCAACTATTTATAGAAATTCCAACAATAAATGCCAGCATTAAACAATAGTATGATGGAAAGCATGGTTGGTGGGCACGTACTTCAAAATAGTTGGTGGTAGGAATGGTGGAGCCTACAGGGTGAGAAGCAAGAAAGTGTTTTCCATTAGGTGGACCAACGATAGAGATGGTGATCAACAACACGGGGCCCACATAGCAGGTGGTTGGACTGACTCGACCACCATGTAAACAACGAAGAGACGACAGAATCCCATTGGGGTGGCTCGCAAAGGCAGACCCGCAAGGAACAAAAATTGATAGCTTTAAGGACTCAGGGAAAACTACTAAAGGGATTCCACAAAGGCCAAAGAATGGAAAATTTTGAGGATGGTGAAACTTGGTCAACTTAAGATGATAAATTTAGGACTCATTGACCAATTAGGAATCAAAAATAGGGGGAACACAAAATGAGGCGAGGAAAAAAGTGACCCGACAAAGAATGAAAGAGAGGGTCCCCATTTGGAATGGTGTGTGTGTGTGTTATAGACACAACAAATGGTGACTCCGCTAGGGAACGCTCCTGAGCATTCTGAGGATAAATACTCATTCAAAACCTAAAATATCTGGTTCTATAGACTAGGGGGAGTTTCCATAAGTGAACTGAGGGAGTTGAAGGAGAGAAAGATCCTTGACTGAGTCAAATCACAAAACATCTCAAGATTGTGTGTATACGATGAATTCATTCCTTTTCTTGAGGAACCATGACAAATGACCATTAATCGTCCTGAGAAATTTACATAAACTATCTAACCTCAAAAGTAACCTAGACATTTCCCTACTGCTAGTCAGGCATCCATATCCTCGATGGAGTTGCTGCTGTAATCCTATGAACATTGCTTTGTTGCCAATTGAGCATCCATAGCCCCAACAAAGTTGTTCGCACACCCACACAATTGCATATTTGAAATTTTCTCATCTTTTCTTTTCTTGATATTTTATTTTGAGTGCTTCTTCTTTTTTCTCAACTATGTAAGCATTGAAGCTTACTATGGGTTTAGAATAACAATGGTCATTGGAGTAGACTTAAGGTTTTTCACTTCCTGGGTCATCATAACGACCACTAGACAACCCTTCATAAACAATTTAGTGTGTGTTTGTGCATGACCTAAGACAAATGGGAGGGGATTCAGTCAGAGCTCACATTCTAGGTCAAGTCGTAGTTCAAGTAAGAAAACAACCTTCATAGGGGCGGTCAGAGACCAATAGTTGGGAGTGAATATTTATCCAAGGAACACAAAGAGCAGGAAGAGAAGTGAACCATTTTTCATACTGAGCATGACCACCACATTAGAAACATTAGAATGCCCTCATCACAACAAAACGTTCGGGAGGACGAGAATAACAAAAGCAAAGCAGGACAAAAAAAACCAAGGAAACCTATACTAACCTATATACACACATTTACAAAGGCCATCTCAACAGAGCTTAGGTGAGGAAATAATGCTTGAGGTACTACCCACTGACGGGAAATGGGATGTCTTCACCAGTCAATGTCTTGAGGAGAAAACCATTATGTCCTAGAATTTTTAAAATTTGAAACAGGCCAAGCCAAAGCCTATCAAGATTTTCATGTCCCCCTTTCTTTTCATGGGCCTTGTCCCAACATAGGACCAAATCAAAAATTCTAAAGGCCTTGACTTTGGCTTGACGGTCGAACCATATTTTGACTACGGCCAGATGTTTGGCAAAAATTTTAATGGCTTTGTGATTGACTTCTTCTAGATGTAATAATTCAGCCAGAGGAGCCTCTCGACGATCCCCCTTGTCATAATAATTATTGATAAAATAGAGGGTGGGGATCTTTAGGTGTACAGGAAAGATGAGTTTTATTCCATAGACTAGGTGAAATGGGGAATCCCCTAGGGAAGCCTTCTGGCATGTGCAATCTACCCAAAGAGAAAAATGCAACTTCTTAATCACGGTGATCAGGTTTTTGTTTGTAGATTCAGCTAGGTCATTGCCTTGAGGGTAATAGTTGGATGAAAATTTAAGAGAAATGCCATAGCCAAAGGCCCAACTAGCAAATTTTAGTGAGGAAAAGATGGGGCCATTATCACAAACAATGGCATATGGGAAACCAAAATGGTTCAAAATAAAAATTTGAAGAAAATTAGTAACTACCTCTGTGGTACATTCCCTACATGCAATTTATTATGTCCATCTAGTACAATAATCAAAGGTTGTTAGAATGTACCTGTGGCCTATAGAGGATGGCAAGCTTACCAGATCAATGAAGTCAAGGCCCCACTAGGCAAAGGGTCTCACCTCCAAAAAATGTTGGAGTGGAAGAGAAGCATTTCTTTTTGTGATAGCAGCAGTCTCAAAGATGTGGTAGGTTCAAATATGATTGTATGCATCCTTGAAGATGGTCAGCCAATAATACCCAACCCACAAGATTTTATGAGTGGTGGAAAGGCTAGACCCATGGCCAGTGCCAAATTTATCATGGAATTCTATTGAAATCCATGTTGCTTCTTCTTTTCCAAGGCATCTGAGGTAGATCCCTTCATGATTCCGCTTGTACACAATGAAACTTTGCAGTATGTAGCTGTTGCTCTTTAGCCTAAGGGAATGCTTCTGGAATCCCTACAAGTGAGGTAGGAACTTGTTATGCAACATATAGTAGACAATGGAATCATACCATTCTCTAGGGGAGACATCTTCAAGTTAGTACTACTGAATAGTAAGCTTGGGTCCTACCTCAAGAAATGTTTTAACTATTGTACGACTGAGGGCCTACCCTCTTACTAATTTCATGGGCTAAATCTCAATGTCATATTCCTGCAACAAGGTAACCCATTTTTCTCTTCTTTCTCCTAGATCATTTTGCATTAGCAACATCTTCACTATTGGGTCAGGGACTATGGAAAACACCTTATTGCATAACGTATAGTGTCTAAACTTCTTGACTCCTCTAACCAAAGTATATGCTTGCTTCTCCACATTGTGGTATCTTAGCTCAGTATCTCTTAACAAAGCACTCATGAAGGAAATTGGGTGCTCGCTTCCTTCATCAACCTTTTGAGTCAATATGCTAGCACACGAATGGTCTGAAGCGAATGAATAAATATAGAATAACTTCAGATAATCAGGATTGACCAACATGGGTGCATCAACAATTGCTTTCTTAATTTCCTTGAAGGTCTGGTTCGCCTCTGGTGTCCATTCAACTTTGCCATCTTGCTTTAGCATGACATTAATTGGTTTGACTATTTTGAAAAAGCCCACAATAAATTTTCTAATGAAATTTATCTTTCCAAAGAAATATTTCAATTCTTTCTTGTTACCTGGTAGCTCAATTTTCAGTATTGCTTGAATACATTCGGGATCTATTGAAATTCCTCTTTCTGAAATCACGTGCCCAAGAATCATGCCTTCTATAACTCCAAAGATCCACTTCTTTGGATTCAAATAGATTTCAAACTCTCTCCACTTTTGAAATACTTTGCATAGGTTAGTGACATGATCACTTCACTTTTTTGAAAACACTATGAGGTCATCCATGTAGATGAAAATGCATTTTCCTATTAGGTCCTTGAAGGTGATATTCATTGCACAATAGAAAGTTGCACTGACATTGATGAGCCTGAATGAAATTCTTCTATACACAAAAGTTCCTCACTTGGTGGTGAACATCATCTTGTGCCTATCCTCATATTGCACCATTACCTGGTTATACCCAGAGTATCCATCTAGGAAGGACACCATCTAGGATCCATTGAATATCTAGACTACTTCATTCAATTTCACCATTCTTTTTCCTAACCAGAACTAGATTTCCCACCTACATGGAATGTCTCATTGGAAATATAATTAGAGTGGACAACAACTTTTGTACTTCTTTGTAAATAATAGGTTGCAATAATGCATTGAAATGGTCCTATCATTGTCAAAATGGTCTTACGTCTAGCTTAAGAGGAATGGTGTGTGTGATGATAGATGTGTCATACATCTTCAAATACTCATAACTCCAAGCAATTACGTCATTATACTTCTTCAAAGCATCAATTATCCCTTTCTTTTCTTCTGACGTGCACACCTTACCAATGAATACATTCTTAACTTCCTCAGTTGTTCCAAGGTTATGGGCATCACACTAATTGTTGATAGAGTCCTTTTCTTGTTGATCTTGATATTTGATCTGATCTAAATCAAATATCCATTCAAGTTGGACCATACCTCTAGGAATGGTATTGGTCTTGAGGTTAATGACCCCTTCTATATCTAACTCAACCTCTTTGGGCTAAATCTCATGAATTATCTGGATTGCAAATACATCAGAGTTGGTGATGAAATCCAAGATGTGTTTATCATCATTGAATACTTGAAAGTTGGCCACATTGTCTAGCATAGACAAGGTGGAGGTGAGCTCAACGGTGAACCTTTTAAGGCCAGAAAATGATAGAGGTTGGAGGGTGTTGGCTACTTTTGGTAAGGCATGAGAAATATGATTCTAGGAGCAATGAATCAGTTGAATATTAAATGCATCTAAACTCTCTAAAAGGTCCCATACCGTATGCCTATAATTGGTGAGCCTCCTATCATGATAAGAATAAAGCTTCCTTACTTGTTTTATGACTAACTCTGAGTCACCAAAAACTTGTAACATTTTAACCCTTTTTCTTAAGGCCATCAGGAGATCAAGGACTAATGCCTCATACTCAACTACATTATTTGTGCAATAAATATGAAGTTTGTGAGCAAAAAAGTATGACTTACCTATAGGGCTGAACAATTTTAAGCTAGCTCTGACTCCTTGCTTGGATTTGGACTCGTCAAAGTGCAACGTCCAAAACTTGGAAGAATCCTTGATCTTAGAACCTACAGAGTTTGTTTTTTTGTTCAACAATGTACTCACTTCAGCAACCTTGGGGGGTGATGTGGGCTCAAAATGACTTTGATCTAGGTATACCATCTGATGTTCCCATTTGGGGAAGCACATACTTTGATGTGTTCAACTGCTATTTGGCACAAGAAACATTTGAATTCATAGTGGGCAACATTCTATACCCTGCACCAACTAGGTAGAAGTAGCTCCTAAAAATTCATTCTTGCACCCAAACTAAGCTGATCTTGAACACATTTCTCCATGAAATCTTGGAAACCATTGAGTAATCCAAGACTACCATCCTCGTAGGAATATTCATCATCTGATTCAATCAATATATTTTTACTTCTAGGCATGTGGGCCAAGCTGACAAGTAGGCTACATAGCACAAGGAGGACCTCATCAGTAGCCTCTTCACCATAGCATTCATGTTCATTTGCATACACCATAGGGCAGTAATTTCCAATGTATGTCTCATCAAACATCACCTCGTTCATGTTGTTATACTTGGTGACAATGAATTTCATGTGTCATTCTCTCTCAATGTGGATTTGATTTGGATATCCTTTCCACAACAACCATAGGTTAGAATAATTAGTGAATGCATATCCATTCAATGTCTGGGTGAAATCCCTTCCTAAAATGATACCATATGTGTCGAGAATATCAAAAACTTGAATGTCAATTTTTTGTTGTACCCTAGGATTGGAAGAGATTTGCATAGGTATCCTATTAATTTCTCCAATTATGTTGATCTTTGTTTTGTCTAGTTGTGTCACCTTGCATCGAGAGGGAGTTGGAACTATTCCCAGAGCTTTGCACACTACCAAGGGCATGACATTAGCAGATGCCCACAAATCAATCAAGAAATTATGTAATTTTTTTCCAAATATCCTGATGGTGGTCAAGAAGGGAGGGATCTCCAGATTTCCTTGAAACAATACTCCTAAAATGTCAACTTGGGCTATCCGACCCTTATCTTTATCATTACCCTTGTTTTGGGCTTGGACTTGGTCTGATTCCTTAGCAAGTTAACTTTTTGCTTGCTAATTTGAAGGTGGGTCTTCTTTTTTGTTAAATATTTATCAGACGACATGCTCATTTTGTGAACCTTCAAAGGAGACCCTTTTGATCGAAACTTCCTGGGATAAATTGGATGAAGGACTCCCATTGATCATTCTAAAAAAGGCATTCTTAATTGTTGGGACTTTAAGCAACTCAAAGGTAGACAAGCTCAACTTGACCTTCTTAAATTATTCTTCTACGTACTCTCCCATTTGTTCAATTTTGGCTTTGAAAGGGGTGCTTTGAGAGGAGCCAATAATCTAGTTTTAGTTCTAACCCTACTAGCTATTCTTGTTAAAGTACTAAGTGGGTACATGGGGATAGCCTGGGTTATTACTAGCATTTGGGTCAGGAGGAGTGCTAAAGTTATTAGGTGGAGTTGAGGTTGTGAAAGTTCCACCTGCTTGTCCATTCCTTAGATTGGATGGGGTGGCCCTTTGATGAAACATTTGGACCTCATCCTCTCTCAGCTCTTCCTCATCTACTAGACCATTATGTACTAAATTAAAGAGCTGAGATAAAGGGCTTTTGACACTTACCTCTTTTGCCTTGCCATCATTTGGGGCAAAAATCTCCTACTCAGGTACATTGCTCTTGCCTTTGGGGAAAGGAGCCTAGTTGATGGTCAACACTGAGGAATCATAGGGTTCAGATGGAACAATATCTTTGCATCTTGAACCATCTAGCACATTATGGACCTCTATCTAGAAAATATCGATGACTATCTAGAACTCTGGATAATCCAACTTAGAATGTCTACTCGTCTTATGAATACGACACCATCTAGATAAGGCTACCTCAACTAATTATACCCTACTTGTAGTCTTGTCACTACCGCTCGACTTTTCTAGAGGTGTGTGAATTCTACCATTGTTGGGCCTTGTGTTCCATGTTCGATTACGTCTCTACGAGGGTCTTCTGTCAAAGTTTTGTCCCAAATGCTAACCTCTTTCATAATTTTTTCTGGAAGGAGCACCCAAATCATGGTTGTCATGGTGGTAACAGTTGAGGTTGGCTTGAATGATTATTTGCAAAGCTTACAACTAGTTGTTGTGATTCCATAATTGGGTCATTTCAGTTGACATTTTCTTAATCATCTCCATCAGCTCATCTATCCAATCCTTTTCAGCATTGTTTGGTTGCGGAGTTGAATTCTGAAGGAAGATTTGTTGCACTATTAGTTGGTTCTGCTGAGTGGGTGGAAACTCAGATATTTGGAGGTATGTTGGCACTTGGGGTGACTGAGAATAAACCTTCTATTTTTGTGACTACAAGTATTGAGGCATGAGAGGCACCTGATTCAATGGCTATCCAAGTTGAGGCACTAATGCAAGTTGTGAGATTTGATTCATCAAGGGTTTCTACTATGTGAAAGATTGAGTAATCCCTTGAACCTAATATGGGTGAGCAATTGGTCCCAAAGAGGGTAGCAGACCAACAATATGTTGTCCTCGATCCATATTGGCCTTAACTTCTTTTGCATAGGCATCCAATAACCAAGCCAATGGTAGGTTCATCCTCTTCACCAAGGGAGAAGTGAGGTTGTCTAAGGCTACATAGTATATTAATTGGGTAGATGCATCATCAACCACATAAGGCATTTGCAACCTCATGTATTCTTAGTGAAATTTGCAATTAAAAGAGCTAATTGGCTCATTGATTCCCTTCGAATTGGCATTAACTGTTGGTATATCTCAGAGGGGCTAACCTGGATCTTAAATTTCTGCAAGAAATAATCCTTCAATAGATCCCAAGTGGTTATGGATTCCGTCGGCAAGTGAATGTACCAGTAGAAAGCCTCTTCACTCAAGGAGTAAAGGAAGAGATGACATGCCACATCTTCGTGTCCAATCTGCATATCTTTCAAGGTTGTTTTAAAGATCTTGATGTGTTCTTATGTTGTCCTCTATGGATATCAAGGGTTAAACTTGGCATAAATCCCTTTGGGTTCTTTGGCATATCATGGTAAACATTAAAGGAAAAAGGATATGGATTGTTGCCTATCCACGCCATAGGAGGCAGAGGTTGGGGAGGGTACACCAGATTGACTTGAGGTTGTGAAGGGATAGAAACAACTATTGGGACAACACCTAGGGTAGGAGGTGCATTGAGCTAGAAGATAATGCATTGGTTGTGGGAGATGACAACTTCGAAGGTAGTTTAGAGCAGCTGAGAGGAAGAGGACACTACCAAGGGTGAAAGAAGAGCTAATGAAAAATAGGTGGAAGGAGAAGATGAGGATGGAGGTGAAGTTAGCTGGTTGGGTGTACTAGAGGTGGATGCTTCACCTCTTTTAGCTCTTCTAGCATTTGTAGGGGTGGTAGCTCTTGGAATTCCCCTTTGTTTGGTATAGACATTAACACTTTGTGGAACCTCTCAAGGGAGAAGGAACCAATTTTAACCAGCTTAGCACAATTTGGTCCCTCCTTCTAGCACTAGTTCTATTAATGGATGTTTTTTTCACTTCTCAACACGGGTAATGCATAGATGCAACACCTCTCTTGAAAGGCATGAATCCGCAAACAAGTTGCAAAATCCTACCCTAAGGTCTCTCAGGTGTTAGGTCATGACAATTCTTGTAATTTATCAATTGCTTCATGTGATTTGTTGGTAATCATAGGGCAGCCTTACATGTGCTAAATTTCAAGGGAATTAGTTCTTTAAATGGAGTTTCTAAGATGTTGGGATGGATGTGCAATTGCTTCAAGTTCATAACAACAGTTTGGACTCCATTTTTATCATCATATTTGGGTTTACAATGATGCTTGAACTTTTTTTAAATTACCATTTCAAAGAAAATTCAAATGGGAAGGGAGAGGAAGGAGTTCTTGGACCTGCAACTATCGATGAACCGTTATAATGGAGAACACTACAATGGACAACCTTCTTGAAACTAAGTTCCATTTCACCAAATCAACTTACAATATCATCAGACCGGTGCTATATCCCGAGGTCTATAGATTTTCAACCATTCATTCACCATGAAAGAGGAATGAAAGATGAAGTTTAAATGGAAAAATCAATGTATGTTCAGACTAGCTTTACACTACTATTTATCATCAATAAACAACAAAAAGTATGAACAAGGAAGGGCATCCACACAACAGAATTCTTTAGAATCAAGGAACAACATTAACTAATATACTAAAGCATGTAAAAAATATAGAACAACAAAGTAAATTTACTCAAATCTATTAACTATGAGGAGAAGAATCATGAAACATGAATGAAACTCAAGAATCCACCAAAAAAAATGAATTTCTATTAGAAATATCAGCAACATGTCTTTACAACAACTCAACTCTCTCTTTTAAAATGAGAGGAGATCCCCTATTTATAGTGCTTAAAAAGAAAAATGAGTGGCCCAGATTTAATCTCATTGTGTGGCCAAGATTCACTACAAACTAGGGTTTGACCTACACCCAATATTTTACAATTTAAAATACATCTTTGTCTTCTAGCCTATTTTGTCTTCTAGTTCCTAGCATTGTAGCACTTTTTTCTTTTCGTGAATTTTATTTTTTGTAGCTTATACAGTGAGGAACTCATCATCAATGATAGGTTTTCCCTCATTTTTCTTTGTAGTGGCATACTCCACGAATTTTCCTATCAATACCCGGAGCTTGTCACACTCCATTATATCAGACTGAAGCACTTGAAATGATAATTTCATTGATCGACTAGTGATTAGCTCCCAATTCTTTAGGAATTTGGGTGTAGCTTTTACCATCTATTCAGATTGGACGAATGTCCTAGTAGCAAAGTCCATAAAATCTAGTGTTAATGAATTGGCGGCCCCGTTTTCCATCTTCTTGTGAAAATATGGCTTTACTCTTTTGGGATCGATCTCAGCGGGAGGCATGTAATAGTTTTTCATAAGCTTTAGATACTCTTCACAATCTTCCCGATGTTCTTTGACCCACTCTAGGTCGAGCTCCATTCATGGAGTACATACTCCAATACTTCTTTCTTATGGTCTAGGCTCATTTTCCATGTTTCAACCAGCCATTGATCATTCTTGGGCAGACCTAGTTCCTTCTCCCATGACTTTTCAAGCATCTTGAGGATAGATTTGAGCTTAGGATAAGTAATCCTATAGAGCTTAGTGAAGCATTTCTATATTTTCTTAGTTCCCTCTAGCTGCTTTTGTATTTATCGAAACTTATTTATTGTTCAGATGACATGGCCAAAGCCCATATCTCCATTGTAAATTACTCATTAGAACCAATCCTTAGTGGCCTTAGACCAATTCTTTCCTTTAACCAGATTATTTATGTGGTCCTTAGACAGCAGTAGTGGTGGGGATGAAAATTTTGTCGGTAGCTCTTTAGCAGAGGATTTTTCAATTCCTCCTTGGAGGACTTGTCCTTATTCATTTGCTGCACAATCGTGGCCACAGACCCCTAGATTTGATCAATATTTTTGTCCCTTGTGGCTTTACCCAGGTCAATGGTGGAGATATTATAGGTTACCCCTTCTTCTTTATCCAATACTGGGATAGAAATTTGCATCATCAGAGATCCTAATGCATCCATCATGATGTGTGATCTAACCTTCAACTTCTTTTCTTTCTTTGCTCCTATTTGAACTCATGCTAGGATTTCCTCCAATCTTTCTTTTGGATCCATGGGAGCATGACTCTTATTTTGTAGATATTTGTCTAGCCGTTGGGGCATTTGGGATCTCTCCTTTGGTGATTCATGACCACCCTCTTCTCTCTAAGAATGCTGGACAACCCATTCTTCATGGCCCAAAACTTCTTTCCCTATTTTCTCTTCTTCTTCTTCATTTGAGTCACTGATAAATATAGCCTTCTCTTCTTGTGACTTAGTAGCAGAAATATTTTCTTTGGGGTTATCCTTCCCTTCAGGCACCTTTTCTTCTTCCGACCTGATTTTTGTATGGTGCTCTACCTCAAGGCTCTTTTTCATCTCAGCCTCTTCTTCAGGCTTATCTCCTTCTTTAGTTTCAACTTCTTTCTTTTCTTCTTCTTCCCTCTCAAGAGGTGCTTCTTCTTGTTGGCCAAGGTCTTTATCTTATTCTTTTGATGGAGGCTTGGTAGATATTTCCATGTCTCCCTCCATTTCCTTCTTGATTTCCTCTCCAACATCTTTGAGTTGTTTGGACAACTCCTCCTCAAGCTCTTGGTCAGAGGGCTCTATTACATAGTTGGTGTCATTTTCCTCCACATCATCCTCTAAGGATTGAGACTTCTCTTCTTCATACACTTCCTCATTGATGACCAAGTGTTCATACTCGAGATGTGTATGATAGTCATCCTTGAAGGGATCTTTGGGTTTCACCTCCTTTCCCTTTTTAGCTGCCTCCCTCTCTTGCCTTTTGGGCTCTTCTGAAATCCACATTGTCATCTCTATTTTGGGTGATTCTATTGGAGGAGGAATAGGGAAACTAGTGATGACTTGAGCTAGAGCGATCTATACTACGGGGTTCATCAACACTCCAGAGAGCTCCATAGGAATGTTTTTCTATATGCCTAGCAAAGGCTTCTAGGAGAGTGAGGGCAGGCATTATCATTGTAGTGTCCAAGGGAGCCATAGATGACAAGGACATCAAAGAGGAAGAAAGTGAGGAAGTTGTCATAGAGGAGGAGTCTCTCACCATAATAGGCATAGTGGGCGAGGTGGAGGCAAGGTGAACTAAAATGTCCACTACGAAGGGAGGAGACGGCTAACGCCTGAGATACTAGAGGAGGAGTAATAGTAATGGAAATAGCAGTGGTGGAAAGAACATATGCAATAGGTGGTGAGTTGGGTTGCTCGTCCTCTTCTTTTTCTCCCTTGTGCATTGGATCCTCTTGAATTGTGGGCATCTCAGAGACTCTACCCAATTTCTTGGCTTTTATTTGAGGTCTCAATCTTTGATGCCTTCCTTGAATATACTTTATGCTTCGGTTGGTGTTTTGATATTTCCTTTATTTTTTGGGATCCGGTGGCTCGACGAGAATTGAGAGATTCTTTAGTTGCAACAACAATAGTTCCACTATTTGTTTTGCTCTCGAGCTCATCTTCAAGCTCATCATAAGTTAGATCAACTCCCTAGAGCTTCAATTGAGTAATTTGTGCATCAATCCATTGCCTCATTTTGTTCTCAATTAAATTTGTTAGCATGTTGAGGTTGTTGACCTCTTCCTCATTCCAATCTATGAGGGGCAATGGCATGTTAGTGACAACATCAAACCTGGGATCTATAATAGTGCTTTCATCTTTAACAATCTAATCTAGCACTAGAAATATCTTGAATTTTTGAAAAAAAGTATGTCATCATATGCATATAATGCCTCATGGGCACCTCCTTGTCATCTCGACAGTTAGCTCAAAAGTCTTCAATGTTATGCAAATGGGCATATTTCTTTCCCACAAATTTCTTTAGCTTTCCATATGGGTCCAACCTTGGCCAAGGAGTGTAGGAGCTCAAATTATACTCAACAAGCTCCTTTTCAGAATACTCGACACTTTGGGTAGTGGGAGAGCGTACATTCCCTACCCGAATGTGAGAGGATAGGGCACGATTGCTTGGTGCTTGCTAGGAAGGAGAGTATGAAAATTTTGCATCTTCCTTGACACTTCTTATAAAATCATCTAGTCATTTGGATACCGGGGCAACTTGTATGGATTTTCATTGAAGCCCTCGGTTCGGATGTAAGTGAAATTGGGGAACTGAATAAACAAGAATCCAGACCTCTAGAAAAATGCACGAGCACTATGAATGAATCTTCTCTCCAAGGCTCCTCCAAGAAGTCTCATAATGTGTCTGATGAATGCATCATTCACCCTGCAGTAGTCCCTCTTGAAGTTTTGATATTGGAGCTACGAATACCTATCATATACTTTCAGCTCCCTTCTAGGAGTTATATTTTGTGCTACAAATAGACCCCTGTATAGATTGGCATCGACCAAAAGGTAGACCAAATAGGAGGTCATATAGAATTGGTGGGACTTCTTCACTGCCACAAACAACTCATGCAATTTCTTGCTAATCAACCAGACCCAGTCAAACCTGGCTATGCCTCTAATAATTTCTTCTATAAAATAAAACATCCAATCAAAGAAATAGGATGCAGTAGGGATTCCCATGACTCTTCTTAGAAAATTTACCAAGTCATGGTAATCTTCATAGAAGTCACTTCTAAACAACTCTTGGGGCACCTTATTTGCACTTCCCCTTTTTTCCTTTACCCAATATTGGTTAATCAATTTTGTGCACTTTAAGGGGTCTGCCTTCCACATGTTCTCTGCATATTCTTTTGTGGCTTGCTCCATAGGATCATAAGTGGGGATGTAGAATGTTTTTGCTATGGATTTAGCGGACACATAAGCAAACACCTTGCCATCTCGGTCTACAATCTTTTTTATTTTCTCTTGGTAGGCTTGCCTACAAGCCATTGCTGATTCTAGGGCCACAAGAGCTGGTGGGAAACTGATTGCCTTAGCCAGACCACTCTTCTTTATTCTCTTTGCATTCTCTGTAGTGGGTTTAAATATGACCCTTTGTCTAAATTTATATATATTTATGTTCCCAATATTGGTTATTGTAATATTGTCCCACTCAATGGTGACCCGGGAGGTGACCTCCACTCGCTGAAACTGATATTTAATTTGATATTTGTCTTTTTTCCCTCTTGGGGCCTTGGCAGATTTCTTCCCCTTTTCTTGCTTTTTAGACACCCCCGATGGTCCTATAGTTGGTTCCATAAATCCACCAGGAAAAGATGTAGTAAGAATATTCACGTATAAATAAGGGGAGCATTAGCAAAAACCTACAAAATAGATGTTATATCAAGAAATTCACCTTTCAAAGATCATAACATCCCATAAAATCATTTTTTTCCCTTTGTTTGGGGGAGATAAAGCAATGCGGGCCTAGGGATGTGGGTTTCCCTAGGCTAGTGGCTTCTTTGGAGGAGGTAGTAGGAAAATGGCGAGGGCATGATGGCCTACAATGAGCCACCCGCATTGATACTTCTGCATAATAAGGGGGGACTACGAGATGTCTGGTCATTTGGGTAGGCAGATCTAATTGTTCTTGAGGTTCTTCAAGTGGTAGCCATTTTGAAATGGTGGAGATGGGATGGTGGCCCATAGGAAGTGGTCTGCATCATCGAGCTTGCAGGAGTCATCAATGTGCATCATTCATTCATGGAAGAGGTATTGAGCTCTGCATGACAGGTAGCAGGTTGGGCTCATCTATTTGGGAATGGAGATCGAGGATCAGTGGCCCGCATATGGTTACCCATAGAAGAATGTCTGCTGGAAAACTTTTCTTAATGATTTCTCACATGAAGGGACCAAAGGGGGATAGGCATAGTGGAGTCCACAAAGAGGATGGGTGAAGGTAGGAATTCATTTTGAATAGCAATAAACATGGGGTAGCCTGTAGACGATGAACCACATAGGGCTAATACTTAGCCAATTTTGGAGGAGGGCAACCCAGATGGAAAGGATGGACATGGGACCTGCCAAGCAGGCTGAAGGGTAAGCTTCACTATTTTGGTTTAGATATTGTCAACAATAGTGAACAATAGATGGCAGTTCATGGGAGTTATTCCACAAAGGCCTAACAATGCAGACGTCTGCCCAATGACAAAGGTTTCAATGGGGTCCGTGGAGCAGGAGGGTGACATATGGTGGTCATTCACTATAGTGGCAAGGCAAAGAGCCAATGGAAATGAGCAGCCCGCAAAAGCAGACCTGCAAGGGTTGTTAGCTAGGTGGATATTTTGGCTAAGTGTTTTTCTCAAATGATAATGAAAAAGGATCTTGCATGGCCCATGAGGTGGAAGGTTGGGGCTAAATAGTCGTTGAGAAACATCAAGTGGAAGGAGCCATCCATGGGTGGAACTCTGCACTTGTGGACCCACTAGGGTTATGAGTGTCCCCACAGGTTAAGTTTTTCGCTAAGTTCAATCGGTGATGTTGAGGAGATCACATCCACCAGTAGATGCGGATCCACCGAGGGTGATGGTCATGATTAAAGGTTTGTCGATATCAAGATTGATACGATGGCGATGAAGGAGCTACAAATCGCAAGGGTTCAATAGCCTTGGTCAAGAACGATGGTTGTGATGCAAAGTACAACATGGGTTTTTTGTGGAATTCATTATCCTAGCTAGTTTCAAAGCTTTCCTTACTAAGATTTTACCCAATTTGCAGATTTTAATGAAAAAATGATAACTGGGTGGTGGCGGATTACCTACCTAAATATCCTGCAAGAGAACCTGAAGGATCTGCAGGCATCAATGCTCAAATGTCAACAAGATCATGCAAGAACGAAGGTGGTGAAGGCAAGCGGGGCGCTGGAAAATTTTATTGTGAATGTTGGTGAAAATTTATAGAAATTTTGACAATAAGTGCCAGCATATTTTGGTACGATGGCAGGCACAGTTGGTGGGTGCGTACTTGAAAACATTCAATGGTGGGAATGGCGAAGCCCGCGGGGTGGGTGGCAGACAAGTGTTTGTCATTAGGTGGACCAATGGAAGAGACGATGATCAACAACATGGGGCCTACCAGGGGTGGTCCAAAAAGGTAGACCCACAAGGAACAAAAGGAGCCAACTTTAAGGACTTAGGGAAAACTACTAAAGGGACTCTGCAAAGGCCAAGGACCAAAACATTTTGAGGATGGTGTAACTTGGTCAACTTAAGATGATAACTTTCAGACTCATTGACCAATTAGGACTCAAAAATAGGGGGGCATGAAAAATGAGGTGAGGGAAAAGCAATTGATGAACAACATAAGAGAGGGTCCCCATTCAAAATGGGGTGTCTGTATTATAGGCACAATAGGAATTAGATTTTTTGATGTCCTTTCATTGTGGTGTGATGTGGGACATTGTGGGATGATTCTGAGATGATTTGAGACATTATGGGATGATTTTGAGTTGTTTTGGGATGATTCCAAGATGTTTTGAGACATTACAAGATAATTCTGAGATGTTCCAAGGTGATTTTGAGATGTAATGGAATGATTCTGAGATGTTTCAAGACATTTTGGGATGGTTTTGAGATGTTACAAGATGTTCTGAGATGATTCCAAGTCATTTCAAGATGTTACAAGAAAATTTCATGTCATTTTGAGATGTTATAGGATGTTTTGAGATAATTTTGAGTCATTCTGAGATGTTAAGGGATGTTTTGAGATGATTCTAAGTTATTCTGAGATGCTATAGGATGTTTCGAGAGGATTTTGAGTCATTTTGAGATGTTTTGAGACAATTTCGAGATGCTACATGATTTTTTGAGATGATTCTGAGTCATTTTGAGATGTTACATGATGTTTTGAGATGATTTTGATTCATTCCAAGATGTTACAAGATGTTTCGAGACAATTTTGAGTCATTTTGAGATGTTACGGGATGTTTCAGGATGATGTTTAAGGTTGTTTGATGTTGTTCAAGGTTGTTCGATGTTGTTCAATGTTGTTTGATGTTGTTTGGGGTGTGTGATAGTTGTTAAGTCAATTTTACATGTCTACATTTTTCCTCTCTTTGATATAAAGTATTGGTTGGTTTGTTCAAAGATTTTATTTTTAAGATCAAGTTTTTGAAAAAAATCTATGCCCCACTGTGCCCCGGTGTTAAGTGGAATGATGGTAGGACTTTGTGCCACCTCGTCAAGAGGTTGACCAAAAATTTCAATCTTTGAGGTCAACCTCCTAACACTATTGTATTTCAGTTTTGATGTTTTTAGATGAAATATTATATCAATAGGTGCTTCTTTTCTCATTTTGTTGCTTCCTAGAGCTTCTAATTTTAAATTAGGAAGGTTCCCAAAGTGAAATTAGGGTTTTCTAGATGAAATTAGGGTTTTCTTGAGGTGTTATATGGGAAATTAGTCTTGAAATTGGCTCATTTGTGGTTTAATCCTTTTGTTGATTCTTGTCTTTGTATTTTACATTATGTCAATTGTTGAGGAACAATGTCAAGATGTGAGGTTACCCCACATCATTCTAAGCTTGTTCAAGAGTTTGGACGTCCTTCAAGAATTGTTGGCCCAGTATGTACCTTCACTTTTTTCTTTTGTCATGTTTTATTCTTGTTATGCATGTACAAAGTTCTTACAGTCAATAACATAGTTTTTCTGATTTATATGCAGTTGCATCATTTTTCATGCCTTTGCATTGTCAAAACTTTGCACCTATCTCAAAATTGCATAGTTGACTAAAATTTGCACCCCTATTTCATGCACTTGACTCAAAACTACATAGTTGACTGAAAATTGCACTCTTGACCAAGAACTACGCACTTGACCTAAACTTGCACCCCTATTTCTACGCCCTTGACCTAAAACTGCATATTTGGCTTAAAATTGTGCCCCTATTTTATGCACTTGACCTAAAATTTTGCAGTTTCCTAAAAACATCACTCTTGTCTAGTATTTGTTGAGAATTTGCTTAAGAACCTAGCTTTTGAATTCCCCTCCTATTTTTTACTTTAGAAATTTTTTAAACCCTAGCATGTGTCTTTTTGTCATCCTAAATGTTGTTTTTCATCATTCTCATGTTTTTTTGTGTTGCTTTACATGTTTAGAGTGAAACCCTAACGTCCTATTTTATAATGATTGTAGGTGAGTCTCAGAGCACTTATGATGAGAGAGAAACATCCTCGTCACTTGTTCGATTCAATTGCTAATTTTGATGTGTTGGAACAAGACTTCTTTGATGCCATGGGATTACATTATATTTCTTACATGCCTCTGATTAAGACTTATATGGTGATGATGACTACACTTGTAGAGAGGTGGCACCTTGAGATGTCCTCCTTTCATTTGCCTACAAGGGGGGCTACCATTACTCTTAAGGATGTTTGGAGGATACTTCATCTTCCCATTCATGGTTAGATCATAACATATCATGTTTAATGAGGTTCCCATGCTATGAAAAGTTTGTTAGGTGTTGTACACTTGTATGTATGTGATTCAAAGGTTGATCTATCTAGGTTTTTTGATAGCACAGATCCTATTGTTCTTGTCCTTTGTTGTCTGATATCGGGATTAGTTGTTCCTAATAGGCGACATCAAAAGTTTTCTATGGGTTGGGGTACATGTATCAAGAGCATGCTAGAGCATGGGACAAGATATTCCTTGTGTGCTTGTTTTCTTGCTCATCTTTACCGAGATACACATGAGGTGGTGTATCGGGGTGAGAAGTCTATGTCTGTAGGTGTTTCACTATTGCATGTCTGGGCATGGGAGCATATTGTAGTGACTTTTCTGGATGGGATTCAAGATCGTTCTCTGAATGATCCATACTCTTATCGTTATGGGGACTTTATGCATTACACCTTTCCTAGGGACCATCCTTATTGGCATCGCGTGTTTGATGGGTCTAGTTTTGTGTGGATACCTTATATGAGTTGTTAAATTTGGCTAGAGGATGTTGATCATCTTGTTTACTACTGACAGACCCATTGCTTGATTGGTCATTCACCTTTTGTGATAGAGTATTATCTACTAGACCGAGTCTATCAATAGTTCAAAGAGAGATAGGGGCAGGTTCTTGATGCATATGAGGCTTGGTTTGGTCAGACTAATCAAGAGGTTCATGTATGGGGTCTCTAGGTTGATATAGATACTGTTGTTTCTGAGTTTAGATAAATTTCCCTAGTTGGTTGAGGTTGGTCAGTTGGTGTGGCAGATCTAGGTACTACTCATGATTATGATGAGTGGTGGGAATGACATAGGCCTTGAAGGTTTACTAATATTGGGGGTGATCCCATTATGGGTAGAGCAGGTAGTATAGGTCATCACGGGGAGAAACAATGCATTGAGGTTATTGTAGAGTAGTTCGATCAAGCTCGAAGTGATGAGGCATAGGGTATTCGAGATGAGCATATACTTCCTACAGAGGGTCAAGGATAGGTTTTGGGTCCTACTCTACCATCTAGGGATGTTGATATATTTCTAACTCAGATGAATTTTTCCAGAGATGCAGAGATTGTGTGGCAATAGGCTATGAAGGTTGTGGTAGACACTTTAAGAATTGAGCAAGAGAGTGAGATCGACCAATGACATGTTGTAGAGGATTAGGTACTATTACTGATGGCAAAGAGAGATACTATCTGGATAGAGCATGATAGTATATAAGTTGAGCGAGATCACTTTCTATAGATGTCCACCTATTATAAAACCTTATATGATGCTACTATTCCTAGGCCCTATCGACATCCATGGTTCAAGGAGCCGAGTGTTGTGAGTGATGACGATGGTGGTGTAGGAGTAGGTGTAGGTGTAGGTGTAGTCTGTAAGATAGCTAGATCATTTGGGTGGTCTATAGTATCATGTCCTTCCTGTCAGGGTCTTACTGTTTTTGGTACTTGATCTTCATGTTGTTTCATGATGCAAAGGCATTTTGTAGACATGTGTTACATATATATTTATTGGTCTAGTCTAGACCTCATATATATGTTATGATTTTGTATTATCCTATCAAACTTGTGTCACTATGGATGATTTAATTATGACATGTTCCCTTTTTGAAGATGATAGATATAAGATATACCTTCTTCTATTCAACTTCATTTTTATGCTTATGTGATGGTGATATATGATGATGTATGTTTATATATGTTTTTGTGCCTTTTTGATGTATGAATTTGATGTGGATGGATGAATCATACTTTGTCTCATTATAATGTGATAAATGAATGCCTCATACATGAGAAGTGATGTTTTTATTGATTTATTATCATCATAATTTGTATTGATAACATTTGTGGTCATAGTATGGATATGGTGCTAATGATGTTTTATGCAGGATGAATTTTAATCAAAAGAAATATTGATGTTGGATATAGATATGATGTTAATTAGAAAAAATATGATGATAGATAGAAAATGTGATGTTAATTAGAAGAAATCTGATGATGGATAGAAAATGTGATGTTGTTAGCTGTGTAAGAGTTATTGATGAACTCGAGCACCCAGGATCACCTACAAAACCAAGATAAACCTTCCACACGAGAGCAGCAAGAGATAGAATGCAGGAATATAGTGCAATAACAAAATGATGTTATATCACACACTAAATGATACAATATGCCTCAACTCTCCCTTGAATTGATTGAGTTAATATGAACTCATCTAGACTAGATAGGAGCTAGACCTGAACTAGTTAGGAGGGAGAGGTGAGTGCAGAATATATAGTAGAATATGGGCAAATAATTCCAAGAGGGGTAATAACTCCCAAATAACCAAATTAGGTGGGAGTTATGCCTACTTGGAAAATGCCAAATAGGTGGCATAACCTACTCAAAAAGAGATAGATGAGTGGTTTTGTGAGGTGGCATATAAGGCCAAAAGAGGGTGTGAAACTCAACCACCCAAGTGTGAGTGGGAGCAACACATGTAATCGATGGATTATGCCACGTGTCCTCACATGAACCACATCTCCTATAACCTAAGGTATGCTTAATAATGTGTAGGAAAAATAATATTAAAAAAACCTACACTAACAAGTTGTTGATGTGTTACTTTTTCTTTGCTTTAGAGACTTTGTGGTTTGAACAATCCTTTTTGATGTAGCAAACATATATGATGCACCAGGGTATGAATTACTAAGGTGACTTTGTATCTATTGCATGGACTTTGACTCTATAAACAAAGAGTATCATTTCTCATACATGACATATGGAAACTTTGTTTAATGTATAGGGTGGGGTTGCGTGAAAAAAATTTCAGACTAGTCACACAAAGAGGTATATAACACCTAACATGTAACTTCTTCACAAACTATTTTAATACAACTTCCATACTCAATAAAGAAAGTATTTTTCCATGGTAGTATTACAAAAATATCTTACAAAGCAAAAATCTAAATGACTCTCAATTTCTCCCATTCCTTCTTCTCTAAATCCTCATGGACATCTTTGAGAGATCCTAAGAATGAATGAATAAAATAAATCAGAAAAAGTAAGACCACAAAAAAAAAAAGTTGTAGTATCACTAGCCATATCTATTTGAGGTGGGGGCTATTATTCGTTGTTGATCATGTATATCATAGGAATGGAAACGTTAAGGCATATCTTAGGATGTTGTTCGGACTTGTCAAAAAGATAGGTAGTTGATACTTTGGCATTATTTGTGTCTGTTCATAGTCAAATCTTATCTGATTTTTTTTCTTGAAAGTTCTTGCTTTGGATGTTTTTGTTTGTTTGTTTGTTTTTTTTGTCAAAGGATGATTGTGATGATTTATTTATTATGGGTGAAATGTTTATTGCAGATTTTGATGACAAGATGGGTCTTTTTGATTTTCTAAGTTTTTATGATATATATGTTTTTTTTCAAGGGACTAACCTTGGGCCTCAGGGGCTCATCAAAGATAAGCCTTGTCTACGTTTTAGATGTAGAGGCTCGTAGTTCGCTTTGTTTGACCTTTTCTATTTTGTGAATGTTTTTGGATTTTGTATTGTATACATTTTTGGGATTTTGATTTTTTGACTAAGTGGAAAAAAAGCATGTTGGAAACCTAAGGGGACTGACCTAAGGTCTTGGGGGCTAAAAATCCTTTCTTACGTTGTACATGTAGAGGACATGTAGTTCGACCATTTGACTCAAAGAATGAATTGTTTTTGGGTAAAAAACATTGATAGCTTGGATTAATATCTCATTTCAGTGTCTAGAGGATATGTTGTGGGAAATATACTTGAACTAGCTATGAGGTTCAAGAAAATGTTGATATCTTAGACTATTTTTTTTGAAGGAATAACCCAACGATGTTGTTTTGTTTTTGATGTTTTTCACATGTTTTTTATTTTTGTTGCTCTCTAGTGTTTTTGAATTTTGTTGTTTTATGACCATGATCAGGTGCTACAAGATCTAATCCATGACCAGATTTGGGAAGTTTCCCTTGATAAAATGGCATACCTTAATCAGTGACAAGCCACGGTTGGATACATGATTTATGAAATGTATGGGTGGATGTTGTAAAAAATTGCTAATAGATAATGATGCAAATTTTATTCACACATAGATCATGTTTTCTAGGTTTTCACTATAGTACATATCTTAGGAGTGCCACAAAGTGGTTTCACTCAAAGAAAATTTTATTGCTCTTTACTATTTTTCTTGGTTTTTTATTTTTTATTTATTTTTTATCTCTTTTTTCTATTTCTTTTTATTTTTACCCTTTTTCCTAAGGTATTTTGATGCGCTTCATGTATATAAATTCTTGAGGTGGTTGTTGTTTAGTGGTTCGACTAGAGGTTATCCTTTGGGAGTATCCAACCAATATGCCCTAGATTAGTAGTTTGTTGTTATGATGAATGGGCCTAACCAATTTGGTTCAAATTTTCCCTTTCCATCTTGATTTAATTGTATCTTCTAATTCTCCTTGAGGACTAAGTCACCAACTTGAAAGTTCATGCCTTTGATTCTCTTGTCATAGCTTCATTTGAGATGATTCTGATAAACCTGCAAATGGTCTAACATGCTCAAACACCTTTCATCTAGGAGCTTTAATTCATTTAGTCTAGATACCATATATTCTTCGTTGTTGACCATGCCTTTTAATGAGACTGGCAATGAGGGGATTTTGACCTCAATAGGTAAGATAGCCTCTAATCCATAGACCAAGGAAATGGGTGTGGCACTAGTCAATCTATAAAATTTGGTTTGATAATCCCATAAGGCTGGTTTTAGCTACAAATGCCAATCACAACTGACATCATTGACAACCTTTGTCATTATTTTCAAGATTTTTTTATTGGATGCCTCAACCTGACAATTTCCTTGAGGATAGTAGGGCATGGAAAATCTATGTTGGATAGAGAACTTGTAATAGAGTTCATGGACATAATGATTCTTGAATGGAGTGCAATTGTTTCTTATAATTGTCTATGGGATTCCATACCTACAAATGAGATGATTCAAAATGAATTTTGATATATGTTTGTTAGTGATATAGGTCAATGGAATTGCCTCTATCCATTTAGTGAAGTACTTTATTGTGGTGATAATGAATTTATACCCATTGGATGAAACAGGTGATCTTACCTACCAAGTCTAATCCACATTGAAAAAAATGCCATGGTGTCGTGATGGGTCTTAACTCTTGAGCTTGTGCATGCACTATATCATTGTGTTTCTGATATTATTGACACCTTCTAGAATGTTGAATGCAACCTTGCTCCATGGAGGGCCAATAGTATCCCACCTTGAGTATCTTATGGACTAGGTTAGGTCCACTAGAGTGGGATCTGCAAATACCTTCATGGAACTCTTGTAAGGACATTTTTACTTATTCTATGTTAAGGCCCCCGAGTAACATACCATCTAGGCTATGACGGTATAGGGTTTCTCCTAGGATCATAAAACGAGAGGTTCTATAGGTGAAGGTTTTCTTCTAAGTAGTCACTAAGTCAAATGGTATGATACCATTTTGGATATAGTCAAAAGTATCTTGGTACCATGGGGAGTTAGGACCAACAACAACACATACCATTTCTTATTTTGGGATGTCGAATGTAGGTATGAGTAGTTGTACGATGAGGAACTCATACTTAGGCACATTTTGATGAATATCAAGTTGTGAGCCTATCATTTCCATTACATCAACAACTCTATTATTGATTTGAGGAACGTGTTCAAAGGTTATTTTGATGAAGTACTCCTTGAAGTTGTCCACCATTCTTTTGTATGGTATAAATTTGTCATATTTTCTTTGGTATTCATCATTCACCTATCTGATTACTATCTAAGAGTCTCCAAACACATGTATCTCCTTTGTTCTCCATTCAATAGCCATTTTGAGGCCTGTGATAAGAGCTTCATATTTTGAAATGTCATTTGTACATGGGAATTCAATCTTGTAGGCCTTGGGTATACTATATCCCTGTGGTGTGAGAAATAGAATACCTACTCCAGAGCCATTTTGAGTATGGGACCCGTCAAAGTATAGAGTCTATTGACTTGTCTATTTTTTCATCAAGACACTCTCATCTGGAAAATCAACTATGAGAGGTTTATGATAGTCTATGGGTGCTTCGGCCAGTTGGTCTACTATGAATTGTACCTTGATAGCTCTCTTGTCCACATATTCTATATCAAATTCACTTAGGATTGTCACCCATTTTTCTATTCGACCTGTTAGGGCTTCCTTTGGTAGTAAATATTTGAGTGGGTCCACCTTTGAAATTGGCTTAACCTTTCTATTTAATATGTAATGTATCAAATTTTGTTTTGAAAACATGACTAAGAGACACACTCTTTGAATGGGTGAGTAGTTCAGTTCATAGCCCACCAGTGTTCTGCTGATATAGTAGACTTCCCTTTCTTTATTGTCATCATCTAGTTGTTCCAAGAGAGCTCCCAGTGTTGCTTATGTGGTAGACACATACAGTATCAGCTCCTTTTCTGGAATAGGTTGCATGAGTACAAGAGGAGTAAGTTGATACTCCTTGACTTGTGGGAATGCTTGGTCACATCTCCCATCACATTTGAAGGTGATTTATTTGTGTAGGAGATGAGTGAAAGGGTGGCACTTGTATGCCAATTGTGTGATAAATCACTTGATGGATTGTAGCTTCCCTTGTAGGCTCCTTCACTATTTTAATGTCTTTGGAGGAGGCATCTCTATTATATATTTTTCCTTCGTATGTTGCACGTTTATCCCTCTTATTGACACTATGTACCCCAACAGCTTTCCAAATGTTACTCCAAACACATATTTCTTAGGGTTGAGTCTCATATTGTACTGTTCCAATTGATCAAACACCCTTACTAGGTTTGGCAAGTGATCTTCTATTTTGATTGACTTTGCTAGAATGTTGTCCACATAGTCCTTCATGATTGTGTGCAACATGTCATGGAATATGGTCATCATCACTCTTTGATAGGTTTCTCCTACATTCTTTAGACCAAAAGGCATCACATTCCAACAAAAAGTACCCCAAGCACAAGTGAATGTTATTTTGTGTTGGTTATCTAGAGAAATATTTATCTAGTTGTATCTAGAGAAACCATCCATTAAGGCTAGCATCTCATAGCCTACTATTAGATCTACAATCATGTCAATGTTTGGCAATGGAAATTCATCTGTTAGACAAGCCTTATTTAAGTCTCTAAAGTTTGTACATATCCTTATGCCCCTAGTAGGTTTGGACACTGGTACTAGATTTGATATCGATTTTGTATAGTCAATGGGTCTGATGAAACACACATCTAGTAGATTCTTTAATTCTATCTTTACAAGTAATGCTATCTAAGGATGCATTTTTCTGAGTTTTTGCTTGATAGGCTTTGCTCTAAGGATGACAACTAGATGATGTACCACTAATGTTGTATCTAGTCCAAGAATATTAGAATAGGTCTAGGGAAAGTTTACGTTTCTCTCGTTGATGAACGTTGTGAAATTTTCCTTCTCCTCAAGATCAAGTGATGTTGCATGGTATGTTATCTTTGGGTCCTCTCTTGTGCCAACATTTATGGACTTTGTTTCTTCTACAAGGAGTGTTGATCTTTCTTGATATTTTGATATAGGGATATTGAATCCTCCATCCTCGTGTTCCTGTACGAGGTTTTCGCCTTTGGACGCGTCCTTTATTTTTATCTTTTTTGGATCAGATAGAGCCATAGTGTGGTTTTCCCTAGGGGATCATATTTTTATGTTCTTTATTTCATTTTTGCAACTACAAGATTCAATCTCTCCACCAATGTATGCCTCTTGTTCTAGCTCCATGATGAACCCTAATTTTTGATCTCCTTCTTATATGTCTATTTGTAATCCCATGAACTCTATGATTGCATCTTTGTTCTGGAGTTGATCCATAATAGGTGTATGTTGTTGTTGATCCCAATCTATGTTGTGAGTAACAAAGAGAGACTATCATCTTGGTCTGCAAAGCTTAAAGAATTAGGTGAAAGGGTCAATATGGCTCTGGTGTATATTTCCCACTGGGTATCTAAGTTGTCATTACTAGAAGTGGGGGAATCATATCCGGTGACAAAAGAAGGAGAAACCCATTCGTATTCATTAGAGCATGTTTCATAATGGTGATAGATGTTGGGAATGGTTTCCATTTACTAGAGAGGGAACCTATCAATTCTAAATTTATTAAATAAGTCTTTGACAAGTAACTCGTTGTCCATGACATGATAGATATTGAGTTCCTTAATGCTAACAGAAGTTTTGCGCTTATTTGAAGAGGTTAATCTGGTTTTTGGAATGACCACGTCTTTTCGTTTATAACCTAGCCCCATATTTTTCTTCCTCTGTTCCACTATGATAGGCTTTGATTAGCCTTGTTTATGTAGCCAAAGGCCACCTATTCCATTATATCCCATTTTTTTGACTAATTGATAACTTGTACTATTAGGATCAATTAAAATGGGTTGTGGCTTTTTGGTTCTTCTTGGTCCTCCTTGTAGATCATGGATGAAAGGTCCTCCTCAAATATTTATTCATCTTTCATGTCTCCCCATTTAGTAAAGATAATGGTTTTGGATATCATTTGTACTATCTTGATCTCTTTTGGACCTCCATATACTCTAGGTGTTGGTGGAAGCACATCAATGCAAAATGCTTGGTTAAAATGTTAGTTCCCATTACCCTTGTCAAGTACTTGAATCTTGGCTTTTGTTTTCAGTTCCTCAATTGATGTGTTTCTAGTAGAGGTTAGCAAAATCATGGAAGGGTCAACATAAAAAAAGGAATGGAAGGCTATATCATTGCTAGGCACACATTGGATTTTATTGTAATTCTCCTCCAAATTTGCACAAAAATGGAAAGGCTCACGATCAACATATAGTGTTACTTAATTTCCTTCATGGGGAAACTTTAGGCATTGATGAAAAGTGGAAGGGACTTCTTGTAATGCATGGATCCAGGGGCATCCCAAAAGTAGTTTGTATGGAAACTCAAGAGCCAATACTTGACAAGTAGTTTTTGTGATGGCTAGTCCTATCTGCACTAGCAACCTAACTATTCCTTCATAATTTATTTTTAAGTCATCATATTCCCTTATGGTGACACTCTTGCCTTTATCAATCATGTCATCAAAATACCCCAATGTTTTGATGAATTTCAAGGTACAAATGTTTAAACCTGCACCATTATCTATCAATACTCGTTTGACCATGGTCTTGTGAACACCAACCTCTATGTATAGAGCTTGATTGTGGAATATTCTTTGTGATATATCTTTCTCTGAAAAGAATAAATGATTACTTGCAATGATTTTTCCAAAAATGGCTTGCAACTAACTAGGATCGAGGTTATTAGGGATTTACATTTCCAATTCTTTTTCCAATATCTGCCTATGTGTGGGTGATAGTTTCAATAATTATAGGATTGAGATTAGTACAGGTGTCTTATTTAACTATTCCATAATGTTGTAGTTATTTGGTGACTTGATTATCAGTTTGGGAGGTGCTCCTTGTATTGTTACTCTTACTCGATGGGTAGTTACATTGTAGTTGTTGTCTCCTCCTCATATTATTACTATATTTTCCCTATTATCATCAACTTGTGAGAGGGATCCTAAAACTGCATCACCGTATGTGTAATTAGCATTGTGGTACACTTTTTTCTTTCCTTTATCATTCATATTAGTGTGGTTTCGAATTGGGTTTGAGTAAATCTAAAGATATTTATTTTTAGGATGATGATCAATGTCTACTTTGCCTTTGTCTATCAAGTCCTAGATGATATGTTTTAAGTGCATGCAATTGTTGGTTGTATGTCCTTTGATCATATGGAAATTACATAAGTCTTTCTCATTGTACCATGGTGTATTAAAGCTAGGTTCATCATATTTTGGGTGATCATTCATTTTGATGAGGTTTTGTTGTAGTATTTTGTGCATAACTATTTCAAGTGACTCACCTAATACATTGAATTATCTCCTAGGTTGATCATGTTGCCTCTATTTCCCTCTTTGATTTTCTTGTTGGTTTACAACCTGATTTTTCTTCGGATAGGTAATTTGGTTGTTTTTTATTGTTGTTGGGATCATAGCTTGTTTGTTCCACTTGTCATTTGTTTTGAGGTGTGTTGTGGGTATTCCATACTACTCTAGTGTCTACCACTCCATCGTTTATAGAATTATTATTTTTGGCCTAGACTTTAGGTTTTTAATTTGAGCTAGAGGGTCTATCTTTAGAGTTATTTGTTCTTAAGGTTCCTCTTTCTATGTGGGCTCTCTCAATATGTAACCCCTTTTTGATTTTTTCCTCAAAGTCTACAAGACATCATAGTGATATGGTAATTTATTTTAGGTACTACATTTGTGATGAGAATATCAACCGACTCCTTCTCTGGAATGGGCCATTTGCACTGACTCACTTTGTTTCTCCATCTTTGTAGGTGGTAGGTGAAGGAATCTCCTTTGTTCTATTTGATCATGGGTAGACTAGTGATGGTGACATATTGTTCTATGTTAAACAAGAAGTGGGTTATAAATTTTTTAGATAGCTCTTCAAAAGTTTTGATTCCTGGTTGTAGATGGGTGAACCACTCCATAGCATGACGTGTAGGGCTATGTGGAAAGAGACTCATGATATAGGCATCATTGTTTTATACCTCCATACATGATATTGAGAAGTCTCGTACATGTTCTACTAGATCTCCTACTCCTTTATACTTTTTATAAAACCTAGGTATCTCAAAGTTTTTTGGAAAGGGTATTGTTGTGATGGAACGATCGAATGGGAACAAACAAATTTCCTTGAGAGTGTAGGTCTTCTTCTATTTCCCTACTTGTATATTCGCTATTTTTTGGGTGACATCATCTAGTCTTAGTTCCATCTCCATTTTTGTCTCATGTGTTTGCAAACCCTACATGTAATAACCTTGTTGCCTTACAAGGTTTTGGTCATATATCAGGTATTGTGAAGGTACAAGACCTTGATATCCATATGGGATGTAAGGAGGGTTAGCTCCTTGTTGTATTTAAGGAGGGTTAGCTCCTTTTTATTGGGGTGGAATATATGGAGGACTTCCCTGATGATGCATTTGTGGGTGACCTTGTTGATGAGATGAGTGAATAAGGGTGCTCTATCACATTACTTTCTAGGCAGGACTAAATTGAAGGTTACCATGGTGATGCCTTGGTGGGATACCTTATTGATGGGATGAATGAATAAGGGTAATCTATGGAACACCTTGCTAGGTAGGACTAAATTGAAGGTTACCCTAGTAATGCTTTGGCGGGATACCTTTTTGATGGGACAAATGAAGGAGGGCACTCTGTGGCACACCCTATTGGGTAGGACTATAATGAAGGTTACCCTAATGATATGTTTGCTAGATACCTTGTCGATGGGATGACTGGAGGAGGGAAATCTATGGCACACCCTAATGGGTAGTACTAAACTAAAGGTTACCCTAACGATGCATTTGCACGATACCTTGTTGATGGGATGACTGAAGGAGGGCACTATGTAGCACACCTTGCTGGGTAGGACTAAACTAAAGGTTACATTGATGATGCATTTGTGTGACACCTTGTTGATAGTATTTTTGGTTTGGAAGGAGACCCTGTGGTCCACCTTTTTGGTGATACTAACTATTTAGAGGGGGACCCTATTTTGAACCCTATTGATGGTACTAATTGTTTGGAGGGGGACCTTATGTTCCACCTTGTTGATGGTACTGATTGTTCAGAGGGGGACCCTATGTTCCACCCTATTAATGGTATTGATTATTCTAGGTACGGTCAATGCTTGAAGTTTTTTTAGGGATATATTTCTCAAGAAGTGGATTTTTGTTTTGAGGATCATACTGATATGGCCCTCCTTTATACATTTGTGCCACTAGTGCTTGTTAAACCTGAGCTGGGTTTTTGAAAAAGGGGTTCTCTTTGGGTTGATCATTATTCTATGAGAACATGAATAGCATGTTCGGCATCTTAGTAGGTTGGGTTATTTTTGTCAAAATCAAGTTATCCCCTAAGGGAATAAGATTGGGGTCTTTGAGAGCCTCTACGTTGAAGTCCACTAGTAATTTAGTACCACTTTGTACTAACTTGATGAAATAGGAGTTTGGGTCCTTTCTTAATAACCTATCCATTAGTTTGAGGGCCTTTGGGTTGTTAGAATGTTCAAATAGTTCCTCCTCATTTATCTCTTCCTCACTATCTACCTCCTCTTTAACCACTTTATTTGGATCCGGATTGTTTTGTTCCATTACCTCCTTTTGTTCATGGTTCATTTCTTCTTTAGTGAATGTGTCTCTATACACTAGTCTCTTTTGGGGAGTTTCAAGGTCACTTGGCCTATACCCCATCGACTACTCTCATCGTTCATGGTATTGGTTGGTGGGATACTAGAGGTGTTCTTGCTTGCGTCCATTTTCTTCCTATGTTGTGATATCATGGTTTTCATAAACAACTTGGGTTCACTCTGGGAGAGTGGTGTCCTCTCTAGTATGACTAAAAGTCTCAAGACCTGATGTTGTCCTATGGATTATGTGAGATATTGGAAATTTTGGAAGAGACCAAGATTCTGACAATAATAGAAGGAATGCAAGTTTAGATTGTTCCTTGAAGCACATTTGTAAAAGTTGTATACCAGCCTAGTTCTAGTTTCGTGAAGTTCCCAAAGCTGTTTCTTGAGAGATTTTGGACTAAGATGCTTAAGTTTGAAATGACAACCTATGGAATTTACCTTAGGGATCTTGAACTTTTGTGATATCATGAAGAGGATATTTATTTCCACGTGGGTGGTAGTAATATGGGTCTTTCTACTAATATGTCAGCTTTCTCTTCCTCTTCATCTAGGATAATTGATTCAATGAGAAATTGGTGAGGTCTTTCATTCTTCTAAAAAATAAAGGTTATCAAGATACTTATAATGTTAGTTTCCTCACCTTCAATGTATGTGAGACTAGGCTGAAGGATTGATTCTACAAGATCTAGTTATTGAACTGGGGTAGTTGGTCGCTAGATGGTCATAAAGTTTGATGGTGTTATGAGATGGTTGATGTGAAGCTCAAGACCCTAGGGTTTGAGTGTTGTTTTGGAATGTTACTACTTCTTGGAAATTAAAATGTTGAAGAAGTAGGGTTCATATTCCACTTCCTTTTCCAGAGGATATGTTGAGGTAAAGCTTACTTGTACTATCTATGAGTCCCAAGTAACTGTTGATATCATAGACATCTGAGTGGAGGAATGACCCCAATATTTTTTTTATTTTGATTTCAAATAGGTATGATTGAAATAATAGATTGGGACTATTTGACCTTCTGGCATTCCAATTGTTTTGGTTTGAACAATGATCCTATTAATAAATTTCTCTCAAATTTTCTCTATTTTTGAAGTATGGCAAGTGATAAAAGAATACTTGGACTAACTCAACAAGAATCAACTTATGTGACTTTCATGTCTATAACTTAGGTTGTGAAATCACAACACCCAATCCATAGTTCCCAAATGTTTACCTTGATTAATGTAACCTGAAATCAAAGCTGAAATGTTTGGAAACCTTTAAAGAAAGATCCTTTTAAAGTGATGCAAACATAAGGCTTATTTCACCAATATGCACTAAATCAAAGGGTTTGTGGTTCAACCATCTCATTCAATGTTTGTTTGAATGTGTTCTTTTTCTTTAAGTCAACCACAAAATTTGATGTCAATTTTTTTTTAATGTAATGGGAAAGTTTAACATAAACCAACAATTACAACCCTAGGGGATAGAAACCATTCTCATAGGTAGGCTTGCCTCATGCTCCAAAGAGACGATTTTACATGAAAATTATGGTGCAGGCATGTAGTCAGACATTGTAAGTAGCTTCTTAGAAGTAAATTTGGATGCACCACTTTCAAAGAATCTTTTTGGATAATAGGGTGGCCTCTAAAATAATTTGGTTCTTAGTGATAATTGTGAACGCGAAAAATATGACACTCACTCGCTGGCCACTTAAGGCATGGGATTAGGTGTAGTATGTTGTCAGCATGACTTGAAGCTACTTTCTTATGATTTCACAACTTTTGATATAGCCTACCAGTAAACATACTTCAAGACCTTGCAATGAGTTCTCTAGCATGGGATGTATCTCAAAGCAATCCCCCTCTTTAAGGTAAACTTGAAAATAAAGTCCAATGCTCAAAAAAATTCTTTTTCTCACCCAAGATCACCAAAATGTGTGAGAGGAGAAGATAAAACACTTCAACTTTTCCAATCAATGAATGCACAGTGAACAATCCATAGAAAATTGGTTTTCTTTAAACACCTCAAGTAACACCCAAAAATATATGAATAACATAAACAAATTTTTTTTTTTATTTGCACCAATAGTAATTATTCAGGATATCAATCAAAAATAGTAATGGTGCAATACAAAATAAATAACTTGTTCATTTTAAGCTCCAAATTTGAGTGTTTCTAAGAAAAAAAGTCTTGGTCTTTAATTGGTCAATAAATGTAAATTGTGCATGCGTCAACAAAATGGAAATCATTTGCACTCTTTTTATGCACCAAAATTAAAGTTCCTAACTATGAAAACATGAACTGTGTTCATTTTTAGATCACAAAATTGAAGTATTTTTTTTGTTCTTTTTATGAGCACCAAAATGAGAATCCCTAAGTTAAGAAAACATGAAATTCGTTCAATTTTAAAACACTAAAGTCAAATGTGAGTTTATGTTTGTTCATTTTAGAGCACCAAAATCAGAGTTCCTAAATTAAAAAAGCATGAATTGGTTCAATTTTAAAACACTAAAATCAATTGTGACTTTGAGTTCTTCATTTTAAAGCACCAAAATCAAGTTCCTAAGTTAATAAAAATTGATTGTAGATCTAAAAATCTAGGACCGATCATCTTACCTACAAAAACCATATTAATGTCACTTGAATCCTACATAAAATCTGTTAATACCTTTTTATACACTCAAAAGGGAAACAAACATTAGTGGAGAATTTCATTACAATAGTGATCTTTTCACTTGTATGTCAGAGCAACTACTCAGTTCTTAGAGAAAATGCTTAGAGAAAAAATACAAAGTGTTGCTCTTGAAGAAAATGCTCAAATCTATGAGCAACTGCTAACACTATCAAAAGTAGACATGTAAGTTCAAATGTGCAGTTCTTTTTGGAACCGCATGATTTTCTTGATAGATAGGTGCGCAGTTTTTTGCGTAGTGCATGAAAACTTTGTCAAGTGTGTTTTTGAGACTTGCAACTTCAAAAAATGCTCAAAAAAGTGTTAGAGTCTCACTGGGCATGCCAGAATATGTGAGGGGGAGAACATTAGACCGAAAGCGGGATCAAATATGCTAATCTAAGAATCTAAACTAAGATCAAACATATTAATCTAATATCTAAAATTACACATATGAAATGAAACTAAGATATTTGAACATGCATTAAATGAATCTATCATTAAAAAATTGAATGTACAAAATAAAAAAGTGTTACCATCCCGTAGTGGAGTGTATTCACCTGATGTTGGGTTGTTCTTATCACCATGAAGCCTCCAAAGTTTGTGTGCAAAATCTTAATGAGTGATTGCCTTGGGTTGGTTGTCTAAAGAAATGAGGTATGAAGCACTAAAAATGGTGATTACAAATGTCAGCAGTACTTCATTATGCAAATGATGTTGATTATTTGATCCTTATTTGTGAGGAAAGAAGTTTTTTATATAGAAAATGAGAATTGAAATGAATTATTATGATTGTATTGAAGAATATCCAAATCAACAATCGGAGTGTGTTAAGAGGATTTAGACATGAGAAAATTGTGCAAAGTTGATTGCACAATTTGGGTGATTGAGAAATATATTGGCTAGTCATGGATTAGATTGATCAGTCAAGATTTTAAATTGATCAGTTGAGATTTAGATGGCTTAGTCAGGAATTTGATGGCCTAGTTAGGAATTTGATTGATTAGTTAACAACTTAGATTTCTTAGTTAGCAATTTAGATTGATTAGTTAAAAAGTTAGATTGCTTATTCAAAAATCACAATTTTCTAAATCAAAAAGTAGGTGATGAATATAAATTAATTGATTTAATTAATTAATTCCTTTTTGGAGTTGAACATACAAATCAAGTTTGAATTTTGCAAACAAAGTTGCATTAGTTTGATTTTATTTTTGATAATTGATTCAAATAGTTTGATTTAATTATTCAAATTTTGGAGGGAAAGTGTCTCAATTAAATTACTATTTAATAATTTAATCCACTTAGGGGAATAAAGTGATTTAGCGATGTAATTAAATAATTGGAATTATTTAATCAATTGGGATGAATTAAAGTGAGGTTAGGACTTAATTAAATAAACGTGATTTATTTAATTGGCCGAAATGATGAAATGTGAATTAATCAAATAATGTTGTTTTATTTAATCAATAACAGAATTAGGGTTTTTAGGACTTTATTAAATAAATGAAATTTATTTAATTTGTCAAAAATGATGAAAAAGTTAATTAATTAAATAATGTTGTATTATTCAATTAATAGAGGGATTAGGGTTTTTGATGTCGTTTCATTGTGGTGTGATGTGGGACATTGTGGGATGATTATGAGCTATTTCAAGATGATTCCAAGATGTTCCAAGATATTGTGGGATGATTCTGAGATGTTATAGGGTGATACTAAGATGTTATGAGATGTTATGAGATGATTTTGAGACATTCTAAGATGTTATGAGATAATTTTGAGACATTTTGAGATGTTATGAGATGTAATGGGATGTTTTGAGGTGATTTTGAGTCATTCTAAGATGTTACAAGATGTTTTGAGAAATTTTGAGTCATTTTGAGATGTTACAAGATGTTTTGAAATGATTCCAGGTCATTTTGAGATGTTACAAGATGTTTTGAGATGTTACGAGAAATTTCAAGACAATTTTGAGTCATTCTAAGATGTTGCTAGATTTTTTGGGACAATTCTGAGTCATTTTGAGATGTTACAGGATGTTTCGGGATGATGTTTAATACTGTTTGATGTTGTTCAAGGTTGTTTGGTGTTGTTTGATGTTGTTTGATGCTGCTTGATTTTTTTTTATGCTTTTTGATGTTGTCTGATGTTGTTCAATGTTGTTCATGGTGTGTGATAGGTGTTAAGTCAGTTTTACATGTCTAAAGTTTCTTTCTTTTCAAAGATCCCAACCAGTTAAAAGAAAGGCCTTCCACCACAACTTAGTAATAAGGGGATGAGTGGAAGGGGAATCCAACATTCAAAAATACAATTTGAGCTCTTATGCCAAAACCAATTGAGAAGGAATCATGATTAAATTTTGTGTCACATCCTCTAAGAGAAAATACAATGGAAAATGAGGTGGTCAATACTTTCCTCCTCTTCACAAAGGAAAAACCTATTAACTAATTGAATTCCCTACTTCTGAAGATTGTCTAGAGTGATTATTTTCCTATAGAAAATCATCCACTATAAGAATATATCTTTAGGAATAATTTTATTCTTCCACATCTTCATCCAATATAAATGAGAGGCCTATTTAGGAGATAAAATATTGTATCAAAATTTGATTGTGTAATTATCTTCTTAGAATCAGTCCAAATAAGAGAGTTAGAAGAATTAATTTTGTAGAACCTTTGGTTAGTAATAATTCGTAGAAGCTCATAAACAACCAATTGGAGTGGGGAATCATACCAATTAGGATATATTATTCAAGTGGAAATGTTGGAGAAGGTATCCAAGTAGTCTTTCAACATGCATCCCAATCTCCTACATAGATCAATCTAGATTGTCTAACAAAATCGGTGGAATTGTAGAGGAGAAGAATAAATCCAAGGATCTTCCCAAAACCTCAAAAAATCCCCTTTACCAATCTTCCATAAAGCTCCATGTCTTATGAATACCTCTATTTTGAGAATATTATTCCACATAGTAGAACCTTTAAGAATAAAATTAATGTGTAGGAAGGAGACTCTCCCTCAAAATTATTTATGTACTTGGCTCTCAAGATTCTAACCCACTCAAACTTTTGTTTAATCAAATGCCAAATGACTTTAGAGAGGAGGTCCAAGTTTATATATTTATTTTTTTCTATGTCTATCCCACCATTAATTTTGTGTGAGCAGACTGTATCCTAGTTCACAAGGGAGATACAATGCTTATCCTCAAATCTAGACTAGAGTAATCTATTTTGAATTTTCTCTAGTTTAACTATCCAAGTAGTGGGCATAATGAATAGTGAAAGGAGTAGAAATATGGTGCTGTGGATAATATCTTTCGTAAGCCATAGTTTACTAACATTGTTGAGGAGGGAACCTTTCCACATAGCCAACTTACACTGAAAATTTTCTAAAAGGTTAGACCAAACTATATTCTCAACTTTAAAATTAGTTAACATCATTCTAAATTAAGAGGAAGGGAGAAGATGAGTATGGAATTTAAGAACCATAGCAATCTTAGGCTATGCAGTGGGAGGCATGTTCAAGAAATAAACAACTCTTTTATCCAAATTTATGTTCTAGCTAAAAATGGAGGAAAAATTAGAGAGAATTCCAACCAAACGTCGAGCTTCCATAATTGTGGCTTCACCAAGGAGGATGGTGTCGTCAATGAATTTTTGATGGGAGACCAACCACAAGGAAGGAGAGGAACCATTGAGGCTTCCCCTTATGATCCCATAAAAAATGTTCCTTCCCAAGTCCTTTGCAAGGATTATGAGCAGAGAGGGGGAGAGAGGATCCCATTTCCTAATACCCTTAAAGAAGCAAATTTTCCATGATGGAAACCATTGATGAGGATTGAGAATATCGAGGTAGAAACACAAAATTTAATCAATCTGAGAATTTTTTCTTTGAAACTAAACCTCTAGAGGAGATGAAAGAGAAAACTCAAGAAAATTTTATCATAATCTTTGGAGATGTCTAGTTTAAGGACCATGCTTTCATTATTGCTCTTATCCATGGAGTGGAGAGTTCCATGAAACAAAATAATGATATTAGCTATTTTCCTACCTAGGATAAATCCATTTTGATCTCTATGAATTATGTTATCTAAGAAAGCTTTTATGTGATTGACCAAGAATTCAGAAAAAAATATTATATATCATGTTATAAAGACTTATAGGTCTAAATTTAGACATTTTGTTCACCCCAAAATTTTTTGGGATAAGGATAATTAAGGTGTTAGTAATTTCCTTAAGGAGACCAGTAGAGGATTGTAATTCCCCAACCACTTGAACAACATCCATACCAACAATATTCCAATATTTTTGAAAAAGTATTAGAGGGAACCCATCAAGGTGAAGAGATTTGGAAGGATTAAGAGAGAACAAACTATCTTTTATTTCTTACACAAATTCATTCCTTTCTATGGAAATTAAATTAGAGGATAATGGTGAGTTATGGAAAACCTACAATAGATTGTTCTTTTAGATGGAGGATTATGGACGTCCCTGAATAATTTGATTCCCTCTTGATGAATTACATCTTCCTTGGAAAATTTGGATCTATTAATACTGATAATTTATATTATCATATTCCTTCTCTATGCTTAATGAAATATTAATGAAAGAACTATAGTTTGTGTCTCCTTTTATCCATTAATTTCCCAATCTTTATTTTCAATTGTAAGTGTGGAATGAGGTAGATAACATAAATACACTTCTTAATACGACATTATATCAAATGATCAAACAATTGAATCAATTCAACAAAGTAATCAAATGAAAGCATCCTATTGCTCTCTATCTCCAAAGATTTATTAAATCTAAATTGCTCTCAGATTGTTTAAGCAAATAAGATTGTTAAAATGACTATCTGAAGAACGAGATGATGTTAATGCAATGCTAAATGATAAATCAATTAAATTAGCATGATGTTAATGTGAAATAGATAATTGCAGCTCCAAGAGGCAGCCATTGTTGTGAAGCTTGATTGTTGAATTGCTTGATGTGTGATTGCTTGATACTTGATGCCTATATTTCTGCAGAGTAAGAGTGTAAAAGCTTGATTATCTCGATCATTTTCTTGGTTCAATGAGGCATTATTTATAGATTTCCTGGCTGTAGAAATGCACGAGGAAAGCTTTGAGAGGCTTGGATTCAATCTGGAGGATTGAATGGTGAGAGATGGAGGAGATTGAGAGAAAGATGGAGATTGTCTCTACTCATGAAAACACCAGGCAAGAGAATAGGAAAAATTGATGGAAGAGGATTGAGAGATCAAATTCCAAATTTGTCTCCAATTTGTCTCCAAAACTTTCTGTGAAGTTTCAAAGCATTAATTGTGACAAATTTAGACATAGATTAGACATAGGAAATCTAATTCATTTTTGAGGAAATGTAGATTGGAATATTCCTTTATGCTTAGTTCAAATATTCTGATTTATTTAAATTAGAAAAGGGAGATAAATAATTTAATAAAACAAACTATAGGATAGTCATTTATTAAATTAAATAAAGGAATATGGTAATTAATTAATAAAGTGTTTGACCTTATTTAATTAATTCGAGAATGATGTGATAGATTGAAATAGGGATTTGATAATTAAATCGAACAAAGTATTTAATTTTGTTTATTTAATTAAGATGAATTTAAATGTGAAATATATTAAATAAATATTTCTATTTATTTAAACAGTAGAGGAAATAGAATAATTAATCAAATAATGTGTATTTAATTAATCGGATGCTCCAGACCAATTTTAGGTGTATAAATTTTGCCCCTCTTCGAAGTGATGTGTTTACGCATTGGTTCGAAGAATATTTTTGCTGCTACTACTAGGATCGATGATTTTAAAAAATAAAAAATAATTTCGTATGCGCCTGACATGCCCCAGACATTGATTTTCAGATGATGGTAATTCCGTGTGCCACAGACATGATTTTCAAATGATTTGATAATGATATGCCCCCTCGGGAGATAAATTAATGATATAATGATTTTTAGAATGTTTTCAAATTTTATGATTTTTTGATGATTTTATGATGTTTCGATGATGAAGAAATGAGTCCTCTGATGAATTTTAATTAATTTCATGGATATAATTAATCAAAATGTTATAAAAATCCCCCAAAAATACCTTTCAAAAATTATAAATAGTGCTAAAAGGTCATTTTCAATTCATTATTTGCTTTTTGAGTTCAAATTTCCTAGTGATAGAGACATTTCTACTAGCTAGAGCAAGATGCCTATTCCCTACCACACTCACCGATTCGAGCACGTTCGATGCCACAGATGGCCACCTATGTATGGACCTCTGGTATGTACCCCTTGACCTCCTCGTACTTTGTGTATTTCTATTTTTTTATGCATTTTTAGGTCCTAGGCGTGTCTAGGATAGTTTCAATGCTTTGAAGCCGCATTGTAGTGCTTACATCCTGATGTAGCGCTTCTGGTAAATAGTCTAGTGCTTTGAGTTTTAGCGCTTGCGTTTAAAACTCTAGCACTTCTAGTCAGTAAAATAGCGCTTCTAGTCGATAAAATAGCGCTTCTAGTCGGTAAAATAGCGCTTTCAGTGATTTAGTGCTTAGGAGCCTAATGTTAGTGCTATGAAGCCGAATTTTAGCGCTTTGAGACTTTCGGTGCTTTGAGTCGGTGGATTAGCGCTTCTGGTAAAGTAGCACTTAGACGGCCTATTGTAGAGCTTTGATGCGAAAAGGTAGTGCTTAGGATCTTTTAGCACTTAGAAGCCTGTTTTAGTGCTATGAAGTGCTAAAATAGCAGTTTCATGGTTTTAGCACTTTGGGTCCCTATTTGAGCGCTTTCGTATGATAAAATAGTGCTTTGGAAGCTTGTTTTAGCACTTCCATGTCAGAATTGAAGATTTTGACTTAGTGAAATTTGATTTTGTCAATTCGGATCATGTTCATTCTTCTGATTGGTATGATTGACAATCCACATTCTTGATGTTGGATTTAGATTAAAGTAAATAAGACTCTCATGATAGGCGAGAAGAAATCTTATTTCTTGATGATCCTCATGATAGATGAGGACATGATTCAATATTTGATAAATCTCATGATAGGCAAGATCTAGATAATGGTTTGATGAACCTCATGATAGTTGAGGTTGATTAAATATCTGATAAATCTCATGATAGGCGAGATCTAAATAATGTTTTGATGAACCTCATGATAGTTGAGGTTGGATGTTCACCAATGAATTTTGATCAAAAATTCATACCAAAGTTTTTGAAACAGACTTGATACTAGAATGACGTTTAATTCCTGACATAGTTCACTGATTGTAGATTTTTTCTTATGATAATAAGAGGACCTGGGTACTCTCTAGATGCGAGGGTGGTTTCCACAGATGACCGATTTGATACCACATTTGACACCGGATGAGCTCCAGGTGATAGGCCAGTGTGGCCTCATGAGTTTACTTGACATGCCCCAGATTAGGATTAATCGAGGTTTGTTGATTGCACTGGCTGAGAGGTGGCATAGCGACCACAACACCTTTCATTTACCTACCGGTGAGATGACAGTCACACCAGAGGATGTGTGGCGTATCTTATGTATTCCATTCATGGGGGAGATAGTTACATATGACTCTCATGGGACCAGTAGCAGAGATGCTCTCCGTCGAGTATTTCAAGATCAGGACATAGAGGGTCCGAGCATTTGATGGTGAAGGATCACAGACTCTTATGCGACACTACTAGCAGTGCTAGCTGGATTTATTGGAGGATTCCTTTGCCCTGATTGCAGGTCAAAGGGATTCCTCATTGGTTGGGGTAGGACACTGGAGAGCATGTTGGTACATGGTACCAGATATGCATGGGAGATGTGCATGTTAGCACATCTCTATCATGATCTTCATTCCATTGTGTACCTAGGTGCACAAAGTATATCCGTAGGGGTGACATTACTACAGATTTGGGTGTGGGAGCACTTTGCCATTTGTTGGTCGTTTCCCATTGTAGACAAACCAACTGGCAGGCCATATGTTTTTAGATATAGTGGTTGATTTACACAGGCCCGGATGGGAAAATTAGAGCACTGGAGGCAGGTTTTTGATGATACGGAGATAGTGATATGGTGCCCCTACCTTGACTATGAGGAGTGGGAGGAGGATGGTGTAGTGTTGGGGTTTTTGTGTGACTCTATGTACCTAATTGGCCAGACTCCATTTGTACTTGAGAAATTTTTGCTCTTTTGGGTTTACAGGCAGTATGGCATAGTTTAGTGTATGCCATAGGAGGTAGCTCACTATGCCAAGTGACGCATGGATATTCCAGATTGGGGTCCCACATTGTCCTATGATGTTCTGGTGGAGGGATACAGAGCATTAAAACCATCTCTACGGGACATGTGGAGAGACATATTAGAGGCAGCCATTACAAAGGATTACGCAACATTCTTGGCTTTGGTCCCTCATCCTCGTATTACTATCCCCGATGAGTTAGCACCTTTACCAGTAGAGGAGGATGTGGCAGAGGATGTCACCAGTGGGGAGCGTGATATCCCAGTAGATGAGAGCTTAGAGAGCAGTAGTTCAGATAGTGAGGATAGCATCAGTAGTGATAGTGATGGTGGGAGTGGAGGATACAGAGGGCCAAGTCCAGTTATTCACAGTGCACCCTCTTCTTGTAGGCCTCGTAAGAGGTAGGCAATGACAGTTCCAGCAGTAGGGTAGTAGAGATAGGTAGCTAGGCTCCAGGCACAGGTCCAAACTCTGCAGGCATAGATTCAGTCACTACAGGGGCAGTTGGTACAGGCTCGACGCATGGTTGTGCAAACACAGACACAGATGCAGACCTAGACATAGACTCATGCACAAGCCTTAACACAGGTACAGGGGCAGTTAGCCGGTATGTAGACATAGGTTGATACCTTGACAACCAAGCGAGACAGTGCTTGACAGATTGCCGAGAGGGCATAGGAGAGAGCCGAGACCCTAGAGAGAGTGGTTGATGGCACCTCTATAGGTGATTATATGAGAGAGGTTTTGGGGGCTGCCCAAGAGGTAGAGTTTTACCGGGGCCGTTATCATGATGTAGTGCCCACCGAGTGCCGAGTCAGTTATGCCCCATCGAGATCAGGGTGGACTCATACATGGACAGTCAGTGAGGGGTGACACAGCCTCCACACAGAGATCCCAGAGATCCGGGTCCTTCAAGGGGTGGTGGTGGTATAGGTACAGGTCCTGTTGGGCCTGCTCACTCTAGTAGTAGTAGATCGTAGATGCCATTTTGATCCTTATTGATGTATTTTATGATGTGCCTCTCTTGTATGATGATGTATTTTTACGACCTCATTGTATACTTGACATTGATATATATATGAGATGTAGTTGATGTGATATGTTGATGGTTTCATGATTTCCATGTGATGGATGCTTTTATATGTTTTATGTGATGAGTTTATTCTAAATGTGATGATGATAAATGATGATTTATTTTAATGTAATGATGTAATGATGTATGTATGGATGGAATATGATATATAGATAAATGATGTTATTTGAGAACATGTATGGATAGTTGGATACATGTTTTTTAATTATGGGATGATTTTATGATAAATGATCATTGATGGACGTAATGATATGATTTTATTATTTTTAAATGTATGGATACATGATGTAATAATGATGATGTGATGTATGGATTCAAAATGATATGTACTTAACGTGTTATGGTAAGAATGAACCTGATGCATTGATGGTAGAATTTATGATGCATGATAAAATATATGAATGATGAATTGATGATGCAATGATGATGTTATATGTTTTTGATGATTTTATGTCAAGTATACTCACTCTCTTTTGTAGATTAGATAATCATTGATTGGAATCCTTCATGCAATAAATACTCTATAGATAATGAATGATGATGAATGCAATCTAATTTAATCATGCAATGATATGCAAAGCAGATGTCATTTTTATAGTCTCTTTGTGCTTGGTATCATCATAGAGCTTTATTGGATGTTGAAAGTGAATACAAGTGTCAATGGTTGTGTTAATCCAATAACGACCTGAGTACTTCTTTCATGATTTTTGATATTGCAATCGAACACAAGCATTGAGGTATAATTGAACCGAGATGACTTGAGCATTCATTGTGTAAACAAGCAGTGATTAATCATTTGAATGTGTGAATTCTAAATGTCATCAGTGATACATTTTCATAGCACATCCCCTGATAATTCATACATGTAAATGATTAACATACAGACAACAGATAATAAAAACATCATTCTTTTTCCTTGTTCCTCTAGTTCAATACATCATTGAGTAACTCCAAAGAAATGATAATCAAAATATAATTTATCCATTTTCACTTAGTCTGTTTCAATCATTTTTCAAATTTTAAGATCATCCATCTTGACTTTTTGACATGTTTTTGGATTTTCTGAGACTTTTTACGAAAGACCTAACCTACTAGCTAATCCTAGGGGTCTCGGGGGCTGATCAAAGATGAGCCTTACCTACATTACACACATAGAGACCATGTAGTTCGACTGACACAAACCTATGTTTTTGAAAGTTGCTTTTTCAGAGTTTCCTGTTTGACATGTTTTTGGATTTTTGATAATGATGGTTGATTCTTCTGAAAATGATTGAAATTGAGTTTTGATCTTTGTTTTTGATTTCTATCACCGGATGCAAGTGATACGTTTGGATTGCCCCTAGATATCCAGATGTTGCCCCCAAGCTATGGAGCTATATGTTGACCATGTGACATGACTTGATAGTGGATGTAATGATGGCCAGATGAATGATATGATATGAATTGATACCGACCTTCAGATAAATGATCTTGATATATATCCAAATAGATGGGAAAGCTGATCTTAGAATCACATATGACACCTGTTTCCTGGTTTTCACCACACGCTTTGATTACACCCTTTGTATTTTTCCTTTTTTTTTCCTTTTTTTGTATTTTCTATGTTATTTTATTTTATTTTTTTGTATTTTTGTGTTTGCCAAGATGCCTATTTGCTAGGTTTTCACCAAGGAAACAATTTTCAAAAATTGTGTCCCGTGCACTAGGAGTTTTAAGCATAGAATTTCCTAAGATGAATACTGTTGATAGGTTCATCAAACAGATCCCCTTCTGACATTGATAGCTGATATGCTCCTGATCCATACACTGATATGACGACAAAAGGACCAAGCCAGTTAGGCTCAAATTTTCCTTTCTTCTCCCCGTCCTACTGATTTCTTGGGTTTTCCTTTAGTACCAAGTCGCCTACTTGAAAGACCCTCGGTTTCACCCTGTGATTATAACTCCTTGACATCCTTTGTTGATAGGCTGTTAGATGATTTATAGCTTGTTGATGATGCTCATCTAGCAATTCCAGTTCCTGTAATCTAGATACCCTATAATCTTCATCTGAAATGATACCTTTGAGTGATACTCGAAGGGATGGAATTTCAACTTCAATGGGTAATATGGCTTCTGATCCATATACCAAAGCAAATGGTGTAGCTCCTGTAGGTGTTCTGATGCTTGTTCTATAGGCCCATAGTGCAGGATTGAGTTGAACATGCCAATCACGTCCAACATCGTTAACCGTCCTTTTGAGAATTTTGAGTATGGTTTTGTTTGAGGCCTTTGCTTGGCCGTTCCCTTGAGGATAGTACGGTGTTGAAAAATGATGTTGGATGTAAAACTTTTAACATAACTCCTAGACATCTTGATTCTTAAAAGGTCATCCATTGACTGTGATTATAGATTGAGGGATTCCATACCGACAAATGATGTAGTTCAAGATAAATGAGGAGATCTCTTTCCCAATGATGGTAGTAAGAGGTACTACCTCTATCCACTTCGTGAAGTATTCTGTAGCTGTGATAATTAAATTATGTCCATTAGATGAAGATGGATGGATTTTTCCTACCAGATCTAGGCCCCATTGACAGAAAGGCCATGTTGATGTAAAAGGATGTAGTTTTTGTGCTGGTGCATGTATCAAATTAATGTGAACTTGACATTTTTGGCATTTCTTAACAAAATGATATGATTCTTTTTCCATGCACGGCTAATAATAACCTAAACGGAGGAGTTTCTTAGCGAGGGTTATTCCACTTGAGTGAGTACCACAAATACCCTCGTGAACTTCTCGTAGAGCCATTTCAGATTCATTGCATCCTAGACATCGGAGTAGTGTACCATCAAGACCTCGACGATAAAGGACATATGTGATTAAAGTGTGTCAGGCAGATTGACGGACAAAGTTACATTTTTGATTCTTGGAAAGGTCAGGAGGTAGGATATCATCTTTCAGATAAGCATAGGTTGTTTCGTATATTGAGGGTTCAGTGGCTTCTAGATGGCATATGGTAGTAGATTCTGATTGATAATACGAAGGACATGATACTTGTTCTACCATAAACTCATAACAAATACGCTTCTCGGGAAATTGTAGTAATGAAGCAATCATAGCCATAGCATCAATAGCTTTGTTCTCCTCCCTTGGATTCTGATCAAACTTGATATTAGCAAAGGATTATTTTAGATGATCTATTTCCTATTTGTAAGGCATTAGTTTGTCATCTTTGGTTTGATATTCATCATTGACTTGATAAATAACTAGTTGAGAGTCTCCATAGACCTATAAATATGTGATTTTCCATTGAATTGCAATCTTGACCCCAATAATCAATGCTTCGTATTCCGCCACATTGTTTGTACATTGAAACATGAGTCTATATGACTTCGGAATTGTGTGTCCTTAGGGAGATATGAACAAGATCCCTGCTCCTGATCCTCATTGTGTATACGATCCATCAAAGTATAGTACCCATAGTTGGGGCATTGCTGTCATGATGTCTACATCTAGGAATTCCATTGTCATTGGGCGATCATCTCATAGAGGAGCTTCAGCTAGCTATTCAGCAATTGCTTGTCACTTAATTTCCTTTCTCTCAACATATTGAATGTCAAATTCACTTAAGAGCATAACCTATTTTTCCAGTCTACCTGTTAAGGCAACTTTACTTAATAGATACTTCAAAGGATCAATCTTTGCAATTAACCTGATTGTATGAGCCATCATGTAGTGTCTCAACTATTGAGTAGCAAACACCACTACTAAGCAAGACTTTTCTATGAATGTATAGTTTATTTCATAGCCATTTAAAGTTCTACTGATGTAGTAGATGGCGTGCTCTTTTCCTTCATGATTCTCCTGTGCTAAGAGTGTCCCCAAAGATATTTCTATCATGGCAATGTACAAAATGAGAGGCCTTCCTTGTGTTGGTGGTATGAGAACATGTGGTGACATTAGATATTGTTTGATCTGATTGAATGTCGATTCACAGTTCTCATCCCTCCTGAATACTATGTGTTTATGCAATAGATGATTGAAAGGATGACTTTTATTTACCAATTGGGAGATGAATCTCTGGATTGATTGAAGTCGACTTTGTAGTGATCTGAGCTGGCTAATGTTTCTAGGAGGTGGCATCTCCATTATAGCTTTGACTTTCACTGGATCCACCTCAACGCCCTTTGCTGACACAATGTATCCTAGTAGCTTTGCTGATGTAACCTTGAAGACACACTTCTTAGGGTTTAATCTGACATTGAATTTCTCCATCCGTGTGAAGATTTTATCTAGGATATGCAAATGTTCTTCCCTAGTAGTGGATTTCGCCAAGATGTCATCCACATAATCCTCCATGAAAGTGTGCATCATATCATGGAAGATCATAGTCATTTTCCTTTGATAAGTCACTCCTACATTTTTTAAACCAAATGGCATGATGTTCCAGCAGAAAGTTTCCCATGGACATGTAAAAGTCATCTTTTCTTGATCTTTTGGAGCTATTCTTATTTGATTGTACCCAGAGAAACCATCCATGATTGATAACATGGCATGCCCTGTCATCAAGTCCACAATGATGTCAATATTTGGAAGTGGAAAATCATCCTTCGGGCATGCTTTATTGAGGTCCCTGAAATCTATGCAGATTTTGATGCTATTGTCCAGCTTGGAAACAGGCACAAGATTTTATATCCATTCAGCATAATCTATAGATCGTATGAATCTAGCATCCAGTAATTTCTTTAGCTTTGTTTTGACCATTAATGCTATGTGAGGTGCATTTTTCTTAATTTTTGTTTAACAGGCTTGATTCCTTTTGGCAAAGACAAATGATGCATAAGTAGATTTGGATCTAAGCCTGGCATATCGGAGTATGACCAAGCAAAGTTGATGCTTCTTGCTTTGAAGAAATTGATAAATTCTGGTCTCTCTTGATCAGTCATTGATTCTGCTAGATGTAGTACTTTTGCCTTCTCTTCTGTGCCAATGTCCACTGATTGTGTAGGTTCAACCAGAACTATTGATCATTCATGATAGTGTTCTGGGAGAGTGTCAAATCTTCCATCCTTTAGTGCCTTAGAAAGGTTTTCACCGTTGGATGCGTTCTTTATTTTTACTTTTCCTAGATCTAATGCTTCCATAGAATGGTTTTCACCATTAGATCTATTTTCCCTGTTGTCAATTTTGCAACTGGAAGATTTGACACCCTCTTGCTGAGTCATATTGTTATGAGTATTATGGATAGGATTTGTATCAGGTTCGGTATGGCAAAAGAAATGCACGATAGCATCATCATTTTCAAATTTTGGTATGGTCAATGGTTCAGTAGGTTCCCAATCAATAAGTTCTATATGGATTAATGGCATGGTATCATCAGATTGATTTAGGTCAATGGAAGTAAGGGTGAGGACAGCAATATCATCATAATTGTCATTTGGGATATCAAGATCCATGATGGTACCCTCTTCGAAATCATCTAGTTCACTCAAATTTTGTTTGTCCTCACTAGAGTCATCGATATTTAGTGATCCCTCGAAAAATGGTCTAGACCTAGAGCCTTGGCCCTCCTCACGTGTAGGTGCATATCTTTGAATCACATCAACTGGAATATCAATGTCAAGTAGATCACAAGGTAATGCCCACTCATATTCATTTGAGTCTATTTCAGAACCATCTCTAAAGTGAAGGATATTTTCCATAGTTGTCTTTTTTATCTCTTACTTCTCTTCTTCAGAGTATCCTAGTCCTGGTTTTTCTTTTGTATGGAGAGTGAGAGGTGTGATAGATTCTGAGATTCCCTCCTTTCTTAACCCCAATGGTCCTTGTCCTTCATAACCCATCTTTTCAAGAATAGCCTTTCCTTTTCCATACTTGACTATGTTGATGCTAATACTTTTAGTATCAGTCTCTGATGTTGATGTTTCTTCATCCTTGTATAGCCAATCCAAGATTGCTTTGTTGTCTTTTTCTTCTGCTATGGTTCTAGATTTTACAATTTTTTTATGAAGAACTGAGGTAGGTACAGATGTTGGAGGTTTGATTAGTGATGGTTGACCATATTTCCTAGGAGATGGCATTAACTGTGATAAGTTAAGCGATTGCTCCATTGAGTACTGTCCCATTCCTTTATCTGTCAACTGAACTTGCTTTTGAAATTTGTTTGATAGAGAAGCTTGTGTATCCAGATTATTTGTTTCATCATGACTTGTTTCCTTTTCTTTACCTTTCTTTTGCACCCACTTGGTAGAGATGCTTGGACTTTGTTCGTTATTGGATGATGATGAACTTGAAGCTTCCCTGTTGTGAGGGACAAAAGTGTCTTGAGATATTCTTAATGTGTCACAATGTTGTGGGTGATTATAAACAACAGCCATAGTCACCTCTTATCCATTTACTGGAAACTTTAGGCATTTATGGTACATAGAAGGTATGGCCTACATTTCATGAATCCAAGGCCATCCTAAGAGTATGTTGTATGTCGATTCTCTATCTAATACTTGACATGATATATGCTTCATCACAGGCCCCACTTGAATGGGTAATACAATCAAACCATTGGATGATATTTCCTCCTCATCATAGGCTTTGATGGTCATTTTCCGATGAGCATCAATAGCGTCTTCGGAATATCCTAGTGCACAGACTAATTTGAGGGTGCAAATGTTCAAACTAGCTCCCCCATCTATTAGAACTCTCTTAACAAGATGATTATGGATACAGACTTCGATATGCAATGTTGTGTTATGTGGATGGTTTAATGAGACATCATCCTATTGAGAGAATGATAGACAATGAGGGGTAGTCAGATGTCCCACCATAGCTTGGAATTGACACACCTCCAAATTATTTGGGACGGCTGTGGCAACTAATGCTTGCTTGAGAACTTCTTTATGTGATGGTGACAACCTAAGGAGTTCTAGTATTGAGATTTGGGCGGGGATGTTTTGTAATTGATCAACAATATTATAATGAGATTGAGGTGTAACCACATGTTGAGATCCCACTCCTTTTAATACTACCTTGGCTTGCACCCTAGTCATGACGTTCTTGATTCTCTCGAGGGGTGTTTTGCATTTGATTGATAATATCATAATGTGATGGAGGTGGAACCGCATGTGTGGATCCACTTCCCCTTAACATTACTTTTGATTTCCCCTGAGTCATGATGTTTGTTGGCTGATGTTCTTGATTATCTCTGATTTTTAAAACATTTATTTGATTATCAGAGTTTTGCACGCTTGGGAGTAAATCCAAAGAGGTAACGTTGTTGGTTTCATTTTCACCAATGTTATCAGTAACTGTATGATCATTTTTGAGTTCAGATAGACATAGGATTGTTGTATTATAGACATGATTGGCATTATTCCCTTTGCTATTTGATGATGATGCACCTTTGTCATAATTTGGCAAAGGATCTTTGATGGCCGAATGATCGTTGTTATTTTAAGGTCCTTCCACATACACTTTGTTGTTGTCCACCAATTCTTGTACTGCATGTTTCAATTCCATAGAGTCATTTGTTTTATGACCCTTGTTATTATGATAGTTGCAATAATCAACGTCATTCCACCATGATGGTTTGACTTTTGGATCCTAGAACCTAGCTTCCCATGCAGTGAGAAGGCCTCTAGTAACTAGTTATTTCATTTTTTATTCCATTGATTGACCTAAAGGTGTGAACTTTCGTTGATTTGATGGTTTTTGATATGGTAGTGTTTTTGCACATTCATTGTTCTGCATGGTATTTGATTAGACTTTTTGGTCACTGTTTTGATTATTTGAAGAAGATGAAGTCAAGTTGAAAATTGGTTTGACATTTTGTGAATCGCTTGTTGTTTCATTTGTGTTGTGATTTTTTTGCCAAATTTTTGGTTTATCATTACTTGAGTGTTGATTGGAGTAGTTATTTGATTTGTCATTGTAATGTTTGATAACTCCCCATTTCACTAATGCTTCCTCAATCTTAAGACCATTTTATATGACCTTTTCGAAAGTGGGTGGACATTGTAATTCTAGCCTATAGCTCATTTCTTCTGTCAAGTTCTCAATGAATAATTCCATCTTTTCTTCTTCTAGAATAGATTGAGGATATCTAGCGAATAATCATCGCCATCTTTGGAGAAAAGACAAAAATGATTCTCCTTTGTTTTGCTTTAAGTTGTAGAGATCCTTGATAGTAACATCATTTTGGATGTTGAAATAATATTGAGAGATAAATGTGTTAACAAGTTCCTCAAATGTTTTGATACCAGGTTGCAGTTTTGAGAACCATTCCATACATGCACCTCCCAAACTTCTTGGGAATAACCTCATCAAATAAGTCTCTTCTTGAGCAAACTCAAGGCTCATTGTTTTAAATTCTCGTATATGATCTATGGGATCTTTTCATCCATTGTACTTATCGTACTTTGGGAATTCGTAGTGTCTTGGAAAAGGTAGAAAACCAACTATTGCGTCAAATGGATAAGGACAAATATCCTATATTGCATATCTTTTGGTTGTCCCTTTCATCATGTCATGTATCTCTTGCTGTAATAATTGCATTTGTGAAGTTAAAGCAACAACTGGATCTATTGTTTGCATTGGTAACGGTATCTCTGTTTCAGTTGCATCTTTCAAATGCTTTATATCAAAAAAATTTGGAAGTTTCACCCCTGATTCGGCCAACATTAAAAGATATTTTTCCATGTCTTGTTCCAAATTTTTTTCGATAAACATGTGAAACTTGGGATCTTTTTGAGCCGCTTGGATTTCGTCTTGAGTTATTTCATTTTTGTCGTTGCAGTTTAGAGTGTTCCAAGGATTTTCCTCTGCCATGTTTTTAGATGATTCAAGCTCTTGTTCTAAGAGTCTCTGTTTGTGGGACCTCGTGAAGATTGGCATACAATTTTTTTCCCTTTCTTCTGAAATATTGATCTTATGTACGAGATAGTGTCACTTTGACCATTTTAAACAAAGTCGAATAAGATGACCGATCTTATTGCTTGAGACAATATTTTAAAAAGCTAATTACTATACTTTGTTTCATGATGAAGGATGTATTATCCCGATAATGAAACTTCAGTGTAGTAATTGATTGTGTAATTGATTTTGACACTTGTGATTTGCAAGATCTTGTTTCAGTTGATAAGTTTGGAAATTTGAATAAACCTTTCTGATTTTGGTCCTTTGACAGTGATTCTGATGAAAAGAAAATTTGATTCTGATGAAAATGTTGATAAAATGACAGATTGATAGATTGGTTAAAATTTTGAACTCTCTATTTTAGAAGTGCTAAAACAAAGACCAAAAGTACTATTTCCAGAAGCCCTGGAATAGAGACCAAAAGTGCTGAAACAGAGACCAGAAATGCTATTTTACTCGAAGCGCTGAAATAGTGCATAAAAGCGTTGTAGAAACTGATGGAAGTGCTACTTGACAGAAGCACTGAAACAAAGACTGTAAGCACTAAAACAGTTGCCAAAAGCGCTATTTTACCAAAAGCGCTAAAATAATGATTATAAGTGCTAAAACAGAGCCCAAAAGCGCTAGGACAGTGATCCGAAGTGTTGAAATAGGTTTTTCAGAACGCTAAGAACAAGACTTTTTAAGACTTTCTACTGTAAAATTTGACCGGGTCTTGTAGCATACTGTATTAGAGATTGGGGAAGATAAGAAGGATGAATCCTTTGACTATGGTTGTGGAATTGTGTGAGAGATATCCTCTGAAAGAAGGCTTGTGAGTAGATTGGTTCTACTACATAATCTAATGTGTGACCCCTAGCAAAATCGTGATAGCGGTGGATGAAAGTTCTATGTTGTAAAAGAAGTTTTCGATTTTGATACAAAAAACGTTGTTTTCTCAATTTGTTTCTATAACCGAGAGGTCTTTGGGGTTTTGTAACTTTGATTTTCTTTTTGAGAAACATGGTGGACTTCCACTTTCACAGCATGGATTTTCTGATTTGTTTTAACTTGATGTTTTCAGGATGATCTTTAAATCTGATTTAAATGAATTTGTGAAAACACGGCAAGCAATATTTGAATAAGTGTTTTAAAAACTGAAAAGACTGTGTATGTTCAAAAATCATGAATGATCTTTATTGATTTTGATAGGTTGTTTTAAAATTTGTACACAAATCAAAAAAACTCACACTTAAGGACAAGTAGGTCATCATTATACTTATAGACCACATCTTGCAATTACATTGACTCACACAGCAGTGTCACCCCCTAGAGGGCACCCTTGTTTTTGTCATTTCCAAGTGCGTACTCAAAGTGACAGATGTAGATACCGAATCCCTTGAGCAAAAAATCCTTGGTAATTATATGGTGAGTGTCTTGGGGGTAGATTCTTCCCTCCCCTTGCACCGTGAGTATGAAAATGTATAGATACTGACTCGGTGAGCAACTACTCTATGGTTCGTAGATAGGGTTCCATTTAGTGTGGCAAATAGATAAACTCCCTTAGGAGACCTCCCAATCTTTAGAACAAAGATTTTGGGGATGGTTATCTTGCCTACTACCATCAATTTGGACTTTCATCAATAAATTGCATTTTTATTATAGTGGGTTGGATAACCTAGCTTTGGTTGTTCCCACTTAGGTTGTTCTCGTAGGGTGAGTACTTTTTCCCACTACAACAGGCCTTCTAAAGGATTTAATAAAGCGTAAATGACATAAAAGAAAAGTGAATCTAGCACTTTGGTCACCTAGTTAAGGGGAGAGCATAAGCCTAATCACTACAAGCACATCATATAGATTTATTTTGTTTTAAGCCCAAAAAGAAAGATTCTTAATCTAAGTGAAGGTGTTGCTTCACTGAAATCATGATGTTCTTTTTAACTTCTACTGTAAGAATGTGATGACTATCCTAGGATTGATAGATTTGCTTTAGGAAAAACAAGAAAGTGACTATCCTAGGATTGATCAATTTTAAAAAATTTGAAGTGACTATCCTAGACTGATCAATTTTATTCCAACTATCAAAAAAAATAAGATCTAGCCGCAGAAGCATCGGATCCAGACTATTTTTACAAATGCGTTGGAATATGGCATTGAAGCGCTAGAACAGTTACCTGAGGTGCTAAAACCTGAAAACATCGAAATAGTGTACTGAAGTGTCGAAGTTTGTCTTGGAAGCACTAAATCACCAAAGTGTCGAAATAGTGTACAGAAGTGCCAAAGTGTGTCATAGAAGTGCGAAAACACCCGATGCGCTGGAACAGTAAATGGAAGCGCCGAAACTCTGAAAGTGCTAGAAGAGGGACCGGAAGCACCGAAACTTTTAACGAAAGCACTAAAACAAATCACGCTATAAACTTGCATAACAATTCCCAGAAAAATTGTAATTTTGATAAAATGGGGTTAGTGCCCCATGGTGGGCGCCAAATTGTAAGTGTGGAATGAGGTAGATAACATAAATACACTTCTTAATATGACATTATATCAAATGATCAAACAATTGAATCAATTCAACAAAGTAATCAAATGAAAGCATCCTATTGCTCTCTATCTCCAAAGATTTATTAAATATAAATTGCTCTCAGATTGTTTAAGCAAATAAGACTGTTAAAATGACCATCTGAAGAATGAGATGATGTTAATGCAATGCTAAATGATAAATCAATTAAACTAGCATGATGTTAATGTGAAACAAATAATTGCAGCTCCAAGAGGTAGCCATTGTTGTGAAGCTTGATTGTTGAATTGCTTGATGTGTGATTGCTTGATACTTGATGCCTGTATTCCTGTAGAGTAAGAGTGTAAAAGCTTGATTATCTCGATCCTTTTCTTGGTTCAATGAGGCTTTATTTACAGATTTCCTGGCTGTAGAAATGCATAGGGAAAGCTTTGAGAGGCTTGGATTCAATCTGGAGGATTGAATGGTGAGAGATGGAGGAGATTGAGAGAAAGATGGAGATTGTATCTACCCATGAAAACACCAGGCAAGAGAATAGGAAAAATTGATGGAAGAGGATTGAGAGATCAAATTCCAAATTTGTCTCCAAAACTTCCCGTGAAGTTTCAAAGCATTAATTGTGACAAATTTAGACATAGATTAGACATAGGAAATGTAATTCATTTTTGAGGAAATGTAGATTGGAATATTCCTTTATGCTTAATTCAAATAATTTGATTTATTTAAATTAGGAAAGGGAGATAAATATTTTAATAAAACAAACTATAGGATATTCGTTTATTAAATTAAATAGAGGAATATAGTAATTAATTAATAAAGTGTTTGATCTTATTTAATTAATTCAAGAATGATGTGATAGATTGAAACAGGGATTTGATAATTAAATTGAACAAAGTATTTAATTTTGTTTATTTAATTAAGATGAATTTAAATGTGAACTATATTAAATAAATAATTCTATTTATTTAAACAATAGAGGAAATAGAATAATTAATCAAATAATGTGTATTTAATTAATCGGATGCTCCAGACCAATTTTAGGTGTATACATCAATAAACTTCTTCTTTCTAAATAACATTATGAAGATCATTGAGAATCAACTTATCTCTAAGGGAGAGAACTCTTGAGGCCCCAATTCTATCCATTTCTATTTGAATTTTTATTAGCTGGTCCTTTATTGCATATTTCTGATAGAAAGTATATTTAAAATAAGTTTCTATTCCAAAATTTCAAGTTTATTTTAATGATTTTTATCTTGAAGGAAATTATTAGCATAGTTGTTCCATGAGTATAAATATTCCACTATTGAAGTAGGATCATTTTGAGATATAGTTGATGTGTCCAAACTATTTTAAATTTGATTTTTTTTGAAATGGGGGTATTCCACTTGAGAACCAAAGGGGTATGATTAGAATTAAATCTTTACTAGGAAGAGAGGGAACAATAGTTAACCACATCCTAGTTGGAAGAAAAAAGGAACCTATCAATTATTTCTTTAATAATATTATCTCTCATTATTTTATTGGACCAATTATATTGGCTTCCCTCAAGATTAAGGTCTAACAGACCACCATATATCAACATATTTTTGAGGTCATTCATTCTATCAAATAGATCTTAACAACCCCCAACTTCTTAGAAGGGTAGAGAGGGGAGTTAAATTTACAAGAAAATATAGTGGTAATTCCTAAAGGAGGTTCTACTACTTAGAAGGTTGGGTCAAGTCTCTCGATGAGGGACTAAATTGTTCAAGGCATAAACATTAGAGAGAACCTAGTCAGAGTGCCTAGAAATATTGACAAAGAGAATATTAAGAATTTTTTCATTCAAAGAAATTAGGGAACCTTTATAATGATGTTTCCAAAAAGTGGATAAACCACTAGAGACACCATCCACATCCAAAAAAAGATAAAGACTATTAGGAAATTTATACTTACTATTTTTAATGAATCCAACAGTAGTCATTTTGGTTTCTTGGATGAGAAAAGTGTCAAACTTGAATTCTTTGATGAGGTTCTTTAAAATGTGTTTTTTAACATTCCAAGAGATAACTAACATTTTTTATTTCTTCTAGAGCCTACATGCTCCAAGGTACTCTAGCTTATAATCACAATATACTTATTTATGCTCCTCTACCTAGTTTCTCTAAAATATTTCCACCCAAGCTTGGAGTTGATCCCTATATCAACTTACTTTCTCATCCCTAAGCCTTTTCAAATCAAACTAAGCATGTAGTGGAAGCACTAAAAAAGACACCAAGAGCTCATTTGTCTATTTCAACCCAACAGGATGGGAAGGAACAACAATATCCCCCTTCATAGAACCACATTCTAATGAAAGGGTAAAGACCATAGGGAATTGTGTAACCCTCATTGAATTAGGTTTAGGAGAAGATGGAGGAACCAAATTTTTTGTAGAAGGGCCTAGTAAGAGACTAGAACCAAAACACCTCTAGAAGACAACCCATTAGATTAAGGCATGGGAGTAACATCCATAGAGGGTCCTAAAAGGGGAGCTCCAATAGGATATTTGGGGGGCACATGAATTAACTTCTTTAGATGGAGGGGACTTCATAACCATATTTTTCATTGATCTTGAAGGCTTTATAATCAAATTGCATCTAGCCAAACCATTTATTACAAAGGATTGGGATAGGCCATGCTATTTAACACTTGGTTTGGAAAATAATTAGAGAGGTGACCCATCAAGGAGTAGATTTGGTAGAAGGTATTTTAGTACTCATATTCAATAGCCTAAGCCAATTTTCCAAGACTTGAATCCAAAATACCAAAATTCAACATGACTTTATTTGGATTAATGTTGACATAGAAACTAGAAAACACAAGTGTGAGACCTTTCCTTTTTGTGATCATGTTGAGTCTATATGTCTTTGATGTTTCTTTTCCAATGTTCCATGTGCTTTGATGTTTGGACATTATACATGAGTTTTATTAATGATGTTTTCTCTTATACATCAGTGAAATTCATATGCTTGGTTGTTATTGGTTATGGTGAACAAACTAATTTTATCTAACTAATGGTTGTTGTGATATCTCTATGATAACCAAATGTGTTATTTTCATGGATTATGCAAGTATGTGTTGATCAAGATATTTATTTAGATGGGTTATCGGTTATATGTTGATTTAGTGTTAATGGTAGTGTTAGTATGTTTATTAGATGTATTATAGCGGTTTTTGAGATGATAAATTTTATTATTATTTTAGATAAGGAATGTTGAATTTTTTTTTTTTTGAAGTGTTAATTTGATAGCAGCTTTGGCTATTATTATTTATGGGATATACTGACACCTTTTATTGAGTGAATAGGTGAATTTTTATAACAGTACTTGGGTTCACATAGCTACTTCAATTTTATTTTTAGTGTAATACCCAACCTTCTCTCATATGGAGTACTAAGGTCTTGTGGTTTATATTGTAAGATATTGTGTTGTAGAACTGTGCAATTTTTGTATAAATGTAAAAGTCTATTTGATTGACTTTTAATTTTCTTGAGTGTGTTTTATTATTTTGTGATTTTTAGTACCTTTTTAAGGTTTAGTTTCAATTTTTATGGTTTAAAAATTTCCCTAGGTGATAGAATTATAGGTTGGGGGTTATTATATCCTAGAAAAATAACATTTTTTGAGTTTAAAATCCACTTTAATTACCCATTTTTGAAAAGTGGTGAAAATTGGAATTGGTTGGCTAGTTTAGGTGGTTAAGGAATGGTAGTTTTTTTTCTTCTTCTATATATTCTTTCTCCTTGTGTGGATAAGGGGAATTTTTCTTTCGGATTGTTCTTGAGTTTTTTATTTTTCATTTAGAGAAAAAAAATTGTGGGAGGAAGGAAGAGAAGAAGGCTAGAGGAAGGAAATATGGAAGAGAGGACTTGGAGAGTCTTCTTCAACTTAAGTAGAAATTCCTCTGGTAGGGTCTAAACCATTTCTTAGATATTTTTTTGATGTAAAAAGAGAATGGAATATTTTTCTATGTTTGTGAAATCTATGCAAAAATAGATGGTGAATCATTACACACTTTTTTTTAATTATGTGTGAGTTTATTCTTGGGTATGAGTACCCACCTTATATAAATTTGTACATAAATAAATATATATGTGTTTTAGGTGAAGGAATACTAGGATGTGAACTAGATTGTTGTAATGTGAAAATGATAGTAACATGAATGTTATGCGGTGTTTATTTGTTGAAGGTTTAAGTGATAAGTGTTGTTTGTATCTTAGAAGGGCTATGGATCCCTATCTCGGGGGTGGGTTGAAGTTATAACCCTATGGTTGTGTGGCGAGCCCATCAACATAGGTTGTATTTCTTTTCTTTTTTTCTTTTAAGGTATTTGGGCTAGGATGGAAGGCTATGTTGGGAAACACCTAAATTATGACTCTCAGATAAAGGCATATGTTGGCTATAGAAATTTTGGAAATCCAAAAGGAAGGAAAAATAACTATTATGGTTTGATTCTAATATAAGAGAATATATAATCATTCTTGGAATTTGATTCAATAAAATTAATTGGTGGAATATATTTGATGATTGAATTAGTGAAATTGCAAAAGTAGATTTTTGTGGATATCTCATATTGAATTGTACAATTTAATAATAGTTTTTAAAATGAAAAGAAACCATTTTTTATATAATTTAAATTTATAAGGAAAATATAAAAGAAAAATGTGTATATTGGGGACATATGCATGTATATACATATATAACTATATGTATATATTATTCTTAATTTAATTATTAATTATATATATTAAATATTATATATTATAAATAAATAGAAATTACCAAAATATTTAATAATTACTAAATACCTGAAAGTGCTCAATTTTATATGTTAAAAAATTATATATAGTATATATTTCTTTAAATTAAGAAAATTATAATTTTAAAAATATGAGGGGTGACCCCCAAGCCGACCATTGGTCTGCTTGCATAGACCTCCCATGGGAGGAATGGGGGGAATTGACCCCATGGGGGGAACGACCCCCATTGGTGGGGATCCTCCACCTCCCACAACCCCTTCCCACAAAAAAGACAACGTTTAATAAGTACAATTAAAATATTGTTAACAACTATTAATTATGTCGACTATTTTTTATTTATTTATGCTATTAAATTTGTCACATGTAGGTATAAAAAGAGTGTTTTTTGTGTCAAAAATTAAATCTAAAGTCGTAGAATTTTCCATATATATACATGTATCTATATTTATTAGTCTATATTCTATGTCAACGAAATTTGAAAATCTTTGTGTTCACTTTGATCTATAATACAATAAATAAAACCAGTAGAAAACTATTAAAAGTGCAATAATAATCAACTAGGAGAAATTAATTATTCAATATGAACAAACCAAAAAGAAAAAAAATGTGCAACTCAACTTGAATTGTAAGACAAATGGAAATCAAGGAAGAAATTAATGTTTAGAGAGGTATGATTTGGTTGTGAATTAGTTTTGATCAAGGAGTTAGTTCTTAATATATTATTTATGAATTTATAAATCATTTCTATTAGTTATAAAATATATTCTATTGCAAATTCAATTTATTTTTTTATTATAGAAATGCTAGTTGAAATAGTTTCTAATTATTTATAAACATAGTTTATTAGTGTTTGATTTATTATTTTACTTATTTAAAATCTAAAAGATTAGACTTGATTTAAAATTACATAATGTGTTTGACATAATATATGATTTTGAAATCAATGTATAGGAAACAAATTGTTACTAACTAAACTTTACGGAATCAAGTAGCTTATCTTTTGACGATTATTTGATATATAAGTAAGTGGGTATGTGTAGGATCATGATGGACCAAAAAGTGGCAATATGTAAGTGATATGATGGCCCATGTGGTTGATGACTTTTTTTAACCCAAAATTGATAAAATGAAAAAGGGTTTTTAAAGGAGATTCTCAGCTTTCCACCAATATAAATTATGTTTTACTTTGAATTTAATAAATAATTATTATTTATTTTCTATTTGAATTATGACTAAAGTGTTGATTGATAGGTTGATTGAAAACATCTATATCTTTCAAATGGTATCACATTTTTTGAATCTAAAACATGCATCACATACTATAGTATTAAAAAAAATGAGTTTCATGAAGTTTTGACCAAGTTAAGGTGGTCAAACATATGAGTTTTTATATTTTTTAAAATTTGTAATAAAAAAGTCATAATTAATTATTTACTTGGAATAAAATTACAAAAAATATACATCACATCGAGACATGAGTCCTCTACTTATATCTAAAATCTTATTCAAAAATATTATCATTTTATTGTGGTTAGGGTGGTCAGACTGACACCTACTTCTTATTTTTTCCCTGAAATTTAAGTACTACTACATTGAAATTTCAAATTTTCACCAAATAGATTTTTATTTTTTAAAAATAAACCTAGTAGTTTAAAAACTACATTCAATTTGCTATAAATTCTATTCTTAGTAGTTTAGAAACTACATTCAATTTGCTAGAAATTCTATTCTTACATATTTTTGAAATAATATAGATAACTTATTCAAATTTTTACATCAAGTTTCCTAACTTCGATTTTCTAAATTTTCATCGCCACTTAAGGGCCTATTTTTTCCATGATGATCCTATACATACCCAAGTTAGAATCAAAGGAAATTGAAAATACTAATTACATTTATAAGTAAGTGTAGGAAGTTGAGTCCACAAAATGTTCAAAAAGAGTGTTTTTCCTGATTTTCAGAATTTGTCACACTTGGACTAAAAATTTGAAGCACTTACACATTGAATCTTAAAAAAGTCCAATAATATGAAAGTTATTATTTTGAGTCTAGTTTTCAAATATGTAAGTTATTCTAATAGCCAAATGATACAATAATTTTTAATAGGCATGTATAAAAACCACTTTTTAAAAGTGACTTTTTAGTACCATACCATGCATGTGTATGGACACCATAATTTGACCTAAATAAAAATTATTTCTTATAATTACTTTCTATGAAATATGTGTATTATACTAAATATTGATCAAGATATTTTTTATATTTTCTTTTTCTAAATATTATTTTTTACTTGCCCTAATTGTTGTTTTTTGAAAACCCTCATGTATGGACATCATAATTTGATCTAATCTAATCATTTTTCTAATTTATTATTTTCATTATGTAAATAATTATTTGTATATTGATGCCACATATTTTGTTTACAAGAAATTTAATTAATTAAAATTTATTAAAATTTTATGAAAACCTGACATTTCAAGTTTATGAACCAATTTCCTCATAAATTAATTAAAAAGTAGAAAAAAAATAAATCATAAAAAAATTACCTATTTAAAAAATATACATCATGATATATAATGGGTTTTACTCTCATAAAATAATTCTAAAAAATCATGTCAGCTATATTACCAAAGTTAGTTTTTTCTCTTGGCATTGCCATGACCTTATACTTGTAGGTCCAAGGCTAACAGTTGGATTACCATGCCTTTTTTGAGCCTAAATCCAAATGAAAAATATGGATTATGAGTTTCAATTTTTTTGGAATGAGTACCCACTTAAATATAGGTACATATTCTAAAAATGAATGGGTACCTATTTTAAAGCTAAAAAATGACACTTCGCCTAAACATGGAGCCAACTTCTTGCACTTACCCTTATTATTTTTATAACATTGAATTCAATTAGTATTAATTAGACCATTTTATCAAATAGTGCATACTTAAAAATATAATAATACCCAATAGTTGAATTTAATTTAGTAGCCTTGGTATTGGAAAGTTCTAGTGGTTCTAATTTCTTAGTCAAAATTTATGTATATAATGATTGATAATGTAACAATATTTTTGAGTATATATCTAGACTTAATGATAGATTTCTCAATTAGACTCAAATTTTTATTTTGTAAAATATAATATTCTTAATATTCTCTTCTTAATCTTCTGTTATTGTTGTTTCATGATTGAGATCATGTTAGACAAACTTTAGTTTAGATTGTTGACAATGTATTTTCTCTTTGAACAAAGCCCTTATAGTGGAATAACTAAGGGCATATTTCTTAGCTTTATACTTCTAGATTTATCTTTCTAGAGTTGCATTTTCTATAAAAAATTTGGGGCTGGGTTATGTTTAAGTAGAGAAAATTTAGGGCATGACACCAAGTCTAGTCCTCGCCTTAGTGACATGGTCCAATAAGAGAAAATTCCCAAAGGATTTGGAAACCCCAACAAATATTTCTTCATCATATAACTCCAAGGGGATGCTCAAAAACCTAACCTAGGTTGGGAGAGCACCAATAAGATGTGTAGAGGGGTCAAATCTTGGACACAATTTTCATAGAACTAGGCTTTATTTCTTAAACAACCAAGGTCTTGAGGTAAGGGCATTAAGATGATCCTCTTGGAGGGAGAAGGAAAATAAAAAGAGGCATTTCAAAATCATTAAGATATATAAATTACCCTTAATAGGCCAACGAACTAAAGTCCATTTTCTCACAAGAAGATCAAAAAGTATCTTCTACACAGGCTCTCACTCAAAATAGGTTATTTAAAAAAAATCAACAACCGACAATTTAAACCAAAGGTGATAAATATTTGATATCACTTGTAAGGAAGTTAAGGTGGTGGAAACACTTCCTACAATAATATTGGGAGTATGGTTATGAAAAATAACTCAATTCTTTGCAAACCTTATAAAAACTAAATAGTTGTTGAACACCTAAAATATTGAGAGTGACGGGGGTGAATTTGTAACACCCTTCCGTTTTGCTCCTTATTCGGTTTGCTTTATGTTATGTTTGGTTGTAGTTACATTGATACTGGATACATTTTGTTATGATGTTTTGTTCGTTACTATTGAGTGACAACTATTATTGTGTGATGTGTTGATCTAATTATTGTTTCACATGCATTATGGATTAATGATGTTGTAGAGTTAGCATGAGATGTTATTATGAGACTATTGGAATTATGATGGAAGTGTCAGTTTCGATGAGTGTATTGGTGAAGAAGACAGGTTCGCATCACTCGCTTGCGAGCACCCTATGAATCCGTAATTTCTTCTTCACGGTGTGTATTATATGCTAGATATATTGTATGATGTTGTTTACTTAGTTGCAGGATTGTAGGTACATGACATCGACTCCACCTGGGTTCACAGGTTTGAGCTTGTCAATCCAACGGTTAAGTTGAATAGGAGATAGTAGCTAGGTAACATGTGTCAAGTTTACACCCTAGCCTTAGTGTGTCGTCAGTCGTGTGTGTTAAGTCATTGTCGGTCTTGCTTTAATGATTATTTAATTATGAAGGATTATTGATTTGGAAATAGATATTTAGAATAATTGCATTTAAATCATGTTGATGATTGTTTAATTTAAATAATGCAATGTGGATAAAAGTTTATATTTAAAATTAATTAATTATATTTAATTTATTTAATCAATTATATTTAATCCAAGGGGGTTGAATTTAGTGATTAAATAATTAAATTAATTAATTAAACGTGATGCAAAAAAATGAAAGGAAATAAAAGAATTAAAATTAATTTTGGAATTTAATTTCAACGTGTGGGAATTAAATTAGAAATTGTAATTAAATGTTTATTTGGGAAATGGGTTTCAACTTTGGAAATTAATTTATTATTTGAAATTGCATTTTAAATTGAAAGTGGGTTTTCAAAAATTTAAATTGAAATTGAAATTGAAATTAATATCTAATTTGCATGCAATGTGAATTAGGGTTGTAAAAATTAAAATTGGAATTGGAATTGAAATTAATATCTAATTTGCATGTAATGTGAATTAGGGTTGTATTAGGTATTTTTGATTTATAAAGAATACATGTTTTAATTCTAGGGCAGAAAAGTTTTTTAGAAAAATTCATTTTTACAACAAAGAAGAAATTTTGGGAAAATTTGCACAAAGGAAGGGTTTGAAGAAAATTTGATTGTAGTATTGATTGGAGGAAAGAATGTTTGCATTTGTTGGGTTTATGATTGGATTCATTGGAGGATTGAAGGAAATACAGGAAATCTTTGGAGGAGGCTTGCATCAGAAATTCATCTTTCTTGTAACTTCTTGAGCCAGGTTTTCTTCTATGTTTTTATTGTTCTTGATTTTATTTAAAATAGTAGTGATTAAAGATTTGTTTGTTAAATCTATTTTAGAAAATAAATTTGTTGTTAGAAGAAAAGAATGAAATAAATCTGCAGCTTTTATTCTGTGAAAATTGTGAAAACCTCAGTTGAATTTAATTTATTTGAGAAAATCGATTATTTTGTTTTGGATTCAAACATAGAGATTGAGCAATGTTTTTAGAAAATGAAACCCTTAGTTTATTATTAAAAATCGGATTTTAAAATCTGCAGGGTAGTTATATTTTTCATGGTAAAATGGTCTGTTGCGTTGTGTATAACTCCACTCATGCAAACTGGGTTGTTAGGAAATTTAAAGGGTTTTTGCATCTTCAAATTTTCTTATCCCTGTAAAAACATCACAAATACCCAGATCGTATTTTTTGAGTTATGTTTGAAACATGAGACTGCTGTTAAGTTATTTTCCCGTGGCTGCTCTGATAATAAAATAATAATAAATTAATATTTATAAATATTAATATTTTATGTATTGTTATTATAATACTAAAATATTATTTAATAATATTTTATATTATAATTTATAATATTAAAGTATTATATTTATTTATATTATTTTAAATAAAATTTGTATATTAGATTAGTGGAAATAAAATTATAAACGTATGGGAAAATTATTGTTTATTCTAAAATGACATGTTAAAGTTTAATTGAAGGAGTTAAATATCTGATTTAAAGAATGCATAATTTAAGATTTAATTGTGAAATTTAAATTCATGTGTAAAAGGTCCAATTATTAATTTGATTTAATTGGAAAAATATATATATGATATTGGGTTATAGTCCAAATATTGATCTTATTTTAACACAATAAGTTATGGAAGAGACCAAATGTTAATTTGATTAATTTTATAATGATTTAATTTGCAAGGGCAATTGGTTATTTAATTTAAAGCGAAATGTTTTGAGTTATAGTTAAAAATACTTATTTTGTTAAGAGCAATTAGAGAATTAAATATTAGTGTAATTTCTCCCCTATCTGAAAAGATGAATTCTTAATTCAGTTTTATCGATATAATGAGTTACGTAATGAATTGTATAAATTAGAAGAGTTAGTTGTGTATCTCAAAGAAATATTTTTATTGGAACTGATTGGTATGCATAATCCAGTTTAATAGGAAAAAGGTATTTTATATTAAATAATTAAATCATTTGAGTTAGTTGGAAAATGAAAGGAATCCAGTTAATAGAGAACTGATGTTAGTTTTAGAAGTAAACATTGAAATTAATTTAAATTGTTTAAATTAGTATTTCTTGTATTTGTAGATTGAAGATACTTGTTTAATTATTTCAATTAAGTTGAAAGAGCAAAAGTTTTGTATTATTGGGAATAGGGATTTTAAAGGATAAAATTAGAATGGTATAGATTTTGGATAGAAAATTTGAATATAGTATTTGCAATAGTTTACGTTGTATTAGACATAAATTTAGGAACTAATTATATTGGAAAACGCAAATATTTGTTTTGTTTCATTTATTTCTGTAGAGCAATTTTAATCGTTGTGATTGGAATATTAAAGAATATATATAATTAAGTTATTAATATATATATTTGGTGTATACATAATATGGAACATAAATATACATATATTAAGTGTAAATTCATTATCGTATTTTATTTTAATAAGAAGCATGCAATATATTATTGAATGGAGATTTAAAAATGGTTTGATTAGTGTATATGGGAAAATGGATAGAGAAACAATATTTTAGGATATTAAAGGGATTGAATGTTTTAAATAGAAAATTGAATGAGATGTAAGATTTTGTTAGGAAATGGAAAAAGTTTACTTGCATGGATTTGTGTCGATTTAAAGGTAAATTAATAAGTTGTTTATATTGATGAGGCAAATGACTATTTTAATTTATTATATTTCAAGTAGAGCAATTAATTTATTGTGAATGAAATATGAAAGAGATATGGATTTAGTATATTCAAAAATAGTAATTTTCTCGTGATTGTCTTAAATGTTCTAGTTTCTCTGTGATTCATAAAGGGATGTAAGTTTAAATTGTTTGAGACTTCCTATAATGGAAATAGAAATATGGGTATATGATTATTTGAGTTAACCCTGTAAGTGTGTCTTTGACCTTGTTAATGTTATCTATTGAATGAATATGGATTTAGAAAATCCAAATATTATATTTGATTTATGACTTGAATGCTTTTGTTGCTATGAAGTCAAGTTGCATTGTGGGTTTTGGGATCTAGTGTTAGTCCTAAATTATAAGTCTTCCAGAAGAACTTAGAAGATAAGGGTTGTTGAATCTTTATGCCATCCAATTGTTTTCCCTTGGGTAGTGCATGACATCCTTTCAGTTTTATCCGATTTTCAAGAACGGGGATGTTTTGTACCTCTTGTGAAAGGAGTGGACTATGTGTTGTTGCCTCCAAGATGTTTGAAGTGTGTTCTATTATTTGTATTCTCCTAGAGTTGGAGTGGTTATGTTTTCTAATTTGTGTCCACTTGAGATTCCCTTGGTGATTGGTATTTGTATACATGTATGGTTCTCTGAATATACTTGGTCTATTTTATGTCTAGAAGCAATGTCAGTGATGCGAGAGTTGTTCTTGTTTATTGCATTTGTTTTGGTTATTTCAATATGAGTTAGTTTGAGTCTGCTTTTGGTTAGAGGATGTGGATCTTTGTCCTTGTTACATTATTACTATCTCCTAGCATGGGGGGTGGGTTTTCGGGTACCACATGGTTGGGTGGAACATGCACCAAAACCGTTGGGTCCCCTTGATCTTCAGTTCATGGAGGTGAGACATCTAGATGGACAGCTCGCGGTTCTATTGTATTTTCTTGCATTGTAATATTTCTATTTTTATAAGTTATTTTATCCCTCTTATGTTTATGAGGTGAGATTATGTAATTGTTATACTTTTGTACTATTGTCTCATTCTTGGAATGAGGGATGTAACTATTGGATTAAGTTAATGTTTATGAGATTGTATCTTGGATGTTCATCTTGTTATGTTATGTGGTATTCTTATGATGTATGATGTTTATTTCATAAAGTATTTATTGGTATGGTTTATGTAAGATGTATGTGTGGGTTTAAGTAATCCTAACCTTGTAGCCTTAGAGGTTGTTGTTAATTAGTAAGTGAATGTGTATGTTATTACACTTTATAAAAAAAAAAAATTGGTTCACTTAAGTCGTTAATTACAACCTCCTTTAGGGTTACTTGACGGGGCATTACAAAATTAGTATTGTCTCAAACAATTGAAACATTGAGCATCGAATAACTAGTTCATATTCAATTGAAGTAAGGATAGAAATCATGAAACATTCAAATTATCATATAATACATGAACACCAATATTTTTACGTGGAAAACCCAAAATGGGAAAAACCACGGTGAGGATTAGCTCAAAATATATTATAACTGGTTATAATATATTTATAGAAATGCTCACTATAGGTGGAATCACTATCCAAGTTGACTCACTATCAAAAAAGAAAAAAGATACAAGAGAGATGGTGGCTCACCACCTATTTTGAACTATTACAATTGCATCTAACATATGCATGAATATATTCCTATTGAATCACTATAAACAAAATTTATTTGATTCTGATTCGACACTCTATCTCACTCTTCATTCACATAATTTTGATCTTCAACTTAACATTCACAACTTAAATTCATACTGCTCATCTCAAATTTGCATTATACACTTCACATATTACTTGCATTAACATAAGACACTGAAAACAATCCAACATATATATTTGCATAAAGTATAACATCAATTAGGTTGGCCTAATTAGATCTAACACCCAAAATATAACTTGTCAGCTCCAAAACATTTCATCGACACAATGCGCCGCAATTCAAAACTCAAAACACCTTAAGATAGTTTTCATGGACCTATAATAGATCACACAAAAGATAGCAATAGATATGTAACCTTTGCATACCTTCAAACATATTAGGTTGGCTCCACATGATACCTAAACAAAAAACCTTCAATTATGTATCCATATCTCAACAAGTGGACCTCAAGACTCGATGCCAACAATAATTCACAATCTACATCCATATAGAAACTTATCCTCAAAAGCACATCACCAAGAACTCATTTTTAGAGATGTGCAAAATCTCCCACACAACCACACTATAATGAAAGTAAGTGTAAATTGCGAGACTAAAGTTTGTTACTAATAACTTTCAAACCACTTGCCAAAACCTAATGAAATCTTGGAACTAAATGTATCTAATATCCACCAAAGTAATGTTAGAATAATAGAGAGAAAAATTCATTTGCAGAGTGGTGTGAACCCAAGAAAGGATGCACTGTAACATTGTATTCACATAATTGATACTTAGTCAATTTCTCAATACGACTATCTTTACGAGACAAAACCATTATGCAAAAAATTCTTCCTTATCAACTCCAAAATCTGTTAGAAAAGATCAAAATGGTCTACAACCAAAATATTCATTTGAGTTATAATGTTAAAATCAATGACAACACTACACCACATCATTATGTAACCTCCATGCTCATATTGCCAAGCAACATCATTAGTGACATTATTCTAACAATCTCCCCATTTGTCATTGATGGAAACATGCAAAAAAAATATCCAAAATTTTTCCATATTCTCCAATATACTCTCCCCCTTTGAAATCAAGGGTAAAGGGCACTTGTAGAAACTATTATGACTATCATAGGATCTCCCCTTGAAAAATATACACATATATATACAAACTGAAAACTGTATATTAAATCCCTCTAAGTCATATACTAGAGAAGAAACCCAGAAACTATACTGGAAACATCATTATATGGTCTACATATATATAAAGAATATGAACTCAAATACCAAAAATACATAAAATAATAAGACATAAGTTAACTAGAGGAATTTGATGCCTAAAACTTCTTCAAGTGATCTTCCCATGCTTGCCTACCACGTTCCAATTCTCTTTTTGCTTCTTTGTGCATCCTAATTTTCATTTCAAACTCCAATAATAGCTTTGCTCCCTCTTTCAAAGTGGCAGGTACCAGATTAATCTGTTTAGCTTTGTTTGTACTCATGAGAGCTTTTGAAATGAGTAAGAATTTTGGATTGACCAGATCCCTTAGCTCTCCAAACTACAAAATAATGTGTTCTTTTTGTACTTACAGCTAAAAGAAATTATTTTTTATATCTTCAATGGCATTCCTTGTCACAAAAATTAGATCAAGTGCTCGATCATAGGTACTTGAGGAAACATCTTCATTTGTGACTCAATAGAGTTCATTTCCTTCCTTATGTTGTTTCTGGCTATGGGCCACTTAATTCCATACTAATATAGAGCCTTCGCCTCATCTACACATCCTCTAGCATGATTTAATGATTTTGAAAAGAAAAAAATGTGTAATTGCACATTTATCTATCATGTCCAACATCCTCTTATCATTTATTCTTTTCTCCACTTCTTTCTCTACTTATTACTTTAGTTTGGATGCATAAAACTTAAATGAATCAACTAGCATCCTTAAGTTTTCCATAATGGATAGATATTTGTCTATATTCACACCGAGTATTGTCTCGTGTAAGGCCTTTATTGATTCTTCCATTAATTTTCCACTCTTTTGGGGTTTCTCTATGATTTATTTCCTTGTGGATGCATGAAACATATATCCTAGTTGTAGATTGTGGATGGGAGCGATTTTTTCCAACTCAACATTTCCTTGATGCGTTGGTAGATGAAATAGTTGTGAGGATACATTTGGTTGGAATTTGGGCTGCATGCTTAAAGAATTTTTTAAGGAATATCCAGAGGAGCTGAAGGTTTCACTTGAAACCTTAGTTATCTCAATATCCTTTCCTTTGTCTTCAACACTTTTGTAGTTTATTCCATTTTCCCTTTCTACTTGTTCATCTTTGAATGCAACCTCAATCTTGTCTTCTCTTTCCTTTTTATCCTCTTCTTCTTTCTCCTTATTAGCTTTCTCTTCATATTTCTTTTCTCTCTCTCCTTCTTATTCCTCATTTGCATTATCATCCTTTTTTTCATCCTCTGCAGTATTTTTAGTATTTATTAGAAGAGTTAATTCATCTTGTGTTAGAGGAGGAGTGAAGGTGTTTTCTTTTGCAATGTCTTCTTCGATCATTTACTCTTCATGATTTCCTTTTTTCATGTCCTCCAATTTTAGAGGGGTTTTGTCCAATGCAATGTCCTCATTTACTGGATTCTCACGTTGAGCATCACTTTTTTGCATCTCTCCTTCTACATTTAGTTCTAGAGAATTTATTTTTACACCCATTTCTTCTTCATTTGCTGGTATTATTCCCAACTTTTGTGCAATCTCTTTTTCCTTGTCATTTCTTTACTTTCAGATCCTTTCAATGTCATATTTATCTTTTCCCATAAGGGTTTTAACCCTTTGCTTTGTCCTCAACTCCTTGCTAAATACAATATTCAATGTGGCTCTATCATCCTTGGATAGAGGAGCACTCAGTCTTTCCAAATCCTCTTATTTTAACCTGTCATGCTGTTTTATAGCTTCTTCTCTTCTCTTTAACAAAATATTCCACAAATCTTTAGGTACATGCTTCTTGATATTCTGCATGTCCAACTAAATTAAAACAATGTATTTGACTATGGATTCAATGATAGTAGCCTTGTCTATCTCATTTAAATACTTGTATAAGGTTGTAGTCTCTCCCAACATTTCATTTTTGCAAAATACCGTTGAATATGTTAAACACTGTGGATAAATGAGAGGGGGGTGAATCAATTATCCCAGAAAACTTTTCATTCTTTACTTAATCCAAAGCAATCATAAACCATTCATATATTAATTAAAATAGATATGAACTTGCAAGCACTAAACAATACCATGCACAATGAACACCAGAATTTACATGGAAACTCAAGATGGAAAAAATAACTAAGAATGTTAATTCTTAATTATAAAACTCTGGTTAAGGTGACACCTGTTAAGGTGATTTTGACAAGGGCTCACTGCCAAAATTCTCACTATAGGTAAGGCTCATTGTTGGGTGGCTCACTATTGGTGGGATCACTGCACAAGTTACAAAAACCATTGACTACAAAATGGACAAAAAATGAACTAATGAAGTTGTATCTACATATGCATGAATTTAGTTCCAGTTAAGAGCACAACATTTTATTGCAGAAAATCCATTTAGGAATCTTCTAACAACCTTCCTTGTACTACTTTTGCAAAAAAAATTACTTCTACTTGGCAATTGCCCTAACTTCCTTCTTTGATCCTTGTCATACAATTCTTTGCACCTTTATCATTGTTCGCACATTCCACGCTTATTTTTTTCTAGATACACTAAAGATGTTTCACATACATGTATATATATACACTTGAAGAAAAAAATGAGTCAGCCTAGAAAAATATGTTGGCACAAAGAAAAACCTTGAAATATTCAATAGGGCTAGACATGCTAGCACTAGACCTAAAAGATAGAGAGCACATAAAGGATCTTCTTACCATATTACATTGGGACCCATAAATAGGTCATACATAAGATACAACATCATTACCAAAAGACAACTAACTTTGAATTACATGAGATATATTCCAAATTCAATGGGAACTCCACAACCGAGACCAAATCTCGATTAACATCAATTGTAGGAACACCACAACCAGGACCAAATCTTGATCAACATTAATTTTATAGGAATTCCACAAGCAAGACCAAATCTTGATCAACATCAATTTCAGTACCAACTGGAGAAATGTAGTTAGACATACCAAAACTTGTAACATGCTATATGAATGTTTGTATAGCAAGGATACCTAGAATAAAATTTAGACACAACAACTAATAGAAAAAGATTAGTCTTCAATATTATGCATTAACTGTCTTCCACAAATGTCTCAAAAATAAGTTCTACCATTATCCAGATCGAGGATACCATCCATACTATGCAAAATTATAGGATATATCATTTTTGTATATCATTTGGAGCACAACCTTCTAGATCCCATGTTTTGACATCAATGACAATAATGCCACATCAACAGCTTCTCAACAATATCACCCTTTGGCATTGATGACAAAACAATAAAAACTCAAAAATACAAAAACACCAAGAACTCCCCCTTAGCCAAGCAATTCACATTCTCTTTTTTGTTTTTTGTTTTTTGTTTTTCTCACTCCCCCTTAGCCAATAAATTCACATTCTCTTTTCGTTGAATAATCAAGATACTGAGAGAGGGGGTGAATCAATATCCACACAAACTTATTGAACAATCACCTTTAATTACCTTACAAAATATAAAAGATATGAGCAATAACAGAACATGAAATTCCACAACACAAGAATACCAAATTTTATGTGGAAAACCTAATGAGGGAAACACCATGATGAGGATTAGCTCATAGTATATATAGTTATTTCAATACTAGTTACAAGGAGGCTCACTACCAGATACAAAAATATCACTGCTTACAAGGACTCACTATCCAAACATGGAGGCTCACTACCTATAGAGATTATGTAAACAAAAATGGCTAACCACTAGAGTTGAACTGATGAAGTTACACCATAAGTGCAGATTCAGTTCCTTTGATGCTCAGAATATTCGCTTGCATGACAGTAGACTGATCTTCAATCTTCTATTCACACATTTCACTTACCACACATACACATATAAACTTCTTCTTTTCTTCTCCTTTTTTTCATTTCATTCATCTTCTTCTTCTAACCAACTTGTATATATACTTGCATGCATCAATTAGGTCAAACTAATTGGATGCAATTCATATTTTCAAAAGGATAACTTGTCAGCTTCATATAAATATTTTCTGAATGTAATTCACTCGTGTCATGCAACATCATGTAATATCAAAATGTAATCACAAAAATAGATGTCGGTGTATCACCTAAACATATGAAAATCTAAGAATACATACGTACATGTTTCCAACAATCATAAGCCTTTTCCCAAAACTTTAGATCATACTGATTATCAGAGAGAATATGTGGACCAAAATATTGGATCAAAAATAAGATGAGATAAGCTTGATCTGCACACTAGTACAAGGTACCAGACCAACATGGTGATGTCAATGATAATATAGGACATACTTCCAATAATCTCCCCCTTTGGAATTGATGGAAACATGTGCAAAAATTCCAATTCAAAACTCTTCTTCAATCTCTCCCAAAATTCTCCTCCAAATCTCCAAATTTCTCCCCCTTTGACATCAATGGAAAAGGGTGCAAAATTTTTGTAAAAATGGTGACACCCAATATTCAAAAATTCATATTCATCAAAATTTAAAATCCTCAAAACTTTCAAGCATCCAATATTTCAAAGTACTTTCAAACCAGAATGACGCTTTTCACCTGAAATACCTTCTTGTACCTTTCTTTGATGATAGGGTATAATTTCTTCCATTCGAGGACTACAAAATCCATTCTTGTACACATACTTTCCAATAGAGCCAACAATGTGAAAGAGGATAACCAATATATGTATGAATTTTTTTTTTCACAATCTTCTACATCAAAGAGTATTCTGGAAAGATGGTCTAACCGTACCTCAACAATTTCCTTAAGAAGCTAGAAGTTCTTCACTACATCATCCTTTTTTCTTTGCACAATGATCATTTCAACTTGTAGTTCACCAACTCCCAGCCTTTTCTTTCCATCTTTGTCTTCAAAAATAGCAAACTTATTTCCAATTTTGTTCACTTCAAATTCATTTTCTTCAATCTTGCTTCTAAAATTATCAACTATAGCAGGCCACTGGAGTCAATACTTGTATATGTCTGAAATTTCTTTTATGCACTTCTTCATCTCCATGATCATTTCAGATAACCTCTAATTTATTTTAGAACATCTCTTCTCAACCAAGATTTCTAGCTTGCGTCCTTCCAGACCTTCAAGCAACATTCTCTCTTCAACTATTTTAACTAAGTTTTCAGGTAAGGAATCAGAAATGATAGATACATCAATACCTTTACGAAGTAGATATTCAACTAAGGAATCATCAATTTTAAGTCTGTCAATTGGAGAGGCCGTACTCCATAAATCACCAATTTTCTTCATTTTCCATTTTATTAACATAGTCTAGATGTCATCTATATTAGAAGATTTTGGTCTAGGAAGAGATTCTTCTTCTTTCTCTTTAGGAATAACAATGACTTTTTCAGTGACAACTTTCCTTTTCCTCGATTCCACAGGGGAATCACTGATGACTACTTCCAATTCTTTTGTTATGGAGGAAGAGCCTTCCTCAGGTTGACTCAACATGACTTCACCAAAGCTCATTACTTTCTGCAAGGATAAGAATTTTTTTTTACACGTACTTACTCTATCCTCTAAACTTTCCAAGTCTCTACATATTTGTCTTGCAATGAGAATCCTGAATTCCCACTTAACATCTTTCATTCCTGGTAGCGAGTTAAAAAAAAAGATTACCAAGCATGTAAGGAAAGATCCAAAATGGAAAGGGTATCCTTCTTCCACTGTCATTCATATCTTCTCGGTGAGATTTTCAAGAATTAGTCTACACAGATCAAATTACTTATTCTCTTTTACAATTTTATGTGCCAAATACACAACAATAGCCAAAGTAGAGATTTCTTAATTTTTGAAATAGATTTGATAAGAAATGCCATATGTAACATACCTAACCAAGGAATCTACAATAGTTTTAATCAATAGTGCTTGGGAATCTTTGTCAACTCCCATCATTTCCTCTACTTCCTTGTATTTTATAGTCTTTCATCCAGGAAGTTCTCCAATGCTACACAATATGGTAATGACTTTGATTGCTTCCTTCATAATAGGATAAGATTTATCCAATACAATTTTTCCATCCTTGAATTTTATTAAAAGGAACAAGGTAAATTCTATCATCAATCCTAGGGAGTTATCCCCATAAATCCAAACCTAGGGTTTGTAAGTTTCGTACGTCACTTGGTTCCAACCCTAATTCTATCTTCTTTATTTTGTGATGATCAGATTCATCTAGCTCAACTCCTTTTAATTTCTTTAGGATATTTATACTTGATCCTATGTTAGAAGGTTTCATTACAGCTCTTAAATTCTTAAAATTCAACAAAGATTTCTTCTATTACCTTCCTTTGCAACTGTGAGAGAGAGAGAGAGAAACTTCCACTATTTTCTTTCAAATGTCCATAAAGATCTCTTGAAGGGCTTCCAATCACTTCAAAAATGCTCCAAGAAGGTTCTAAGTCACTCTAAAAATCCTTCAAATACATTTGATGATCAAAAATATTTGTGAAATTTCCTCTATACACCATCATTTTTCCCTAACTCACATTAATTACAAAAAGCTGACAAAATTTTCCTTCATTCTATTGAGAAACCCTAATTTACTCCACAAAATGACATGCTCCCCCTTTTTCTTTTGGTTTCTTTTGTATTACCTATGTTCTATCATTCCTTACAACATATCCACATGCCTACACCTGACACACTATATTTCTGGGGGTTTAATTGATTTTTTGATAAAGCTTCCCCTAAGACCATGCTAGGTTTAATTCCTGGAGGATTCATCTACACCGAATGAGGGTACAGACACATTAGTAGTCTCTGATTCTTCCTTTTTCTTCCATATATTTCTCATTTCCTTCTTAACCTCTTCCTTATCAACCTTTTTCACCAGTTCATCATCTTCCACCAGAGCAAACTGCTTTCCCTTTTTACTTCTACACACTTTTGAAATATGTCCCGATTTCTTGCAATGGTAACAAAAAAATTTCTCTGTCTTGTCCAATTTCCATTAATCCTTGTTCTACATTGATTCGGTTTATTTCCAAACATGTTACAGGTATAGCAATAGCCATCAAATGATTGATTTATCATTTTTCCATTGAGCATATTCATCATCACTTGACTAATCATCCTTAGCGAAGATCTACACTCATTAGCTTTATGTCCAATCTTCTTGCATGTATATCATTGTCTAGAGAAGGGACAAATAAATTGATCCATCCTACACCTACACTTAGTTTCCCTATAATGAGATTTATTACATGAAAAAAAAACACCATTGAATGATGAGTACCTTTGTGCATTTGGTTGTCTGATAGGTGATCTCCTTCTAGAGTTTCTTTTTTGAATTTCTTTATCTTGAGTCTTCTTCAATTTTTTACTAAGTTATGCATTTTTTCACCAACTTCATTACCTAATCCACATTTATCTTTAGAAGGTTCCTATCCTGCTATTAACTCATCAAGCTTGGTGGAGCTTGTCTTGATATCATCTTCACAAAGTTTTTCTTTCTGAAGTTCTTCTTTTAGATTCATCACTTCCTATTCAAGCCTAGAGAAAACATAAACTTTTCTTTTCAATAATTCTTCAACTATCTTCTTTTCATCTATTTTCAATATTATTATGGTATTCTCTTCATTTTCTTGTATCAATTCCTCACTCACTTCTCTGTATATTTCTTTGAATTTCTTTAACTGCTCTTTCAATTTCTAGATGCTTTCATTTGCTTCATGAAGATTTTATTTCAGATCTTTGTTTTCAATTTAAGCCTTTTCAAGATCTTCTAGGGCAATTTGAAGCTCTTCTTTATCTATTTGTTCAATTTGCAAGATCTCCTCAAGCTTTTAGACTTGTCCAAAGGAACTAGGGCTCTATTACCAATTGTTGAATAGTCAAGATATTGAGAGGGGGGTGAATCAATATCCACACAGACTTATTGAACAATCACCTTTAATTACCTTACAACATAGAACAAATAAGAGCAATAATAGAACATGAAGTTTCACAACATAAGAACACCAGATTTTATATGGAAAACCAAATGAGGGAAAAACCACGGTGAGAATTAGCTCATAATATATAGTTATTTCAATACTGGTTATAAGGAGGCTTATTGCTAGATACAAAAATCTCACTGCTTACAAGGACTCGCTATCCAAACATGTAGGCTCACTACCTACAAAGATTATGTAAATGAAAATGGCTAACCGCCAGAGTTGAACTGATGAAGTTACACCACAAGTGCAGATTCAGTTCCTTTGATGCTCAAAGTATTCACTCACATGACAACAAACTGATCTTCAACCTTCTATTCGCACATTTTTCTTACCACACATACACATACACACTTCTTCTTTTCTTTTCCTTTTTTTCATTTAATTCATCTTCTTCTTCTAACCAGCTTGCATATATACCCGCATGCATCAATTAGATTGGCCTAATTGGATGTAATTCATATTTTCAAACAGATAACTTGTCAGCTTCATATAATTTTTTTCTGAAAGTAATTCACATGTGTCATGCAACACTATGTTGGCTGGGACCAAATCTAGGTCTCACATATAATAAAAAAATATGAAGAGAAATAGAATGAATATTAGGTTGGACATGATTAACCTAATACTGGAATGTAATCAAAAAAACTGATGTCGGTGTATCACCAAAACATATGAACATCTGAGAATAAATACATACATGCTTCCAACAATCATAAGCCTTTTCCCAAAACCTTATATCATACTGATTACTAGAGAGAATATGCAGACTAAAATATCGGATCAAATACCAAATGAGATAAGCTTGATCTACATACCGGTACAATGTACCAGACCAACATGGTGACATCAATGACAATATAGGACATACTTCCAACACTTTTTCTTTTTTTTCTCTTCCATTCCTTTTCTCCCCCTTTTTCCATGAAAGGAAAAGGGCCAAATAAGAAGATTCATAAACTTAAGTAAAGATAACACTTTTCGCATGAAATATTTTATTGTACCTTTCCCTCACAATTAGAAGAATATTCTTCAAATCATGCACTATAGACACCATTCTTAGACACACATTCTCTTTTAGAATAAACATCCTAAATGAAGATGACTAGTCCAAAGATAGGCACTATCGTCACAATCCTCTACATCAGATAGTATCCCAAAGAGATGATCCAACTGGACCTCAACAATTTAATTAATGAACCAGAATGTTTTAACCACATATTATCTTTGTATCTGAATAGAAAGCAACTCAACTTGCAACTCACCAACTCTTAACCTCTATTTTCTATCTTTATCTTTGAATAAGTCAAAACACTTCCCAATCTCATTCAATTCAGATTCAATAGCTTAAATTTTTCTTCTAAAATTATCAATAGTTGCAAGCCACTAGAGACAGTATTTATAGATGTCATACATCTCCTTAAGGAATTCTCTTGTCTCACTAATGTGATCAGATAACTTTCATTTTTTGGTGACACACCTTTCAATAATGGCTTGGAATTTATCTCCTTCGGACTTTTCTTGCAAGAACCTTTCTTCAACAACTTCTACTAGATCATTTAGTAATGAGTTAGAAACAATCAAAACTATAATCCCCTTTCTGAGAAAATGCTCTACCAAGGGTTCTTCAATTCTAGGCCTATAGATCAGAGATCAGGCACTCCAAAGTTCACCAAACTTTCTCATATCACCTTCATCCAACATGGACCAAACTTCATTTGAATCGAGTAGAGACTCCTCTTCCTTATCCATCTCTTCTAAGACAGTGATGATATCTTTTGTGCTATCTTTTCTCCTTTTAGGTTCCAAAGGGGAACCACCAATTAAAACCTCTAATTCCCTCTTGTCAGAGGAGGAACCATCCTCAAACTGATTGATAGGCATAGCACTAGACACTATCACACCATAGAAAAAATTCAACTCCAAGGATGAAAAATAAGCTTTGCATGCACTTACTTTATCTTCCAAACATTCTAGATATCTGTAAACTTTCTTTCCAACAAAGATGTTGGACTTCCACTTAACATTCTCCTTTGATGGTAATAAATTCAGAAAGTGGAATACTAAGCACATGAGTAGAGACCCAAACCCAAAGTGATAAATCTCAACCATAAGCATTATGAAATTCTCAATTAATTTTTCCATTACCAAGCTACATAGCTCAAACTATTTATTTTACTTCACCATCTTATGTAAAAGAAACACAAGAATAGTAGATGTAGAAGCTTCACAATTTCATAAATAGATTTTTTATGAGATACCATACGAAACATACCTTAATATAGTATTGGTAATGGTATTTATCAGTAGAGCTCAGGGGTCTTTGTCGATACCAGTAAGTTCCTCCATGTCTCTGTATTTCATAGTTTTCTTCCCAAGGAGGTCACCAATTTTGCACAACCAGTAACAACTTTAATGGCTTCCTTCCTGACCTGATAAGGTTTGTCCAAAAAGATGTTTCCATCCTTGAATCAGCTCAACAAGAACACAATAGACTCCTTGTCATCAAACCAGAGGAATTCTCCCCACAAATCCATACCTACTACACTCAAATTTTGCAATTCAACAACCTTTAACCCTAGCTCAATTTCCTTCATCTTTCAATGATCAAACTCATCCAACTCAACTCCCTTTAGCTTCAATGGAATACCATCATTGGATTCACTTTCAATCAACACAGGTTCCATCATCAGGCTTAGCTTCTTCAATCCTTTATCGCTCAATGAAAAACTCTTCTTCTTCTTTGAAACAATGAGAAATGATTTGAAACTCCATCTTTAATCCTTAATTGCTCATGATGAATTCACTACCAAAACATGTATCAATGACACTAGAAATTGTACTTCACTTTTAAATTAGTCGAATTAACCTTCATTATGCAACATCACCTAGATCTAGATTAGTCATGTCAGAAACACATCAATCTTTCTTTGGAGAGGGGGAACTAATAGAATATGTATTGCAAAACTCCCCCTGAGCCAAGGTGGTTCGCTCAATTTTTGAAAGAGCTAGTACCGAGATCCGGTACCACAAAATGGCTCTCCCCACTTGTTTCCTTTTTCTTCCAAATGGTGACAATATTCTTCTTAGATTCGTGTAATTTCACAACCTTCTTTTTTTCTTCAGTCCTTTCCAGAGCAACATATATGCATGTGTTTGTATAATGTTTGGATTCATTTCACTTGTAACATCTTTTCCCTGACCTAATTGAGTGAAAAATGGATTTGTATTGATTAGATTTGTGATTGTAACCATGGAATAAGTAGCAATAACCATGAAACAGATTGCTCATTTCATTCCTTCTAGCCAAATTAGATAATTGACTTCTGCAGTGACTTGCTTTGTGACCAAACTTGTGACAATTAAAGCATTGAATATCTAGTTCCTTCCTTCTTTTACACTCTATAGCCCTATGTCCAATTTTTTTACATAGAAAATAATAACCATTGAATGATAAGTACCTTTGAGAATCTAGTTTCCTCACCAAAGGTCTTTTGGTAGATCTTCTAGATTTTTGAACTTTGCTTGTTACATCAGATCTTTCTTAAGCTTCCACTGCATTTTCTTTATCCTTAGTGTCCAGATTTGAGTTTTCACTGGAGAATCCAAGTCCTTCCTTATCCTTGTGATATTTCTATAGGGATAAAAGTTGATCCAGAATCATGCTACTTTCATACACTCTATCTTTTTATTTCATCCTCCTTAACTCTTGATCTAACTTCTCATTTTCTTCTTCTTTTTGTTTAATGGTATGTTTGAGATTTGTCTATGTCTTTTTCCATTCTTCCATTTTTTGTTTCATGGTATCTTTGATATTTTATTTTTTCTTCTTGCATTCATCCAACTGAAGCTTTATATTTACAACACTTTCCTTTGAATCCTTTAATTCCTTGCTGAGCTCTTTCTGTCTTGCTTTGAATTTCTGGATTTTCTCCCTTAGCTTTGAGATACAATAATTTTCCTCCTTGATGTTTTCTTTCAATTCCTCATTCTTGTATTTTTTAATTTCCATATCACTTAATATTGACTTCAGTTCTTCCTCAAATTAATAATCTCCTGCTATATGTTCAAACTGCCAAGATCTCCCTCAAGCAATTAAGCTCTATCTGCAAGGGACCAAGCTTTGATACCAATTTTTGAACAATCCAAATAACTGAGAGGTGGGTGAATCAGTTATCCCAAAATACTTTTCATTCCTTACTTAATCTATAGCAATCATAAACCATTCATATATTAATTAAAATAGATATGAGCATGCAAGCACTAAACAACACCATGCATAATGAACACTAGAATTTACGTGGAAACCCAAGATGGGAAAAACCATAGAGAATGCTAATTCTCAATTATAAAACACTAGTTAAGATGACACCAGTTAAGGTGATTTTTACAAGGGCTCACTATCAAAATTCTCACTACATGTAAGGCTCACTATCAGTGGGATCACTACCCAAGATACAAAAACCATTGATTACAAAATGGACAAAACATGAACTAATGAATTCCCATCTAGATATGCATGAATTTAGTTGTGGTTAAGAGAAAAACATCTAATTGTAGTAGATCTGGTTAAGAATATTCTGCCAACCTTCCTTCCACTACTTCTATAAAATGGATTACTTCTACTTGGCACTTTCCTTCACTTCCTTCTCTGATCCTTGTCACATAATTATTCAAACCTTTATCATTGTTCATAGATTCCACACTTCTTATTTTTAAATACACTAAAAGACGTTCCACATACATGTATACATATACCTGGAGAACAAAATGAGTCAACATAAAGAAAAACATTGAAATATTCAATAGGGATAGACATGCTAGCACCGGACCCAAAAGATAGGTCGCACATAAAGGATCTTCTTACCATGTTACACTAGGACCCATAAATAGGCCATACATAAGATATATCATTATTACCAAAAGATAGATAAATTTTGAATTACATGAGATATATTCTAGATTCGATGGGAACACCACAACCAAGACCAAAGCTTGATTAACATCAATTGATAGGAATGACATAACCAAGACCAAATATTGATCAAAATTAATTTCATAGGAACACCACAACCAAAACCAAATCTTGATCAACATCAATTTTTAGTGCCAACTAGAGAAATGCAGCTAGACATACCAGAACTTGTAACATGCTACATGAATGGTTGAATAGCAAGGGTACCTAGAATAAGCTTTAGACAAAGTAGATGATAGAAAAATATTAGTCTTCAATATTTTGAATTAAATATCTTCCAAATATGTCCCAAAAAGAAGTACTACCGTAATCTAGATCGAGGATACCATCCATACTACATAACATTATAGGATAGGTAATTTTTTTATATCATTTGGAGCACAACCTTTTAAATCCTAGGTTCTAATATCAATGACAATAATTCCACATCAAAAAATTCTCAACAAAATAATGCCTCTAACTTCATGGGGAATGAGGCCTTATCGGTTCCTTTTGTTCCTCTTCCTCTCTTTTGACTAGAGTCTTCTTTACTTCTACATTCTTCTTCTTCTCTAGAGAATCCTTATTGGCTTCCTTCTTCATTTCCCTTATATTTATTTTGACTTCTTCTTTTTCTTTATATATCTTCTTTGCTCTTGGTGTCAATGATATCAATTCTTCTCCTTTTGGTTCTAGCTTCACCTTGTGAAGCATCACTTCTTCTTCTGTAGATTAGGGGTGGTCCCTCTTTTTCCAACTCCTCTTCTTCTTTTGCAAAATTTATGCCAATACCTTTCTCTCTCATAGTATTTTTCTTAACTCTTGTTTTGGTTGGGGGAGTAGTTTGTTCAATAGTGGTAGTTTTCTTCTTCTCAATCCTTGTAACTTGCACTACTAGAAGAGATTTATCCTTTATCAAAGGGTTGGCAGTAGTATTTCTTTTCTCTCTAGTGAGGTGCCTTGTCTCGAAGGACTTATGATCATAAGGAGGAGTGGTATAAATCCTACTAGATCTCCTTGAGTTCCTATATTCTTCTACAACACTTAAATGTTCCTTATCTTTATTTCTTGCCCATTATAGTCTTTCCTTTGAAAAACCCATTTCATTAGCATACACATCAACCATTTTATCCACATTCTTCTTGATTTGTAGTTTCCTTTGTTACATGTGAACATCCATATATTTTTTCTCATTTGTCTTGAACCTTGCTTTGGTTTCATTCTTTGGGATCTTCTAGAAAATTTCAACATACCTAGTTATTTCTTATTCACTAATTTCATATCCTACTGTAGGGATCGATATTCTCCTAGATTCTATTTCTTTGATCATACATTCATTAGTTGACACTAGAAAAGTGATATCATTGTTATATATTTCAACCATTTTGCTAGCGATCCTATCCCGTTCATGCTTTCTCCTTTTAAATATTGTAAAGAAAGCAACAAAAGCATCATCTTGTGTCTTCCCATCTCCAATTCTAAATATATGGTGTCTAATCTGATGGGAAATAGGTCTACCTCTTATCCAAGTCACACTCTATGTTATGGGTAGTTTCTTTAGAAAGTAGAAGAGTAAACATACTACCAAAGTTCCATACTTGAATACATATTTCTTTTCCTTGATTTGCTTCAAATTCTCCATCAGTTGTTGCCGATGCAACTCACACAAGTCATAATCTACACCATTTTCTACCATCTCACATGCCACATTGATTTTGGTGGAAGATATTAAATTTTATCTATTTGTATAATAAATATTGTATCCAATCATCATAGCTAAAAAATCTTGCAGCTAGGTCTCTAATAGGATTCACTTCCAAATCTCTTTTATCATATGTAGCACCTATTTTCTCCATGACTATTTCATTCTTGATGGATTTTAGCATAGGAACTAGTCTAGTGGAGAAAAGACCAGTAACCTCTCTGATTACTTCCTTAGTTATCATGTGAGGCATATCCATCCAAAAAAACTTATCATGCATTCTTCTTAAATCCATCCTAACCCATTTTTCATTAAAACAAAAATTAGGAAACCCTTTCCAAACATCCAGTTTCTTCGTGACTAGATTTTGAAATTTTGGCTTTAAGGGAAAGTCTTTTCTAGTAAGCTGATGATTCCAAAAATCCCCCAACTTAGAATGATCAAATTATTATATCCTTCCATGAATATATATCCTAATATACTCAATTGGTAAAAGCACATATGGAATGTGTGAAAATGTTCCTAACGAGTCATCTTCTATTGATTTTGTATGATATTTCTTAAAATTCAGTTGTGATTTCTCTATAACTTCAATTACCATCCATGTAGTCATTTCAAATATATTTAAATTTTCTTAAAACAATGTTCATTATGAAACTAGGGAAAAATGGAGACTATAAATATCTCTTATATCACTTGTCAAATTAGGGTTTCGATGCACTGATTCACAATTTTCCTTGAACACTTTGAATTCAATCCTCACTGCTCTATTCCTTTTCAAATTTTTTTTTGAAAAGAATTTAACTTATTGAATTTACTTATAATCTATTGATTTGACCTAATTTTGTATTGAATTATTCAACCAATAAAGTTGGTAGCCCATTTTTTGTATGCACAAACAACTTCCATGTCATCATATTTTCTTCCATAATCTTCACCAATAGATCAATCATGTTGATCTACATCACATATATTTTTTCTTATAACTCAACACCTTTTCTCTAGTGAGGCATGAAAGAAATCGAGTAAAGCTATCCCTAACCTAAAGCTCTTAGCATAGTTTCTGGAGGAAACATCTGCACCAAAGGATAGTACAGATTATCCCTTGTCTTCTATCTCTTCCTTCTTTATCAAAATATTTTCCATTTCCTCCTTTACTTCAACTAGATCAACCATTTTAACTGGTCCATTCCTTTTTACCGAACTATCCTTCCTTGTATTTCTACTTTTGCAAAACTTGGAAATGTGTCTAGGTCTACTGTAATTGTAGCATACAAAATTCTTTTAGACAATATTCCTCCCATTCACTCTAGATCTATATTGATTAGCTTTGTGTCCAAATCCATACCATGTATACCAATATCCATTGAAAAATTGAATCATTCTACCATTGTTATGTGCATTCATCATTTGAATTTTTCTTTCACTTTCTCTATAACCAACTCTTTTGCATGTAGAAAATTGACTAGAAAAGGATGGAGAATTTTGATTCATTTTTCTTCCAAATTTTGTTTCTTTATATCCAAATTTATTGCAAGAATAACAAACACCATTAAAATATGGGTACCTTTGTGCATTTGGTTGTCTGACCGGTGGTCTTCTAGCTTCATTTCTATGATTCTAGATCTATTTGCCATTGTTCTTATCTTAAATATTCTTTTCAATATTTGATGTCTGAGATAAATTTGAACTCTCTCCAATCTCAAACCTCAATCCATTTTTTTTTTCAGAGACTTTCTATCCTATGATCATCTCATCAATATTTATAACACTCATTTTGAATTTTTCTTCATGACTTCTTGCCTTTTTCCAAATATGATCTTAGATTTACCACTTCTTGTTCAAGATGTACATTTCTTTGATTTTATTTTCACCATTTCAATCATGCATTCTTCAATTCTTCAATTCTTTTATTTTCTTAAACTTGCACTTTCAGACTAGTGATGGACTCATTTTATTTCTTCAATTTCTCATAGAATTCCTAATTCCTTTCTTTGAACTTCTTGATTTTGTCTCTCAATTTTATAATGCATTCATTTTCTTCTTTGATTTTTTCTTTCAGATCTCTTATTTCATCTTCAATATTTTCAAGATCTTCAAGGGAAACTTTGAGTTCTCCATCTTTGTCAAGTATGAAATATTCTTCTATAAATCCAGCTATTGGAATCTCTTCTGGGGGAATAAAAACTCCCTATTAGTCATGTGTTCAACCACCAATACCTTCCCAAAGTTGTTAATATCCTTCCAAGGAACCAAGCTCTGATACCAATTGTTGAACACCCAAAATACTAAGGCGGGGTGAATTAGTATTCTCTTAAACCATTCAAACATTGAACATCCAATCACTAATTCATGTTCAATTGTAGTAAGGAAAGAAATCATGAAAATTTCACATCATCACATAACACATGAACACCAAAATTTTTTATGTGGAAAACCCAAAATGGGAAAACCCATAGTGAGGGTTAGCTCATAATATATTACAACTAGTTATAGTATATTTAGAGAAATTCTCACTATAGGTGGACTTAGTGTCCATAGAGAAAATGATACAAGAGAGATGGTAGCCCACAACCTATTTTGAAAAATTACAATTAAATCTAACATATGCATGAATGCAGTCCCATTTAAGCACAATAAACAAACTTTATTCCATTCTGATTCAACACTTTGTCTTGCTTTTCATTCATAAAATTTTGGTCTTCAACTTACCATTCATAACTTAACCTTACATTTCTCTACTCAAATTCACATCACACACATCACATATTAATTTCATTACCATAAGACACCAAAAATAATCCAACATATGTATTTACATCAAGTATAACATCAATTAGGTTGGGCTAATTATATGTAATACATAAAATATAACTTGTCGACTCCAAAACATTTCATTCATAAAATGCACCACAATTCAAAACTTAAAAAAACTTAAGGTAGATCAACATGGAACTACAATAGATCCCACAAAATATAGCAATACATAATTAACCTTCACATAACTTCAAACATATTAGGGAGGCTCTGCATAAGACCTAAAGAAAAAACCTCCAAATATGTATCCATATCTCAAAACATGGACCTCAAGACTCAATGTCAATATGAATTTACACTCTACTACAATCTGGAAACCTATCCTCAGAAGCATGTCACCAAGAACTCATTTGCAAAGACATGTAGAATCTCCCACACAATTGCATTGTACAGAAAGTAACCATAAATTGTTAGGCAAAACTCTGTTGCTCATAACTTTCAAACATCTTGTCAAAAACTGATGAAATCTTGGAACTAAATGCATATAACATCCACCAATATAATGTTAGAAGCCCAAAGTCATATCTTCATTTGAGGAGTGGTGTGGACCCAAAAACTAATGCACTATAAAAGTGTATTCACAAAATTGATACTTTGTCAATTTCTCATTACAACTATCTTTACCGGACCAAACCATGATAAAAAATGTCTTCCTTATCAACTCCAAAACTTGTTAGAACTGATCATAATGATTTGTGACAAAAATATTCATATGAGTTACAATGTTGACTTCAATGAAAAATTGCAATGCATCATTATGTACCTTCCATGCTCATGTTTCCAAGAAAAATTATCAATGAAATTCTTCCAATAATAGTAATAAGAATAAATACCATTAATAGCACAACATAGTGATTTTCATGGGAAAAAACCTTTCAGGATAAAAACACCACACTCTATTAGATACCCAATATACTATTTAGAAATCAACAATATTGTACAATATACATGTAGAGAAATATCTCATAGGAGTATCAACAACTAGAGATTTGGAGGCACCCAAACATTTGTAAGACTCTATCTCCTATCCTTTGTCTCAAGAATATATTATACAGGAGATAAAATACATGAACCATCAAACATTTTTTATAAAATTATAAGTTTAAACCAACCAAAAAGTGTCCCCTTACTTATCTCCAACCACAAATTCCCTATGATGTGTAAAAAAAGACACTAAAATATGTAACTCCCTCTTAAGAATATTTTTTGTGTACTTTTGATGTGGTTTTTAGTCACATGTACAACACATATATAATTTCTAAAAAAACTATTTCTCTTGAAATACAAATTCTGAAAGAATTTTGAATTCCAAAGCTTTGATTGTTAGGTCTTGACACACTAGGGTTACTCAAGATTCATTGTAATTAATGTTTTCATAGAGGGACTTACATGGGAATATTTACTCACAAGAGTTAGAAACAATGAAATTCAAAAGGTATTTGACTGGATTCACAAGTAATGTAGGAGCATCTAGGGTTATCAACAATCAACATCAACCAAAAAAAAGTATTTTTATTTTTATTATTTCTTGAGGTTTCATAATTATGTAGCTGGAGAATAAAGTACAATATTAGAAATAAATAAAATATTAATTAATTGGCCTTATTATATTGTTACAAAATTATGGTGTTGGAGATAGTTTAGGAGGAAAATTTTTATTTGTGAAATTTAAAAAGAAAAAAAGGCAATTTGGGCTTCTTTTTTTTTGGGAATTACAAGTGGGGAGAACTCCTTAAAGTCCCTCAACTATAGGATGGAAGATTTATATTACCAAGTTCTGTAACTATTGTCTTTTTCCAAGTTTGGACCTATTTTTGAGGAGTGGGGAATCCAAGTTGTAGCTGATTTTTGCAATTTTTTGGGAGTGGTTTTAATTTACTTTTTCGGAGCTTTTTATATTTTATTTCATGTAGTTTATATCAGTTTCTCTATGTTGTGCATGAGAGAATGAAGCTATAAGAAATGGAGATATTGGGAGCATTATGGAAGGGGTTAGGACAACTTGGGAGTGAGGATTATTTTCCAAATTTTTGGAGAGAAGAATATAGATGTGGCCTTTGGGAGATGGATTGTAAACTCCATGATTTTTTAGGTCTAAGGATGTATGTGTAGTAGAAATTAGTTTGGTGAATCCATGGCTTATTGTAGTAGTGGTTTTCAGTTGAAGGTTGTACGTGATAGGATCTAGAATCTTGGGAAAGAAGCTAGATTGAGGGAGTACATTTATATTCTATTTTTTTTTGTTATATTTCAGTCTATTATCAGATTTGTAATGATTTACATCAGCCCATATGGTAGCACATAGCTTAATTCCATATTTTTTTATAATCCATGAATTTCCAAGAGATTTGAATGAACAAAGAAAGGATACTTGTTGCAATTTTTTCTATTGTTGTTGAAAATAATTTTTAAATGCATCTTGTGTTTTAGGGAGTTTGTATTTTAGGGGTGGTTCTCTTACATCAGTGGTATCAGATCAAGATTTATTGAGTATGTAGGAAGAAGCATCGATGTGAGGAATTTTTCACTAGGACCTATGGGTGGAGAATAAAGTAATAGGATTAGAGTGTGTAGATAGATAATCAAGCATGAGACAATCTATACCTAATAGGTTGAAGATTGAGAGTATGTGGAAAGTTTTTGAAAAAATTCCAAAGAAGAAATGGTTTTTTTTTGTCATAGTTGTGTATGCAGGTGAAAAGGAAGTCCAAAATATTCTAGAATTATTCTTTGAGGAATGAATAGAGAAAGACAGTGAGAAAGAAGAGAAAAGTGCAATAAAGGTTGAGAGGCAAAAAGAAGGTGCATAAATGGAAGAGAAAAAATTATGTTGCAGCAGTAGATGAGTGTTATTTGGAGGGATTAAAAGCAATGAAAAATATTTCTTTATTGAATTTAAGAAAGGTTATTTTCATGTTGAGATGGATTTGTTAGTGATTATTGATGAGATGGTTTTGTTATAGTATGTAATTTATGATTGGTATGCAAAGAAGGGTTTATATAGTGTTGTAGAGTTAAGTGCAGGCGCAATTTAGTGGAGGTGGATGAACTATGGTGGGTTGAATACCAAAATATTGGAGGAGAACGTGATATACACTTAGAGTAGGTGGTCAGGTTATGGTAGAGCTAATTCCACATTGAGGAAGAGGAGTGAAGAGAAAAGTTGTCAGAGAAGGAGGTTACTTTTTCCAACTAAGTGTTGGAAGAAGACAAAGAAGAAATTATTAGAGGTAACAATTTTAGTATTGGAGTATGTTGCATGTTTCTTGAAACTTTAAATAATAGTTCTACTACTCAACTATATTTTCTGAGCCTATGCTCACAAACATTCTACCTGAGATGTTTGATGCGGGAGCATCTAGGGTTATAGGAAATCAACACCAACCAAAACAAAAGTATTTTAATTTTCATTATTTCTTAAGGTTTGATAATTATGTATTTGGATAATAAATTTTAATATTAGTCCTAAATAAAATATTAAACAATTAGCCTTATTATATTGTTACAAAATTATGGTGTTGGATATAGTTTAGGAGGCAAATTTTGATTTGTGAAATTCACAAAGGAAAAAAAGGCATTTTGGGCATGGAATTTTTGGGAATTATAAGTGGGGAGAACTAATTAAATCCCCTCAACTATAGCATGGAATATTTAGATTCCCAAGTTGTGTAACTATTGCTTTTTTCCAAGTTTGGACCTATTTGTGAGTAGTGGGGAATCCAAGTTGCACTTGTTTTTTGCAATTTCTTGGGAGTGGTTTTAATTTACTTTTTTGGATCAATTAATGTTTTATCTCATGCATTTAAAATTATTTTCTCTAGTTTGGGCATGGGAGAATTGAGTGCCATGAAATGGAGATAGTGGTAGCATTATGGAAGGTGTTGTGACAATTTGGGAGTAAGGATTCTTTTCTAGATTTTCGGAGAGAAGACTCTATGCTTGGCCTTTGGGAGATGGATTCCAAAATTCATGATTTTTTAGGTCTAAGTATTTTTGTACAAAAGAAAATAGTTTGTAAAATCCATGGTTTATTGCAGTAGTGGTTTTCAGTTGAAGGTTGTAGTTGATATGAGCTAGAAGCTTGAGAAAGAAGCTAAATGTTGCAATATTTTCACCCTTTTTTTCCTTGTGTTGTGAAGAAAAATGCTTAGGTTCATGACATGGCTTAACCACCTCCTATGATCTTGGATCTTGTATAAATTTGGCGGTTGTATCTGGCATTAACAAGATGATATTTTGGTGCAACGACAACCGCTTTTGCAACAATTGGTATTAGAGCCTAGGTCACATGTTTGAACCCCTTGCTTGGGTTCATTAAATGGCTTAACCACCTCTTGTGGATCTTGGATCTTGTATAAATCAAGTGGTTGTATGATGAATTAATAGGTCGATCTTTTAGTATAGTGACAATCACTTGTGCAACACTAGATTGACATAGTATATTTGTATTATTATTGTTGTTATTATATTTCAGTCTATTACCATAGTTGTAATGATTTAAATTATCACATATGGGTGCACACAACTTAATTCCAAATTTCTTTTATAATCCATGAATTTCCAAGATATTTGAATGAACAAAGAAAGGATACTTGTTGCAGATTTTTTTTGTTGAAAATAAATTTTGAATGCATCTTGTATTTTTGGGAGTTTGTTCTTGAGGGTTGGTTCTATTACATCAATTTATTTTAACATTTGTGTAATAGGATCAATAATTATTTCAACAAATTTTGCAAAGTAGAAGATAACTTCGATCAATTCTTCTAAAATTTCTTAAATATTTTCGTAAACATCAAATAATTTTATTATTTTCTCATATTGAAATGTATTTAGTATGACTTAATTGACTTCTTTTTCAATATTTTAAATTGTTCTTTCACATTTAAAGGATTTCAGCAATCACACATGAATAATTTTCAAGAAATTCTACCTTAGACTTTATCATTCTATACCTCACAATAATTATTCACAACTATGTACTGATGATGCAAAGGTTAAAGGGAAATTTATTCCACTAGTAAATTGATCAAATTCACCCAAATAGAAGTGTAATTTTTTTATATTTTAAAGTAAATGGTAAATGTATAGTCATATATGATTTAGAATCTGGAAATGACCTTGAATTGGCCTCAAGTATAAATTCTTTACAAAAGTATACAAGAAATTTTATTGAGTGAATATAAGTCATGGAATAGGCCTAACATAGGCAATTCTCTAACTTAGGTTTGGAAATAAGAAACAATTTATAATCCTTAAAAAGAGTGACTCTATCCTTTTTATAGAAGAAGGGTACCAAAATTCAATTAAAATATTAATGACCTACATTACGCCAATAGTAATCAATGGTGACAATTTAACAATAGATGCATGTCATTAGCACAATGATATTTGGAAGTTGGAATATTCCTTTGAAAATTTATTCCTTTACAACACCTTGATAATTGGCACAATGTTTTTAGGATGCCTTATTCTTCTTGAAATATCTCTCTTGGTCATGTGGCATGATAACGAAATATACTTTTACCAAATTTATGTGGGAAAAACTAATTGAAATCCTCCAATAAGGCTTTATTGTCAAGCAACACTTATTTTACTTTTATATCTTTTGTCACTATATAATTTCTAGCATATTCCATGGGACCACATAAGGCATTAAAAATATTCATTAACTTTTTTCAAAATTGGCTCTTCATGATCTAACTTTCTATATCATTAATCTAATTTTTCATTATATCAATGAAAGATAGCTCATCATATTTTAGGAAATAGTCTCATTAGTTAATATTCCTTCTTTTAGTAGGATTTCATCATATAGTTTTTTTTAGTGCTTGTAACCTATAGAGTTCAATGCCACATTGTTTTATTTGGTCATCATAACTCTTTTGTAGCTTGATAGCCTTTTCCTACCACTCTACCACTTATTAATATCTTTGTATAAAAGTTTTAATCAAGTATTCTCCTTGTGCTACCATATATTTAATCTAAACCTTTATTCTAAGAACCTCATTATTAATATTTTCAATTGAGGAATATTAATAATGAGGTTCCGTACTATTTCCTCATGAAACTATACGTTGAGTTCATCTTGAAACAAATCCCAAATTATTTTGATATGAGGGACATCTAGGGGAGAGGTGGGGGTTGGCACAAGATAGACCTGGTGCACAGCTAGATCCTAGGTGGAAAGTGAGACAAAATCTCACTAGGCCGCCTCATGAGCACATCGTCATCCCTTCCATCGCAAAGGAGAGCGCCGATGTAGAGACTCTATAGGACATCAACTCTTTGACATAGAGTGTCATACAACATGTTATCCCTCTTATACAATGCCATCCAGGGGAGTCTTCAATAGGTGGGATTTGATCCCATGTGTGTCAATCTTGTGGGGCAACTTGTTCATATGACCCCACCGACACTCAGGAGGGTGTTGCACAGGATCCATTTGCAACTATGAAGATGGAGAGTGAAACTGAAATTTTGCATGACACATATGGAATTGATAGTTAGGTAAAAGTTAGCATGTTCATTGAATTTAATTTATTAAATTTTGATTTTGAAATGCAAGATTAACTAATTTAGTTTTATGATTTTAATAAACTTGTAGGGTCACAATGTTGATACTGGATACACTGGCCCTACACCTACTTATTTTTGTAGTACACCTATCAGTGGGGTATGAAACTAGTAAACAATTATAGATTTATTACATGTTAATAGCATTTTTTTACAAATGGTATTTTAATATGTGATTTTGGATGTTGAATAGGCTAATATTGGAGGTTTCATGGGAACACCTCTCGGTGCTAGTGGATTTAGTCAAACCTTCACACAGGTAATAGAACAAAGAGTTTAACTAATGAATTATACTTAATAGATTTGTGTTGTTTATATTCATATCCTTGATTATGTTGCATTGCACATCATCCAAAATCGAAGCATTACTTCAAATTCCATAACTAATAACTAGAGGTTGATAGATGACAAAATTTCAGCTACAATATAGTTGTTTAGAAAGTCAACATAAGTAGTGATGCAATTACATCACATAGCATAAGTAATAAGTCTAGGAGAAACTTCTAATTGCATTTTCTTGTAATAAAATTCCATGAGACCACATTTTATTGAGGCATATTTTTAGACAATTCACTGCCTTATCTATGCTCCAAACTAGGCACACATTATGGCCTACTCCAATAAACTATGGATTCTTGGAAAAAATATATCAAAACATAATAGTAAGCAATAGCATAGACAAGGCAGTTAGTAGGTTGAAAAAATGCCTCGAAGAAATGCGGTATCATGGTGATGGAATGTCATTCCATCACCATGAGACCACATTTCTTTGAGACATTTATTCAAATAGCTCACCATCTTTTCTATTATACCACATTTTCCATACATGTGTACCAAAGAATTTCATCAAACTAGTCACTTCCTTGCTGCTATGGCTAAAATCCTAAAATAGATGCTTTCCAAAAAAATATGGATGCTTAGAAAAATCTCTATCAAAGCATAATAGTAAGCAATAATACCATAGAGAAGGCAATGAACTGTCTAAAAAAATGTCTGAAAAAAATGCGGTCTTATGGTGATGGAATGACATGATGTGCATTTGTTTGTAATATCATTCCATCACCATGAGACCCCATTTCTTTGAGGCATTTTTCCAAACAGTTCACTACCTTCTCTATGCCACCATAGTTATCATACATGTCTACAAAATAATTTTATCAAACCGTTCACCAGCTTGCTGCTATGGGTAAAAGCCTGAAAACTCGTTCTTTTGAACAAGATATGGATAGGGAAAATAGTAAGCATGATAGTCAGAAATATATAGTTTAATAAGTACTCAAAATTTTGTTTATTATCTCATATACATTATAAGTCATAACGTGGATCGCTATTGTAGTTTTTTTTATTGAATAATTTTTTGTTTTATTTTCAGTTGTTGCAAGTGGAGAAACCTCCAAATGTGACAAGGGCAATGGAGGTTGGTGTTTCATCTGCTATAGAATTCATGATGGCTCTAACAGGGGAGGTATTCGAAAAATTACTAAAATTCAATTTACATTCGTTGTTATAGATGTTAGTTCTAGTGAAAAACAAAACCATTATTGATTTGTGGTTTAATTTCTATTTGGATGGTTTATATAGGGCTTCAACACACCTCAACCTGGGCGTGCAAATATTTCCCTCGAGGAGAGTGATCATCAGATGGCAGTAAGTGATTATTTTGTTAAATATATCATCTTTTATAATGTAATTTCTATGTATTAATGTCTTTACTTCTTATTGTAATAGATAAAACTTCACGAGGAACTAAACATTAGGAGGAGCACTCCTCAACCACAACATAAATGAGTGATAGACATATCACCATATGATCGACAAGAAAAGGGAAAGAATTTATTTTGAGGGGATGGAGAGCGATGACTTTTGATTCCAGAGCCCTTTGTTGTATGCCTACATGGAATTTTTGTACATATTTTGTATTGGATATATTTGACATTGTATGCCTATATGACTATTTTGTACCTATATTTCATACTTATATCGACATATATTGATGTATGCCTACATGGCTATTTGGTTAATACAAATATTTTTTATTGATGTTGTCCATATTTGTATTCTAAATTCATGGTTCAATAGATATGAGTTATGTGTATTCAAGTGTATACTTTACAACTTATGTGTATTCTTTGCAACTTACTTATTTTCATGTGTATACCTTGTATTTGTGCATATACTTTGTATTGATTTTTGTATACTATGTATTTGTGTGTATACTTCAAGGCTTACGTTTTTTTGAGTACTTGTGCTTCCCTTATTCACATGTACATATTGACTTATTCACATGTATAATTATTAATTGGCTAGACCTAGCATTGATCATTGTTTTCCATCATGGTTTGTCTTGAATATTAATTGATTGATGCTAAAATAAATTATTTAAAATCAAAAAACACGTTTTCAATTGGTATTGCATGAAATGATTCATAAAAAGATTTCAAAAAGTATTCACGATATTACAAAAATATATGTATTTATACACTTCAATTGTGTAGTCACCCTTTCATTATGATGCAATGAAAACACCAAACTCAACCATACACGAGGGTGCTTTAGACCCTAGACACAACTGAGATGTTCCATTAGGCCTATCAAGCCAAAATTTACTCAACTTTCAGAATAAACACTTCCTATCACAAGACACCAAGACTCACCAACAACTCCAAAATTCTTATCCAATATTTTAAAGGAATCTAACAAGATTAAGATGCTTGAATAATCACAACTTCACCACCAAATATATTAGTAGCAACTCACAAAGACAATTTCACTATTTCACTTGATAGCAAGAATGACACCCAGCACACCAAATCACCAAATTAGCTTCTTAAAGACACATCAAGACAAAAATGATTTTCAACATCCATAATATGACTGTATCAAAGCGATAACAATGCTAGGCAACTCAGAATCAATCAGTTTCTTCAATCTACACATTCAAGGCATCACACGCTAGTAGTAGTCCTTCCTTTAGGACAAAAATGGGTGTATCCCATGTCTTGTGATCAATCTCCACACACTCCATGCATTTTAAGGAACCCATTTTTCCATATATTAACATACTTCAAAATCAAATAGACTTGTTTTGTTGAATATGAGAGAAACAATAACCTCTCTATAGCCTAGGTGCACCAATTAGGTCAGATTTTCAAAGCAGCTACCAATGAATCAACATGAAATCATCAAAGAAACCTAGAAAGAATTGAGTTAGGTCACTAAACTACTGAATCAACCACTTATAGGGACTAATCAGCCCTACCAAGAACCAAACTACCAAACCCTTCATTCTAGGCTTTAACAAGCTTGATTAGAGGAGGGTTTATTGGAAAAGTATACTCCAAACCTTGTAGGGCTCTTCCATTGATTCAAAAAAATTTAGGAATGTATGCAAAAGCTTTAGGAACTCTACCCCTACCTTCTTGAATGCATTTTCTACCGTTTTCAACTTGTAGCCACCAACTTACAATGGAAAACTAAAAAAATTCTAAGAAAAATAGTCACCAACATTGATTCCTACCTTCCCCTATTCTGCCAACACATAAAACAACTTAATGCATCCTAAACACAATCTATACTAACCTACTCCACTGATCTATACTAACTATATAAGTGGAGTAGCCATTCTTTTTCTACTTAGACTCTCAAACCCTGTTAAGAAGGTTCACAAACTGATAGACAAAGAACTGACTCAAACAAAAAATTTACTTATTTAAATTCCCCTAAAATGATTTGAAACAAGACTAATTCCTTACTATACCAAGGCCAATGAAGATCTATGTCTGATATTACTGTACTTGAGACTAATAATTAGTAAACAACAAAATGAAAAACACTAATTTCAAGAAACAGGGTACTCTCTTTATTAGATCTTCTTCAAGATTACAACCAATGACCCCTTTTCTCGCCTTCCCCGAGTCTTAAATATAAATTTACATCATTTAAAATGCCTTCCCCTTCACCTTCAACTGCTTAACTACCTTTTACAATGAGATGACTCTTCACATTCCTTTTTATTTTGTCTTTTTGCACACTTTTACACTCTTGCATATTTTGCATTTTGACAACTGAGCAACATTATTTTACAAATTTAACTTCACTAACCCCCTGGTGACCTATTGATAACCTCAGATACATTATTTTATGTTTACGTGTTTGGGTGTGAAAGAGGACCATGTATAGTGTAAATGTACCCATTCAGATGCATTGGAACAGTCTATTTGGTCACACAAGCTGCAGAATGAAAGTTGCACCACTTTGCAACTTTCAACTACTTGCATTTGACAACTTTTTTCCCAAGTGAAAATTTTCCACCATGGTAAAATTAATTCGAGATAGAAAAAACTGAGAGAGGTTATGGTAGACAGGCCCAACTCGATTCCATAGGATTAGATGAGAAGTTTCTAAGTGTCACGGTATCCGAGTAATAGCATGCTGAATTTTGCAACCATTTTGCACTTTGGACCCTTAAGAGATTGGTCCGGTTGAATGTAGATCAAAGCAATTCCACATGTGTGGGTACGAAAGAGGACCATTCCTAGCATAAAAATACCTATCCAGACATGTTGGAACAGTCCGTTTGGTCACATGAGTTGTAGAACAAAAGTTGCACCACTTTGCAATTTTCAACTACTTGCATTTGACAAGTTTTTCCCCAAGTGAAAACTCGCCACAATGATAAAATGCCTCTGACATATAAAAAACTGAGAGAGTTTATTGTAGAGGGTCCGAACATGATCCCATAGGATCAGATGAGAAGTTTCTAAGAATCACGGTATCCGAGTAAAAATATGCTAAACTTTACAGCCTTTTTGCACTTTGGACCCTTAAGGGATCGATCTGGTTGAATGTAGCCCAGAGCGATTCTGTGTGTTTGGGTGCAAAAGAGGACCATGCATAGTGTAAACATACCCATTAGGATGCGTTGGAATAGTTTGTCTAGTCACACGAGTTACCGAACAAAAAGTTGGACCACATTGCAACTTTCAACTACTTGAATTTGACAACCTTTTCTTCAAGTGAAAATTCACCACCATGGCAAATATCTTTCGAGATAGAAAAAAATGAGAGAGGTTATTGTAGAGGGGCCCAGCTTGATCCCATAGGATTAGATGAAAATTTTCTAAGCATCACGGCATCCGAGTAACAACATTCTGAAGTTCACAACCATTTTGCACTTTAGACCCTTGAGGGATCTATCCAGTAGAATGTAGCTCAAAGCGATTCTGCATGTTTGGGTACAAAAGAGGACCATGCCTAGTGTAAAATTACCCATTCAGATGCATTGGAATAGTCTATTTGGTCACATGAGTTGCAGAACAAAAGCTGCACCACTTTGCAACTTTCAACTACTTGAATTTGATAACTTTTTCCCCAAGTGAAAATTTTCCAACATGGGAAAATTCCTCTGAGATAGAAAAAAATGAGAGAGGTTATTGTAGAGGGGCCCAACAAAATCCCATAGGATCAGATGAAAAGTTTTTAACCATCATGATATCCGAGTAGCAACATGATGAAGTTTACAGCCATTTTTCACTTTGGACTCTTAAGGGATCGATCCGGTTGAATGTAGCTCAGAGTGATTCCACATGTTTGGGTGTGAAAGAGGACAATGCATAGCATACAAATACCCATTCAGATACATTCGAATAGTCTGTTTGGTCACACGAGCTACAGAACAGAAGTTGCACCACTTTGCAACTTTCAACTACTTGCATTTGACAACTTTTTCCCCAAGTGAAAATTTTCCACCATGGGAAAATGCCTCTGAGATAGAAAAAATGAGAGAAGTTATTATAGAGGGGCCCAACTCAATCCCATAGGATTAGACAAGAATTTTCTAAGCATCCTAGTATCTGAGTAATAGCATGTTGAAGTTTGTAGCTATTTTGCACTTTGGACCCTTAAGGGATCGATCCGATTGAACATAGCTCAAAGTGATTCCCTGTGTTCGGGTGTGAAAGAGGACCATTCCTATCATAAAAATACCTATTTGGATGTGTTGGAATAGTCTGTTTGGTCACACGAGTTGCAAAACGAAAGTTGCACCTCTTTACAACTTTGTACTGCTTGCATTTGACACTTTTTCCATCAAGTGAAAACTCGACACCACAAGAAAACCACTCCAAGATAACGAAAATCGAGAGAGGTTATTGTAAGGGGACCAAATTGATCTCATAGGTTCAAATGAAGATTTCATAAGTGCCATGGTTTCTGAGTAATACCCCATCAAAGATTGCTGCCCTTTTGCACTTTGGACGCTTCAGGGATCGATCTAGTTGAACATAGCTTAGAGCGATTCCGCGCATTTGAGTGTGAAAGAGGACCATGCCTAGTGTAAAAATACCTATTCAAAGGCGTTCAAATAGTATGTTTGGTCACACAAGCTGCAGAACGAAATTTGCACAACTTTGTAACTTTGCACTACTTGCATTTGACACTTTTTCTATCAAGTGAAAACTAAACACCACGGGAAAAATACTCTGAGATACAAAAAATTGAGAGAGATTATTGTAGAGGGGCTGAACTTGATCTCATAGGTTCATATGGAGATTTCATAAGCACCACGGTTTCTGAGTAACACCCAGTTAAAGATTGATGCCCTTTTGCAGTTTGGACCGCTAGGGGATCGAACTAGTTGAATGTAGCTCAGAGTGATTGTGGTATCTTTTTGATGGAACTAGGTGGGTAGTATACTTAACTCCATTTTAGTTCTGGTTTGGTTGGATTTCAAGTGATTTTGTGCATTTTAAAAGCCAATTACTGAGGGTCGGTCTATATACCCTATTTTGAGAGAATATTCTAGGTACTCTATTTTATTGAGGTGTCTTAAGAAGGTCCGTGTGTATCTCAATAAACCCTTGCCTAACTTGTGAATGAAGAGGGTTTTGGGTTTTTTTATGTTATAGAGTTTATCACGCCCTAAAAGTGGAGGAATTAGTTTGGTAGACTGGTTAATGATGCCCATTGGTGGTTTGCGTGTGAGAGGAGGTTGGAATCTTTTTTCATTGTGGAAGTGAGTCGATTCCTCCCTATATTGCTATCAGAATCACTTCATATCAAAGTCACTTCAAGTTTATATTTTTTTGCACTTTTTTCACATTGACAACTTTTCAATTTTTTCAATTTTACATCATTTTGACAAATATGCAACATGAACTCCAAAATGACCCCAAAACCAACTAACATGACTTATTACATTATAAATTGGTATAATATGAACTTATTCAATTAAAAAAAAATCAAAACATAAAACTAACTTAAGACTTCCATGAACCAAATTTGCTCAATAACCTTGGTGCCCCTGCACCAAATTTAAGGGTTTCAATAAATCTTATTACAAGTAAATCTCATTGTAATGCTTTAAGTAGTATGTTCTCATAGATCTTTTATAATGTCACTCATACATTCAAGATTTTCTTATAATGTCTACATCATAGGTGCTCATTATGAGGTTAATTTCAAATGAGTAACTTGAGATTCCCTCACAAAGCTTCATACGCTCTTTTATAATGGCTTCAAATCAGAATTGAGATTTGTCAAGATCATCAAAATAAGGATGTTTCATATCTTTTTCGGATGAGATTCTCTTTGATGGCTCATAAACTAACATTTTCTGCAAGGATAGACGAATCAATTTTTACTAGTGTATTTATATATACACAAAGTAAAAGAAGAAAAAGAAAGAGCATCCAAAATGGAAATGAAATGAAAATAGATGGAAGGCACTTACAGATAGGCATGGCAATCTCTCAACTTAGTCACTAATGGTCATACATCTTCACTGGGAGTTCCAGGGTACCTACTGCACACATTACCTTTCATGAATAGAATATCTTGAAATTTGAGATGCTCTTATAATGTCTAAATTATAGGTTCTCATGATAAGGTTAACTTCAAATGAATAAATTGAAATTCCCTCACCAAGTTTCACATGCACTTTTGTAATGGCTTAAATTCATAATTGAGATTTGTCAAGATCATCAAAATAAGGATGTTGCATTGCTTTTCTGGCTGAAATTCTCTTGGATGGCTCATAAATCTGCATTTTCTGCAAGGGGACACCAATCAATTTTTAGCAAGTTACTTACACATAGGAAAAGTAAATTAAGATGATAACATTGGCATCAAACAAATTAATGTGCATACTAGTATAAAATTAATAAGAACCAATGTGCATATACTTACAAATTAAGCCAACAAACCATCTGGGTGTGCTCTACTCTTTATTGTGTCAAGTATTGCCTCATGGTTAGACTCATGGACCTTCCACAAGGTCATATTCAAAGGTCTACCCCCTTATTTGGTTAAATGAAAATTGGATGCCACAAGAAAGTTCAAGTAATGAAGAATCTTATGATGCATGTGAAAGTCCTGAAACAACCAATGTTTAATACCTGTATGTGGGTACCTTCTAAGCCACATTCCAGTAACCACAACTGAGCCTGTAGGGTATTTGATGTTTTTTCCATCTATAATTGGGGCCTTCGATTTATTTTTGGCCTCAACACAATGACAAAAGTAATAGTTTGTTCCCTCTTCATTCTCTTCATTGGCAATAACTGCATAAACATGCCCTACATTGATATGTGCAACAAATCTCTTGAAATTAGTCAACATTATGAATACATTACAAAGTAAGATAACAATATGGAATTTTAACAACTAAGCAAGTAGATGTATCACCTGGTTGAACTAGATCTGATACATGGTCAAATTTGACCGATGATTCCATCTGTGTCAGTTCCAATACCATTAGATGGTGATACGAGTCAAGTGGGCTACTATAACTTGTCAACCATTTGTCAACCCGCTCCCTTGACTCACAATAATTCCAATCTTGCATTGTACATTAAGAACAAAAGAATTCCATCTTTTGTATATCGATACTCCATGAACTTGCATTTGAGCTAAGTAAAGAGTGTAGCTCACTCAATCCTGTTAGTTTACAATAGTCCTCATATGGTGCAATGTTAGTATCATCCATCAACCAAAAAAATCTACGAACTAAAGATGTACCTTCATTACCTAGACCCATCCAAGAATTACACCACTTGATGATTGATCTTGCATCTGTCAACTTTGCACTGTCTTTATACTTTAACTCTTCTTGTGCTAATGCTCTTTTCATGCATGCTCCTGCACCATCATGCTCTCCCTTTCCACACTTGACCTCACAAAAGTTCCACATATGTTGAACACCTATAATGGCATACATCCTGCACAACCAGTAGAACATGCATGAGTTCTTGAACTGTGATGCACAGTTATCCGACCATATTATATGCTAACCATATGCTATGCCCCTCTGATCCAAACCACTATAGAACATATGGATGCAACCTTGCATGAAATTTGGAGAATGTGTGCGATCATCACTAATGTAAAAGTGATACTCCCTCAATACCTTCCTTTGGTCCTCTGTACTATCAGATGCATGAATGAATGCTATGTGCACAAATATCGAAACCTGTGTGGAGTTGTAATACTGTGACTACACCTCATGTTGTTGTTGTAGAGTGTAGTTCTCTACAAATTCAACCATTGATACTATGTTACTTTTTGGAAAAGTGTCCTTGCATAGCTTGAATTGTGTGTCCAACCATCAGGATCTATGGGTATGCATTGCATACTCAGATAGTATATTATCATGAAACATGGACATAAACTGATACACTAGAATCTTCTCAATAACCAAATCACACCTTTTTTCTTGAAACCCATATTTTGTAGCATATGCCACTGTTTTATAATTCCTGAACTCTACTAGTTATTGTCCCACCTCATTTGTGTTTTCCATATGTTAACATAATGGCATACGTTGGAAGACAGCACAACGCTCACATGAACCATCCAAGCATGTTGTCCTATAGAATATTTGTCCATCCTCTATTTCACTTTTTTTTTTTGATAAGAACTCTCTTGAATATTTTGGTGGGGATTCTATGCCATAATCCTTCAAAACATCGTTACTATGCAAATCTAAACATATAGAATGATAAACATCAGAATGGTTAGAGAATTCAATATATAGTCTACAACAACAAGTAGTGCATGTGTGACTTATCTTGACATAAAAAGGTTTGAGCATTTCAAAAAATATTTGAAAAATACTAATTTGAGGATAATCATTTTGAAATTTACGAAAAAATTGGGTTTGATTCATATCCAAAAAATGCTTTGTATGTGGCTCACGGTTTCAACTACCTATTCTCCTTCTTACCACATCCATTTTATTCGTAGATGTCCTTGTGTTATTATTCCAATACTCTTCAATTAATGTTCTCAAGGCTTCTACAACTTCTTTATCTTTTTGTGGCAGTCTCCCCGAGAATGTCCATAATTCATTTGAATTGGTGCCCTTAATTCTTTATCGCCTTTGAACGACTCTTGATAAAAAATTCTACTGATTCTCATTTGTTCACTCATATTTTTAATGAGACAAGCTCTCTTTGTTTGAAAACTTACCAAAGTCAATGTAATGACACGTCGGGTGACATTACTATCCTTTGAGCATGAGGTCATACCCAAACACTCATAAGCATCCATTAGATTCTTCACAATAGTGTTTTCACTTGATGCATTCAATGTTCTCAACCTAAGATTCTTCATGATGTTTCTATACTTTACACCCTGCATCATTTCAACAAATAGTTGAAATCTTGCAATCTCATTTAGCCTTTCAAACAAGAAAATCCAAATCTTATTATCATATCTTCTACAAGTGCGTGTTGAAATCTTACCTTCCATGTGCTACAAAATATCATCATCAATATTAATCAAATACATTGGATTTCTATGCAAAATTCTAGGTGGTTTTATCCTAGGTACATACATCTCAACATTAGGAATTTTATCAATATTTAATTGAGGTGGGCTAGATTGTGTACCTTCGATTGAGGGTGCAATAGAAGACATGCCTCGAGTTTCACGTGGGGATAATGGCATACCTTCTTCATCAAATCTGAGTGATGATGTACTCTGAACTTGAGATGCATTGGATGTTATCCAACAATATTCACTTGCAGTAGATGGTGTCCCTCCATATTCACTTGTGGTAGATGGTGTTCCTCCATATTCAATTGTGCTTAATGGTGTCCCTTCATATTCACTTTTCATAGAGGGTGTGTCTCCAACTACGGTATTCAAATCTATCTTACCATGATGCTTTCGAATTCATGCCTTTTGTGCTACCAATTCCTTTTCTCTTTTTGATGGTTGAGGTTCCTCTTCAATTAGCTTGTTTTCGTCAATCTTTTTCAATTTCTTCTTTTCACAATATGTCGCCACCCAAACTCTCTCATTTTCTTTGAAGGTTTCATTCTCTTCATCTATTAGTTTCTTCGGCATGGCACATAATTTTACCTGTAGCATGGTAATGAGATGAATATTAGTTCCTCAAAAATATATCCATTCAAGTAAATCAAAATATATGTCAGTCAAGGCTTCATAAAGAATACTTACAATCATCCTATACAAGAGTATTTCTAGCATAGACAAAGGTCACATGATTTTTTTCAATGGAATTCCTTAAAGAAATGTGGTAATGTGGCATGCCATGATTTCAAGATAGGCTCAAAATGGGAGCATGTACAAGAATATTTTTTTTAACTTATGTCATGTATATATGTATACAAAATGTGGAAGCATAAATGGTGTGGGAACACCATTGAATGTAAATTGTCAATTCAAGAAGTTGTTGTCTAGGCTTTAGGATCTTGGAATTTTTCCATTAAATAAGGTCAATAAGACAATTTTAAATTGTAATGAGTCATTTTTATGTTTCCTAGGTGTTTAGAAGGTTTATATTTCAAAATTGCAAAAAACATTGGTAAGTTGCCAATTGTGCAAAAGGGAAAAATTATAAAGTTGTAAAAAATAGATTTTGAGGAAGGAAAATGGTCATACCATTTTAAATGTCACTTGAAGGCGTTAGGAGAGTTATTTTTTTGGGAAAAATCATATGTATGCTAGAGAACATCCATGCAAAGATTGATTTAGAAGTTTTGAAGGAAGATTGAATTAAAAATTTATTATTTTTTTCAGATTTTTTGTATTTCTTTGTCTTTTGCAGCCTTGGTTCAAACCGTACAAAGAGGTTTTGAATATAAATATTCTTGAATCACTTTGGGGCATGTGTTAATAGTGTTTTTCATTTGATTTGAGACTATAACTCCAATTCTAGTGGTAGTTTGCATAGAATCTCTTGTTGCAGGTCTATGTGCCCTGGTTAAAGGATTTTGAAGGTCTCAATTATGTAAATTGGCCCATTCCACTCACTGTGATTACTTTAATTGGTTTAATGGGTCTGTATCATCAATAAATGGGTGAGGGAATGTTTTTTGTGTACACGGGAGGTCTAAAAGGGTGTTGGGCATGAAGCCCTAGAGTTAAATTTTGAGTTTTCCATGATATTTCAAGTGGTTTTGATATGCTAAAGTGTGTTTTGTGTTGGTGCAGCATGGTTTCTTGTTGAATTAAGTTTTTTCAGGAAATTTTAGACCTTTTTAAAGTATTCATAAGATTTTGTGAGGGTTGGATGAGTGTTTTTCAATAAACCCCTAGTTTCTTGGGTAAAAAGGAGGGTTTTGTGATTTGACACTTTGGTGTGTGATTTTTTGAAAACAAATGGTGTAATCCTTGGTTTGATAACATATAGGATCCTTCCAAATGTAGTTTTATGTTTTGGAAAAGGATTTAAGATAATTTCCTTTGTAAAAGAGGCCTAATTTGAGGCCTAGTTGGTGTAGAAATCCAGTTTTGATGAAGTTGTAACAAAGAAGCCTATTGTGGCTTGTTGATATGTTATTGTGTGTCCTATTGGGATGTTGAGAAGGGTCAGGTATTGGTCTTATAATAACTTCTCTAAAACATATACTTGGTTGAGTGAGTTAGCTATGCTACAAGGATGACTATTGAATTGGTGAAAGTGAAGAATTTTATGAATTGTTAATTGTGAATTGTTGTTGTTGGTTGATTTTGTGAATCACAGAGGAAATGAATGGTTCTAAGTTTCTAAAAAGGTTTATTCTATGTTACAATCAATTTTATGATGGTTAATCTATTTTTGAGTCTGACAAAGAATTGGAGCCAAGTTCTAATGTTTTGTGGAAATATGAAATCAAGTGAAATTGAAGGATTTTGATGAAAAGATGACTGAGTTTGTTGGTTGATCTTCTCCAATTTAAGTTAGGGTTAGAAGTACCCTTGGTGATTTATGGATCCTAGTAGATGCTCTACATCAAGTTTAAAAATTTAATTGGCAAGTGTATATTATTGTGTAATTTAAAATGTGCATTGGCAACCTAAGGTAATAATGACAAACAAACAATGATCAACATGGAATATGCAAAATAACAAAATTGAAAGCAAGCCATAATAGACTAAAAGAAAATTTGTAAAGACTTCACATACCTAAAAAATGAGAGCTTCAAATGGCGAAGTTCAACCCAATTATGTAGCCTTTGATTCTTCTTTCTTCAAAGTCCTCAACAATTTGTCTTTTTCAAAAAATTTTTCCCCACCAAAATTCAATTGTATATCACTTTTGAATGGAACTCAGACTTGAATTGATATTATATGCCTTTCAATGTGATAACTCTGCTATTTCATGCAAAGGTGGTGGAAAGATCATGAAAAATGTGGTGGAATGTGAAAAACATGCATTCACACTTCACAACATCATCACAAAGCGTCTTTTTATTGTTGCACGCATAGAACTAGGAGAATATGTAGAATGTGGGCCTTGAGATCACATGTATATTGAGTTTTTTTACCGCTTTTAGTGCAAGACAAAATGCACTCGCATTATAACGCGAGCACATTATTTCTTGCTAAAACAGTCATATCTCTACTTCTTCAAAATGCACTCGTGTTATGTGAAAGATGGTTTTTTAAATAGGTTTATATTCTCTCTTTGTATATACCCTTAAACCATAATCCCTCAACCCTCAACCCTCAACCCTTAAACCCTAATCCCTCAAACCCTATATGCTCTTAATCCCTCAACCCTCAACCATCAACCCTTAAACCCTAATCCCTCAACCCTTATACCCTCTTAATCCATCAACCCTCAACCCTTAAACCCTAATCCCTCAACACTCAACCCTCAACCCTCAACCCTAAAACCCTAATCCCTCAACCCCTGTACCCTCTTAATCCCTCAACCCTCAACCCTCAACCCTTAAACCCTAATCCCTCAACCTCTCTACCCTCTTTATCCCTCAACCCTCAACCCTCAACCCTTAAAACCTAATCCCTAAACTCATATACCCTCTTAATCCCTCAACCATCAACCCTCAACCTCTATACCCTCTTAATCCCTCAACCATTGACCCTCAACCCTTAAACCCTAATCCATCAACCCCTATATCCTCTTAATCCCTCAACCCTCAACCCTTGAATCTAATCCCTCAACCCTCAACCGTCAACCCTAAAACCCTAATCCCTCAACCCCTATACCCTCTTAATCCCTCAACCCTGACCTCTCAACCCTTAAACCCTAATCCCTCAACCCTTATACCCTCTTAATCCCTCAACCCTTAACCCTCAATGTTCAAACCCTAATTCCTCAACCCCTATACCCTCTTAATCCCTCAACCCTCAACCATTAAACCCTAATACATCAGCCCTTAAACCCTCTTAATCCCTCAAACCTCAACCCTTAAACCCTAATCCCTCAACCCCTCTACCCTCTTAATCCCGCAAACCTCAACCCTCAAACCTTAAACCCTAATCCCTCAACCCCTCTACCCTCTTGATCCCTCAACCCCTATACCCTCTTAATCCCTCAACCCTCAACTCTCAACCCTTAAACCCTAATCCTTCAACCCCTATACCCTCTTAATCCCTGAACCCTGAACCCTGAACCCTGAACCCTGAACCCTTAAACCTGAAACCCTCAACTACTATACCTTCTTAATCCCTCAACCCTAAACCATCAACCCTTATCCCCAACCCTATACCCATAATTCTCTACCCTCAAGCCTAAACCCTCAACCCTTAAACTCTCAACCCTTTATCATCTACCATATAAACTATTAAACACTGAACCCTAAACCCTAAACTCTCAACCCTCAACCCCTAAACCCTAAACCCTTAAACCCTCTACCATCTACCCTCAATCATCTACCTTTAAACCCTAATCCCTCAACCCCTATACCCTCTTAATCCATCAACCCTTAACCCTCAACCATTAAACCCTAAACCCTCAACTCCTACACCCTCTTAATATCTCAACTCTTAACCCTCAACCCTTAAATCCTAATCCCTCAACCCCTATACCCTCTTAATCCCTCAACCCTTAAACCCTAATCACTCAATGCTTATACCCTCTTAATCCCTCAACCCTAAACTCTCAACCCTTAAACCCTAAACCCTTAAACCCTCTACCCTCTACCCTCAATCCTCTACCCTCTACCCTCAACCCTAATCCCCCAACCCTTAAACCCTTAAACCCACTTAGTAAACTCTCAACCCTAATCCCTCAACCCTCTTGACCCTTAATCCCTCAACCCTTAAACACTAATCCCTCAACCCCTATACCCTCTACCCTATACATTGGACCCTCAACCCTAATCCCCCAATCCTATACCTTCAATCATCTACCCTCAAGCGTAAACCATCAACCCTTAACCCTCAACCCTCTACCATCTGCCCTATAAACCATTAAACACTCAACCCCAAATCCTAAACCCTAAACCCTCAACCCTCAACCCTTAAACCCTAAACCCTTAAACCCTCTACAATCTACCCTCAATCATCTACCCTCTACCCTCAACCCTAATCCATCAACCCTTAAACCCACTAAGTAAACTCTCTACCCTAATCCCTCAACCCCTATACCCTCTACCATATACATTGGACCCTCAACCCTAATCCCCCTAACCCTATACTCTCAATTGTCCACCATCAACCTTTAACCCTCTACCCTCTACCATCTACCCTATACATTAAACACCCAACCCTTAATTCTCAACCCTTAACCCTTAATACCTCAATACTCAACCCTGAAACCCTAAACCCTCAACTCCGATACCCTCTACCCTATACATTGGACTCTTAACCCCAATCCTTCAACCATATGTACCCTCAACCCTAATCCCTCAACCCTATACCCTCAACCCTATACCCTTATCCCTCTACCCTATAGGTCATCAACCCTACACCCTCTATTCTCAACACTCTAACCTATACATTGGATCCTCAATTCTCATATATCTATGTCCCTCCCTCCTCTTCTCTCTTTCTCTCTATCCATCCATCCCTCCCTCTCTACCCTAATCCATCAACCCTAAACCCTAAACCCTTAAACCCTTAAACACTCAACCCTAAACCCTCAACCCTCAACCCTTAAACTCTAAATGCTTAAAACCTCTACCCTCTACCCTCTACCCTCCATCCTCCACCCTTAACCCTCAACCCTTAACCCACAACCCTCAACCCAATACCCTCTACCCTAAACCCTAATCTCTCAACCCTAATCCCTCAAACCTTACACCCTTAAATCCAAGAAAACTCTCTACCCTAATCCCTAAACCCTCAACCCTTAATCCCTCAACCCTTAAACCCTCAACCCTCTACCCTCTACCCTCTACCCTCAACCCTTAAACCCTAATCCCTCAACCCCTATAACCTCTACCCTATATATTGGACCATCAACCCTAATCCATTGACCTTATACCCTAGAGTCTCAATCCTCTACCCTCAACCCCTATCACTTTCTCTCTATATATATATCTCACCTCTCCCTCACTCCCTCTCTAATTATTTCTATCTACCCTCTCCCTCTTTCTACGTACCTCTCGTTCAATCAACCCTACCACCCTCTCTCGCTCCCTCTATCCATCTCTCTTTATGTCCCTCCCACTCTCTCCCACTCCCTCTTTCTCCCTCTCTCTCATGTCTCTCCCTCCCACCCCCTCTCTCTCTTAGGTCTCTCCCTCTGGAAACCTACCTAGGTAACTCTCTCTCTCTCTACCCTCTCTCTATCTATCCCTTCCACCCTACCTAGATAAGTCCCTCTCACTCCACCTCTATCTTTCTCTACCTCTATCAGGTCACTCCCTCCCACACCCTCTCCCTCTCTCAGGTTTCTCACTCACACGCCCTCTCTCTCACTCCCTCTCTCTCGCACTCACTCTCACTACCTATCTCTCATTTCTCTCCCTCTCACCCCCCTCACACTCTCAAGTATCTCACTTTGGAACCCTATCTACTTAACTCTCTCTTTCTCTCTATCTCTCTCTCCCTCCTCACACTCTCAAGTCTCTCCCTTTGGAACCCTACCTACATAACTCTCTCTTTCTCTCTCTCTCTCCCCTCTCTCTCTCCCTCTCTCTCAATTCTCTCTCTCCCACCCCCTTCTATCTCTCTCTCCCTCCCTCTATCACTCCCACCCTACCTAGCTAAGTCCCTCTTGCTCCAACCCCTTCTCTACCACTCCCTCTCTTAAAATCTCACTTCCACCCCTCTCCATCTCTCCAGACTCTCTCTCTCTATTAAAATTCCCCCTTCCTCTAAATACATAGATAAATGCATACATACTTACATACATATATGAATAATACATATGTACATAAAATCTTACATCCATACAAGCATACATACATACATGTGTCGATACAATATTACATATATATAGGCATACATAAAATATGCATGCATTGATACATACAGGCATACATACATACATACAAGCATGCACACATACATGCATACAAGCATGCATACATACATGACATACAAGCATACATGTACATAAAAACATACAAATATATCAGCATAAATTCAATAGAGTGGCATTTAAAATAAAGGAAGACATAACGCGAGTGCTTTGTAATGCACTTGTGTTATGTCTTGGTTGACATGCTTCCCATAGAAGCAAAAACCATGTCAAAACTAAGATATAACGTGAGCACGTTATAACTTGCTTGTGTTATATCTTGCTTCGGGAATCCCTAGGCCTTAGGATTGGTATTTTCCTTGGAATACCAATCCAATGGCTTGGAGGGCATTCCCAACAACCAAAGACTTGTTTTTGAAAATTCTACAATATTTCATATAATCGAGTTTGTGCTCACCATCAAAATTGCATCATGTTCAATATCAAACAAATCGAACATCTGGGTAATGTTACGTTTTCTCTTAGGATGTAATTTTTTCACTTTCTGTTATAAATTAACCGCTCATCGAAATTTCAAATAAATTACATTATTAGAAACTAGACTCCATTCTACAAATTAAAAAAAAAAATCAATAATTTTCCAAAATTTGTAGGGGTAGCATGACCAAAATTCAATTTTTCAGGAAGTGTCCACTTCGAAAATTAGTAAAAATAAAATATTCTTTAAAAAATTATCAAAAAAATTATGCATCAACTAAATGTTGTTAGCTAACTTTTGACTGTGGCGATTTTAAAAATACTAAAATAAAGTACATCATGCTAGGGTTGTATAAGAGTTGCTATGTTATGTTTTTTTAGACAAAAAAAACACCAATTTTTCTATGTCCATCATTTGAACCCATTAATATCAACCATTTTAAAAATAAATTAGTATTTTAGAAAGTAGAGTCAAAGCACTTCAATCCTTGTTTTTGTTCCATGTCAAAATTTTGAGTGTAACTATCCTCAATTTCAGGTCCAAGGTCAGTATTTCCTAATTTCAGAAAAAAGGTGTCCACTTAAGTCCCCTTTTTTGGAACCATCTTGGTACACTTACTCCCTTATCCTTTTGGACTATTGGTGTGGAAATTTCAAGAGTTTTAGAGTTGGAAGAATTTCTTATAACTATTTCCATGGACCTATCCCATTTTTTAGTCTTGAGAGTTCTTTTTTTTTGCAATAGACTTTTGAAGTTTAATGGCATCACTTCTACTTGTATTAGCTATTGAAGTTTACTATCTATCCAATTTAGAAATATTTTATCTATTACCTCAAATTGTTTCTATTGTTGAATATACTATATTTTATCTAGGGGTAGAATGGAGGATTCCAAACAATGAGTGTTATTTCTTCTTCTATTGGAACTTCTTGTTAATAAGAAGTAATATTCCCCTCTTTTGGTTTCTCCTTTGGAAATACCTCAAGATGTACTTCTTTAGCTATGTTGATATCTTCAACTTCATTGGAATCCTACATTACCTCAATATCCCCACCCTCTTATGGATCAGGCATCTCTTTTTGTATTGTCCTAGAGTTTCCTTCTATAGGACCTACCTCTAGTGAATGAAATTATTGAGTTCCTTATTTATTTTCTTTATATTGATCTTCAACCATCTCAAAAATATTTAGTTTAGCTAATACACTTGCTACTTATTCAATGTGAACTACAAAGTATCCTCTCCAACTATTTGCATTATTTTTAGGGAAATGGATCTTCTTTTTCCATTTTAGTAGAAGATCTTGAAAGAATGGGTTGTGTATCAAAAATAATTTATGCACTTACATTCTTTTCTTCTTCCTTTTCACTATCAATAATAATTGGAATTGAATGATCTATTAATTTTTCCTTTAGAAACTAAGTTTATCCTTTAAATTCAACAATTGAAATTCCTTATTATGCTCATCTTATTAGAGGAGACTCTTTTGACACTTCTTCCATATTTTTGTCTATTTTCATTATGAAACCCATAAATAGAGGAGATGCAAATGATAATATCACTGATGAGGAAGTTGGGGCTTGAATTTATATGGATTTTCCTTTTATATCTTTAACATTCATGATAGGTAAGGACCCTTGCATAACATTTTCCAAATTAGGGGCTACTATCTTTCCTACTAGAAGTGATCGTCTAGAAGATGTTGAAGAATACACAAAGAGGCTGGTAGGAATGACTATAAATAACTAGTTTGGGTCTTTTTACACTATATAAATAGTTACTTTCAGATTTTTCTAATTAGTGATTATTTCTCTTAACTATATTACCTTCATCTCTTAGACTTTCATTTTATTTATCAAGAATTCAACATAGTTGGATCCTAGATTAGATTTAATATTCATCTACTTTGCATTATCTTTCATATATTTTATGGCCACAACTTTCATATTTAGTGCTTAGAAACATTAGTTTAGCCATGTTTGAATAGCTTCAATAATTGGTTTTTAAATTTTTGTAATGGATCTATGTCATTGTGACTAGTTTAATTATAGAAGGAGCTCATAAAACATCCCTTTCCTTTCATGATTTGGATACAAAATATTTTCATCATCCTCTTTTCCTTGTTGAGGTACATTGTGGATTTCTATTGTTCTCATCTGATTTAAAGTTAATCTTTGCTCAAATTTATTTCTTAATAAAAAGTCATCTATATAATTTACCCAATAATCCTCAATATGAGGTTCATGAATTTTGTCTCTAGGGTTCTACTTCTTCATTATTGTTTTGAATCATAATTAGGCCTAGATAATTCAAAGTAATTCAATCCCAATGATATAAATTCACCATTTGATGCCTCCACATTACTTAGATTATTGCATATACAACATCCTTAGTAGATAGGAAACTTGAGGCTTCCACCATTATGTTTATCCTCAAAATCTTCATGAGAATCAATTATTTTTCTAGAGACATACAATATGACTACTTTATCTTTTAGGTGTCTTGGTTTCATGTAGGGTGTACTAGTGAAGCCTTCTATTTTGATGTTTGAAAAAAATTGAGAATTAGATGAACTAACACCCATGCGGGTCAATGACACAATGTGCATAAAAAAATAGCCTCTTCACTTTATCCCTTTAATTATCCTCACTAAGAACATTGAAAACATTTTATTCACTCACTCTTAGTGCTTTTGGATTCCTAAAGTTACAATTTTGGGTAGTTTTCATATATGAGCTTCTCACTAGGTCCATGGCCTAACACACCCACTTTGTTTAATCCTATAATATCATACCTAATTTAACAAGAATATACCACATAGGAGGTCATATAGAACATTCTTATCCTCTTGAAATTGACCATTTAATCACAAATAACATTATTTACCACTTTTTCCCAATGAATCATCTTGTCTCCATTTATTATAATCTAGATGTATGCATATGTATTTAATTTTAAAAAGTGCCAAATTTTGGTAACCTAGCCACCATGCTCAATAGGGTTACAATGTCACTTATTTCTTATTTAGAATTAATCTTGTATAAAGTCTTAGGGATTTTTGAAACTACCTTCAATTTTTTTTCTTCATTCATCCAACTGCCATAAATATCATGTTTACATTTATTTTCAACTCATTTTAATTTTTTTTCTAATTTCTTCATCTTGAATGGATTCATTATGAGGTAAATAGAAATATTGAATATTTTACTTATTTATTTAGGAGTTAATTCCACACAAATACTGCCTTCTTTTACAACCAACCTCCTTATTTTGTCATAATAATGGACGCAACCAAGAATTAATTTTAGAGCCTCCATAAATGTAGGAAATATTGTAGCCTTGTATAACCCATCTACTACAATAATTTTCATCCACCAAGTAGCATTCAACATTATCATTCTTTTTGCAAAAGTATTCCATGTTGATATGACCTAAGTTGGTGTGAAATATAACACCAAACTTAGGGATAATTTTTTATGAGGAAGAAAATTATTGAGTTTCAAACTTCATATCCTTATCCCTCTTGCTCATTGTTCCTATAAAAAATTAAAATCCTAATTTACATAACTTGGGTTGAGTCGATTTTATTTCTTAATTAAGGATTTTAGTTTTTCCATGATAAAATAATTTTACCATAGTTAGAAAACACTTACATTGCTTCAAATTGGGTAAAAATCTTTTGAATTACATTTCTTATGCAATTTAAACCAAGTTAAATTAAATTGTTCCAAATTTTTATTTTATCATAGAAAAATATTTTGATTTGCATTAGGGTTTTAGTTGGGTGTGTACTTGATTATATTGAAAGTCATCAAACCTTTATGATATTCGATTTCAAAATTTTTTACACCTTAATTATTCTTTTTGATTGCTCGTTTAGTAATTGTCTACTAAATTCATCATACTCACCTTTTTTATTCACTCTTTACTCTCTTTTCTAATCTTCAAATCACCTTTTCTTGCTAACTTACTCTTTGTGACAGGATGATACAATCAAACACATTTGAAAGTTATTAAATTCATGAAAATAAAAATGCATTTAATGTAGTCATTGAGTAGGTGATCATTAATCAAAGTAGGAGGGAATAATGTTTTCAAATGTCTAAATAAATTTTGGAAAGTTTCCTTTTTATCATTCAAATAACTTAGGTTCAAATGACATACTAATTTTCTATAAAAATATTTATAGTTGATTTCTCAAACACTCATGTGTTAAAAATTTGAACTCAAATGGTTATTTTACATTAGTTTTGGCTTTGATTTAGATAGGTTTCATTTTCCTATATTTGTGGGAAATCTAGTTGTTGTTGCATGTGAGAGATTTCAAGGGATTGGGTTATGTTAATGTTAAACATTGGGTTTAGATGGAAGCCTTTGATATTGATTTCATAAAAAAGGAGATGATGTTATCCTTTTGGAATTGATTGTTAAGTTGGTCTATACAAATGATGAAGTAATCATGACATATTGGTGGTTTCATCAATGTGGGATTCCAGGGAAATTGAATTGAACTAAAAAATAACATTAAAAATAGGTTTAGTTCACTTGAAAGTGAAATACCCACAAAATATATTAGCATGAGATCATTAATGTATAGTTATGGGGAATTTGAAGTGATTTGAAAAATTATCAATCTTTGAGATGCTTGGTTTATATGAACCTTAGACTTTTGCAAAAAAGGGTTAAATTTAGCTCATCAATATTTCTATTCCGAAGTATATGTGAAGAAATATATAAGGTTTGAAAAGATGAAATTCAGTATTAAATGGGAACCCTACAATTGTGGGTAAATCCTACCAAAATAGAAATCACAAAAAAATATAAGTGAACAGGAAAAATAACACTCAAAATTTTAATTCACTTAGGATTCAGATCCCTATAAAAAAATGCTTAATTTTATAACTGGCTTGGGATTGGTAAATGGCCTATTTCTTAAAAAAAAGGACTGAGAACACTTACCTCACATACCAAAAACAACCAAGTCACTGTGGGTAAACCTAGCTAAATAGGATATTGCAAGAATATTTTACTGAACTATAATATTATGTCGACAAGATATAAAATACCACAATTCCATAACTTGAGAATTTTTGTGAATTTTAGAAAACTTGAAAAGGTAATTCTAGTTAATTTACAATGCTCTATTCACCCATGGTGGATTTTTTGATTCTCTTGCAAGATCACATTTAAAGAAATTATTTTAAAGGAATTTTTCCTTTAAGAACCAACATAATAATAAATAAATAAAAATAGAAGAAAGGGGTTCCTCCTTTTTCTAGGAGAAATATGGGGTTTGTTGTGAGAACACACATGTCCAACACATTTTCACATTTCCCAATTTGGGATACCCAACTTCTAGAGGTGATAACATTTGATCTGAGAGTCCAATTGAAAAATTATTTGAACCATTGAAAATATCATGAAGTGATCTATTTAGATTTAACCTATTTCACTACTTACAACCATTTTTGGGCCCAAAAATGGCCACTAAGTGCCTCAAATTTGACTTTTAAACTTTTAAAAATGGAAACATTAGTATTTTTAAAGACAAGATCTTGGGTGAAAACTTTAAAAACATGTTTATTTGGACCCATTTGTGTTTAAATTTAAAATTACTATAAATAACCTTTTGTAATTGCAAGGTTGTGACATTTTTTTCCTAACAATATACACACAATAGGGATTGAACTTTTCATTATCATCTATTGTCACATTCATCAATGATTCAGTCCTTTTTTGGAATCTATCCATCCTCCCTCCAACCCCTATCATTCCACCCCATTTGTTCCACCCATGAGTTCAACATTTCATTAGATATTTATTACCTAATTTTTGGGCCCCCCTCCAAAAATCATGCTTACCTTTCAAAACTTTGGCTAAGTCATGTACTAGAGATGTTTTGAGTTTCTAGTATAACTCAGGTGGTGATTTTCTAAGATAATCTAACTCTCTCTTCTCCCACCCCATAACATCTCCTGCCTATTTTCAAGCATCATCGATATTTTGCCTAGTTATGTGTACTTATGAAATTCTCGTCTTGGTTTATTTTCTCAAGCCTAAGAAGTACAAATGATGTTTTACTGAGCTCATCAAACTCTCCCATTTTCTTCCCAAAGTGAAACAATAAACTTTATGGATCGGGTAGTATTTTGTAGTTAAGTATGAACTTGGGCAGTGATTTATGAAGTTATGCAAACTACCCACATAGCCGTTTCTTTTCAGAATTTTGAAAAAAAATTATGTTGAGGCAGTGACGTAAGATCTGACACGTGCTAACACAATGGAGAGTTGCATTTAATTTTTATCTACTTACACATTTCTCGCTAGAATTAAAAGGGAAATTTGTGTCCAGAACAAACATTCTTTAGCCACTACATTCACTCCAAGAGACGAAAAGAAACAAGCACACCAATGTAGACCCCCACCCTTAGAATCCAATTTTTTTTTGAGGTATTTTCATCCTTTCCTTTTCCTTATGAGCATACAATTATTAGGCTTGTTTTTTCCTACATTCTAAATTATCTTTCAATTCAAACCCTAGTAGTCTGAAACTAGCTAGAATTAAGTGTCAAGGGTATGAGTACATTACAGGGTTAACATGTGACATGCCTGAAATAGGAGATACTAAACTAGGGCCAGTAAATATGAATGAGCTTAAAAAAAATTCAATGCTCCCAACCCACCACCTATTACATAGAGAGTAATTGAAATCAGATTGGTAGAGGTGGCTACCTTTCCTATAGCTATTCAATGTCTAGAATTGGTTCTAGAATGTACAAGGCATTACAATGGTTAGACCCAAGAAATAAGAACTGAAGACAACCGAGTAATAGTAAAAATCCAAAGAACCACTTTTGCTTCATGTGTGAAAATTCTTGAAAGAGAACCCTACTCACCCATGGATATTACTGAAACATAATGGAAAGGAACTAGTTGGAAAAACCTAGGGGAAGCAAGTCTCAGCTACCTCAGAATTTACACAAAAATCATTTCACAAAGGAGATATTTGATATGATTTTGTTGCTCCGTAGATTCCAGGGAAACGAAGATGCCTTTGGATTTCAAGAATGGATGTATTTCTTTGTTCATATCATACTTGAGGGAACCCAATTTCTAGATTGGGCAACACTTATTAGTGACAAGTTACACAACCAGTTGGTTTACTTTCCTACTGATAGGTAATTTTTCATGTCCTCCTATTTGAATGATTCCATTGAAAGTACTAGGCCTTGGATGGGCTTGAGACCAAGCAATTTCCCTCGTTACCAAGTGCCTATTTATTAGTATCTTGACAAAATATAGTTGCATAAGAGATTTTCTCATAACATGAGGATATCAGACACCTTCACTATAAGAATGACTAGGGAACTACGAGGGGAAACTGAAGTATGACTTTCCCCTGAGGCTATGCAATTTTTCAACTATTATGGCAACCATTTCATTTAGTTCCAAAGGTTCTCCTATATTAGGATTGGTGGTTTAACTAGCTTTCCAATTAAGCTACCAAGACAACCGAAGTATAAGTTTGTAATGATTGAGGTTTGTAGGTAGTTGGTGTATGTCAACAAGAGATGCCACGAGTGGAGAAGAGTGATAGTGCAGTTCCTAGTTGGTTTCAACCCCTACATATGTGATTCCATATCAAATGCCCTCAACATAGAAAAGGAAATAACCAAGTACAATATATAGAACTATGAAAAAATATTTTCCCTTTGATAAGGATTATTCTAAAGATAATTTGATGTTAGGACCTGGTTTCCTTCATTTTCCCACTTTGGAGGACTATTAGGTGGACTATTTCGATGAAATTGAAGTGATAAAATGAAGTTGGTTGAGACTATCCTTGAGATAGATTATCACTTATCATTTTAGTTTTGATATACAAGGAATTGAAGATGATGGGTAAGATTTAGTGCACCCCATTTTCACATATTTAATAGCAAACTGACCCATTCCTGCTATGGATTGGAGTAATAAAGAGAAAGTGACAATTGATGCAAGAATTGTTGACAATTTGGAAAGGATCTAGGAATGGGTTACTAAAAGAAAACAAAGTATTCATGCCCTAATACTAGATCACAAAACACCCAACTAATAGGAGGCAAAAATCAATCCTTTGTAATTGCAGGAACATCTGAGATTGCTCCATAATCAATCCAATATAGGGCTCAAGTCATGGTGACGAAGAACTCCCTAGTAGGAATATAATTCAACCAACTTGTGGGGAAGACCTCCCTAATATTCCAAATCTAGATTAGGATAAGGGGGATGAGGAATAAGGAGATGTCTTAAAGAACATTAACATTATTTCTTCTTCCCCATTACCTTGATCAGTTTGACAAGGAAGTTTGTGAACCTTTAAAACAAAGACCTTCTCCATACCCATCACAAGATATTCAGACAAATACTCCCCCTACCAATAGGATACTGTTCGGTTCCCCCAGTTCCAAAGCAACCAACGTCCCTAGTACTCCTATTTGGATGGAAGAAACTCTGTCGGGAAAGAGAAAAGTTGTACAACTAGATATCCCTAAGCAAGATATGGTAGGGAAACTACTCCAAAAAAATTGAAAACCACTGCTCAGTTAATTGCTGATATTGGGTTGGGAAGTTTATGCTTGGAAGTAGCAATTTATACCATGCAAAAAGAAGTCACTCAAGCAATGACTAGTGACTTTGATGTTGAAAGGATCGATCTAGGACCTCCTACAGTTGGGATGGAGATGTGCAAAAATTTCAAGTGTTTGTACTGAGAATGGTGGAGAGGTCCAAGAAAGATAAAGAGAGTAAAGATGAATTAAAAAGGAAAATCCAAGTCTTAGCTGAATGCCTAAAATGAGTAAAGATATCTCAAGCTGTGTCATCCTCTAACCCAATAGATTTAGTAGGAAAGGAGGTGGTAAGTAAAATGAAGATCTGAAAAAATTCAATGGGGTTGTGGAGGAATGGAGTAGTGGATTAATCAGAAGAGGTAATCATATTATCTATGATTCTCTTAAGTTCCTACAAAGGGAAAATGCTTCAAGGATAGAAGTTCAAGAGGAGATTAATGTTGTTGAAATGGAGGAAAGAACATGGAATTAGTATGTAAATGAAATTAAAGACATGATAGGCTTCGAGATGGAAAATTCAACCGCTAAAAAAATCATACCCAACGTTGCTAATGGTCATTGCTTAATTTGGAATAAAAGTGTAGAATGGAAATTACAGATCATAAAACAAGGCCTACAAAAGCTTTTGTAAGTCTGAGGTGAATGCAATACAATCCTAGATGAGATTCATAAGAACCTTGTCACTCTCATATTATAGCCTAAAAAAGAAGGAGATAGGAGTGATGAGAGTGTTATATCTTTGGAGAGTAATTTTCAGAACATAGTTGATGGAATATTCAACTCACAGTCTTTCGATGAAGAGCATTTGAGAAAATTCAGTGAACTAGATCTCCCATACTATCTCAGGATAAAGGGATCGTGAAGACTTATGACCAGAGGATCAAAGTATTTAAAGATAGCCAACTAGCATGGAAGTTATGAATGGGTAATATAACCATTCCACAACATAGAGAACTTCCACACATTAGCAAGGCTTTCCAAGCCTTGTAGAAATAGCTTGCCATGTCTGCAGAACTTGAAAGTGAACTACAACCATCCTAGCTTTCAGTTGTCTTATTTCTTGAAAATATTTTAAATTAAAATTAGTTACAGGTATGTGTAGGATCATGATGGGCCAAAAAGTGGCGATATGTAAGTGATATGTAAGTGATATGATGGCCCATGTGGCTGACAACTTTTTTTTACCCAAAATTGATGAAACGAAAAAAGTTTTTAAAGGAGATTCTTAGCTTTCCACCAATATAAATTATGTTTTACTTTGAATTTAATAAATAATTATTATTTATTTTCTATTTTAATTACGACTAAAGTCCTAATTGATAGGTTGATTGAAAAACACTATAGGATTAAAAAAAATGAATATCATGAAGTTTTGACCAATTTAAGGTGGTTAGACATAGGAGTTTTAATATTTTTAAAAGTTGTAATAAAAAATTCATAATTAATTATTTACTTGGAAAAATATTACAAAAAAATATGCATCACATCGGGACATGAGTCCTCTACTTATATCTAGAATATTATAAAAAAATATTATCATTTTATTGTGGTTAGGGTGGTCAGACAGACACCTACTGATTTTTTCCCTAAAATTTAAGTACTACTACATTGAAATTTCAAATTTTCACCAAATAGATTTTTAGTTTTTTTAAATAAACCTAGTAGTTTAGAAACTACATACAATTTTCTACAGATTCTATTGTTACATATTTTTGAAATAATATAGATAACTTATTCAAAATTTTATGTCAAGTTTCCTAACTTTTATTTTCTGAATTTTCATCACCGCTTAAGGGCCTATTTTCCATGTTGATCCCGCACATACCCTTATGGGCAAAGAAGCGGTTACTCACTGGATTTATATGTGTATTTATATTTAACTATTTTCTCTCTAGACATTGCAAAAAAGGACTTGATATTATGCTATATTGAATACAATTTTTTCGTGAAGTGAAATCTCTATTTGTCTCTATGCATTTAGTTTACAAAGATAGTCACTATTCTTAAATATGTGTGTTTACAGTATATCCAGATGTTTAAGTTCTCCTATGTATTGGTATATGCATCAATATTTGTATTTAATTTTAGTTTACAAGTAATATTGGGTCTGTACTTCTATTATTTCATCCTATGTAGTTGGTCTTTGTGCTAGGAATTTCATAATCTATCTTGTGTTCACTGGTCTTTGTGCTAGAATTCCCATCGCTTGTTATATGCTCAATGGTATTTGAGCCAGTTTCTTTAGTATTTTCCTTTGCACTTAGTATTAGAAATTTTCCTCGTATTAAGTTTTCCTTTCCTACTTTCAGGTTAAAAGCATACATATGTTTAGTTAGACTATTCAAATTCATTACATATCATATGATGGAGTTGTACCTCCCAAATTAAGAGGAAATTCACAAATGAAATTGTGAAATTTCTAGAGTTGTTCTAAACAATTGCACCTTTTGAGAAAAATAAATCCTTATTTATCAAGATGCCCACTCTATTAGCCAACTATTTTTTTGTGAATCCGTGGGGAGCATGAAATCTAACAAGATTTATGTTTCTTTATCTGGTTTTTTTGTATTGAATATCTTAGGAGTATCTAAGACCTAGTTTTCAAGTCCTTGCAAAAAATATTTTTTTCTTATATTATTCCCTCTCAAGGAAAGGTTGGAGCTAGAAGTAGACCTACTTCTCCAACTAGGTCACCTCTAGACTATTCAACTTCTCAAGCCCTAGTGTTACATGAAACTATCCTTCCAATAGTTTTAAACTTTCCTCACGCTATGATTAATCCATCACCTATCCCATGGTGGGCCGTTATAGGTCCTTTGACTCTAGGAAACAATTTTCATGATTTACGTAAAGGCTCTCATAGAAACCTTCCTAGGTTCATATGTGATCAAAACATCTCACCCGAGGAACACATTGACACATTCTTTGTAGCTTGTAGTGTACTTGGAGTACAAGAAGAATATGTGGTGGTTAGGCTTTTCATAGAATCCCTAGTGGATGTTGCAACACAATGGCTCTACAATCTATCACATGGTTCAATAAACAACTGGGCAACCATGATAAGTATGTTTGAGTCCAGACTCAAAAGTGCATATGATGATCTTTCATTGATAGCACAAATGACACAAATGAAGAAAGAGGCAAGTGAGCCTATTAGAGAGTTTTATGTGAAGTTTAACAGGCTGGTGTCTCAGGTCAATGCTACTAAGGGACCATCTAAATAAATGTAGAAGTGCTTCTTCATCAATTCACAACATCCAGATATTGGTCTACTCCTAAAAAGACAACCAATGAATACCTTGGAGGCCACATAAACTCTTTCTATTGAATTAGAATATGATTTCATCAAAGTGGGTAAGTGGAAAAGAGAAATGCATATGAATAAGTCACAACCAAACACCTCACTAAACCCTATGATATAAAGGTTGGTGAACAATATTATTGCTCTTAAAAGGAAAATACCCAAAAGCAATCAACCTTACCAGGAATTTTTAAGAAAGGTGAATTATTTGCAAGGAAATAAGAACCTTCCCCTATCTCCAAATCAATAGAGGTTGGTGATAGAATCTCCTCCAAGAGATAACAAGAAGAATATGTGCACCTTTCACCTTAATTCTCATCATGGAGCATAATGTTATGAAATGAACATATTCATGCAAATGCACACTATGAAAGAGGCCATTGAAGATGTTACTAAGGAAGGGAACCCTTCCAATAAGTATGATAACTTTGTAAATGGGTACATCGAGTATGAACCTAAAGATGATAGAGATGGAGATGTCCTCATCACTCTAGACGAGCCTAGTTGTGATGCTGTCACATGAAGACAACAACACACCAATAAAAAAGGTACTCAAAATTCCCCTAAAGTTTTTCTTACTAGAGCTAGTGCTAATTTGAAGGGAGAAAACTTATCACACATGACCAAATAATATTCTTCCAAATCTTCTAATTTAATTTCTACTTAAAAGTCTCCTGGAGCTTTTGATATTGTAGAATTTTGCAAGAATTATAAGGTGCAAATTTCACAAGCAGAATATTTGCACATGACTCCTAAAGTGCTGAATAGATTAATTGAATTTGTTAGACCAGGAAAATTTGAGTCTCATTCAGGTCTAGATAAACATATGATTAGATCTCAGGATTTAGAAGCTAATGTGGAATCCAACAGTAAGCCATCCTCATTATATACCTTTGATGATAAGCCTAATCATTTCTATGTGTCATTGTTTATAAATAGGTTCAGGTTACATGACTTTATTGATGACTTTGGCATCTCTGATAATGTTATGCCTACACAAGCAACTTGGGCTCTAGGATTGAACCTGACCAAGACATTTAGAAAATTCTATTCTATGGAGTCCAAAAAAATTCCTGTAATTGGATAGAATAAAGACACATAAGTTGCACTTGCAGACCATCTGAACCAATGGATTAAAGTCACCATTTTGGTAGTTGATATACCAGCTACCTATGGCATGTTATTAAGTATAAATTTTTGTAAAGACATATGTGGTGAGATTCAACTTTATTGGTCTTATGCTACTATACCAATTGGTAACAAGAAAGCATGCTTGGAGCCTGAGCCTAAAGCTAAGATAACAGTATTGAAATTAGAATATCCTAAGTCCTAGATTTTGTTTGAAGAAGCTTAATTTAGAAATTATATGTTATTTTTAGATGAAAATAAAGAAATCAATGTGGTTACTTCAGGTTCAAATTGAAAGCTTTGGACAATGGAGTTTAATGGAAGCTACTCAAATTATGGATTAGGAGTTGGTGTGGTTCTCATTTCCCCTTTTGGTGAGCAACTTCCTTTTAGTTATAAATTGGATTTACAAACACCAATAATATTTTCAAATACGAAGCCCTCTTGTTGGGTCTAGTTGAAGCAAGGATTATGGGAATCAAGAAGCTTAGACTCTTGGGTGATGCAGAATTGATTGTGAAGTAGGCATGAAATATTTTCACTATAAAAAATGAAAGATTAAGACATTAGAGGAACGAGGTGTGGGATTGTCTTGACTGTTTTGAGGAATTTTCAATAGAGGCTATTCCTAGTGAAATAAATTCTAGAGTTGATTACTTGTCTATTTCTACTTCCTTGTTGCTACCTCATCTTGATTTAAAAGAAAAATCATATAGGATTGAGTTAAATTATCTACCCAACATCCTTGAAAATGTCAATCATTGGCAAGTGTTAGATAATGATAAGAAAATATAATCCTTCTTGGAGAATGTTGAGATGTTTAACCAAAATTTCTTCAAGGGAAGCTCTAGTGAATGTAAAGAGTTCTACCCCGATGACATCAGTAAGCTAAAAATATGGGATTATACAGTTGAAAGGTAACATAATCCCTAGAGGACTAGTTTCTTTGGAAGTTCTATTTTATCAACATAATCGATCCATTAAATGAAAAGTGAATGAATCCATCAATAGTTCCAATGACTTTGAAGTGGTGAACATCTATAGTCCCGACTCTCCTAAAATGGTTTATATCAAAATATGTTATTCTTCAGAATAAAGGGAGAAATTAATATCCCTGCTCATCAAGTACAAGGAGTTTTTCTCCTAGTGCTATAATGATCTTAAAAACTTCATGGATGAGAAATTTCAGCATCATAGCCCATTGAAGGGTGGAATATCTTTCTTTAGACAGAAATAAAGGAATTACAACCCTAAATTAACCGATGCAATTTTTAGGGAAATCAATAAGATGTTGAAGGCCATAATAATCTACCTGATTCATTACTCAACCTAGGTGGCCAATATTGTCCCCGTTTGTAAAAAGAATGGTGAGATAAGGATTTGCATGGACTTTAGAAATTTCAATCAATCATCCCTGAAAGACAACTACCCACTTCTAAACATGGATCGTATCCTATAGATAGTTCCTGGCTTAAAGATAATGTCCTTGTTAGATGGTTTCTCTAGCTACAACCAAATTAGTGTGGTGGGAGACGATCAACATAAGACGAAATTCACTACACCTTGGGGAAATTTTAGTTACAATAGGATTTATTTTGGAATTATTAATGCTAGAGTGACTTTCCAAAGAGCCATGGACCTATCATTCAAAGGAAATTATTAATGCTAGAGTGAATTTCCAAAGATCCATGGACCTATCATTTGGAGACCTCCAAAATAAGATCATAGTAATTTATCTAGATGACCTGAAGGTGTTCTCCAAGAAGAGAGTGAATGACTTGAGGGACTTGGAGCAAGTGCTACAAAGATGTAAAGAACATGAAATCTCCCTCAGTCCTAAGAATTTATTGTTTGGGGTAATTGAAGGTAAGCTTTTAGGCCATATTGTATCTCAAGAAGGAATTACAATAGACCTTGAAAAATTCAAGGCTATCCTCCAGCCGAGTCTTCCTTCGAGTAAAATTGGTGTAAAGTCTTTCTTTGGGCAAGTTAATTTTCTAAAGAAAAATGTTCTAGACTTTTCTGAGATAACCAAACACATAGTAGAAATGATGAAATAAAATTAGGTGTTTAAGTGGAATGAAGCTGGAAAAAATGCCTTTAATAATATTAAGGAAGACATTTCCCATGCCCCTATTCTGGTATACCCTAATTTTAAAAAGGATTTTATTATTTATTATTATGCCTTAGAACATACTGTATCTGCTATCCTACTTCAAGTTGAAGAGAATAATGTACAAGTGTCATAGCCTTCATGAGTGTTCCTTTGAAAAAGAATGAGATCAACTTCTCTCAAATAGAAAAGCATGCTTATGCAATAGTAAAAGTGATTGAGAAATTTCATTTTTATATACTTCATTCACATTTAGTTGTATACATACCAAGCCCTGCTATCAAAAGCATCCTTACTCAATAGGATGTTAGCTGCAATAGAAGGGGTGGTTGGATTACTAAGTTTTAGGATTGTGATTTGGATATTAAGCCTAACAAGATGGTTCGAGGAAGATGACTTTTCAAATTTATGGAAGAGGATTATGATAAATAGAAGGATGAGAAAGATCTTCCTCTAGTCTTGACTATTATTCTACAAGATCAGTGGTTCTTGGAAATTTCATATTTCCTCACATATGGAGAGTGTCCAAAACACCTTTTAAAGAAACAAAAGAGAAACCTGGAGCTGAAATCAACCAAATATGTTATTTTGGAGGACACTTTGTATAAGAGGGGATTATATGGCACATTTTTGAAATGTATGGATAAAGGTCATCAAGAAAGAGTACGAAGAAAATTTCACAATGAAGCATGTGGGGGGCATTTTTCCTCAATTGTGACTACTTTTAAAATCTTGAGGTATGGTTATTATTGGATAGGCATGTTCAAATATGACCATTACTAGGTGGCGAGCTGAAAAAAATGCAATCTATTTGCAAGAAGACTTTGTTGGACTCAAGGGAACACTGAGGTGGGGATGAATAAGTGTTCTACAAATTTTGATCTTTTTTTAATCTGATAATTAAACCATTTAAACATTAAACCAAAGAAAGATGCAAACACACAAAGTAATCATCCACAAAATCATAACACAAGGATTTTTTCATGGAAACCCTATCAAGGGAAAAACCACAATGGAGGTTAATCCATAATTTGAGTACTCAAATATAAGGTTTTACAAAAGGGAATGCACTTGCATTCAGGAACACTACCTAGAGCTCACTCCTCAAGAGGAAGGCTCACTTCCTTACAAAATTTTAGTTTAAAACCATCAGAAAGGATTGAACTAAAGTAGTATCATCTACTTATGCCAGGTAAGAGTTCTTGTTAGGCTCATAGATCAGATTCTAGACCTTTTGTTTCATTCTGCTCTTCGCTCTGCTCTTCTCTGCAATTCACAACAAAAATACATGCACAAATGAATTCACACCATAATCCTACTGAATTTTGCACCACACACTCATATAATTTGCATACTACATATTCACACTTCCAAAATGATACTACCCATCTCATATATATCCACTAACACGGATTTGATCATTCATATGCTGCCTTACATAAAACATAAAATACCTTTCAATTGTTGGCTAAATACATCGCTAATTCTTTATGTGTATCCCTCAAAGTCGGTTAAGACATATAGAGGACCAAAATAAACATTTAGAACACAAAAAAAATTAACCAATTACTTCTTAAACATCTGCAACAACTAATTTCGCCAAGTCTGCCTTCTAGCACAGATAACCAAAAAATTAGTGCACTAGATCTCCTAGATCATACACTAGTGAATGTGTAGCTACAAAAATCTAGATTAAGGTATTACAGATACCCAACTATCTTCCCTAAGATGCACAACACAAATTGTTAAGCATATTTCACACATTGATCATTAGACTTAAGTTTAACCGAATGCCTTGTTATTCATTCTGTTATGCCGATATGAGCCAAAACAAAACTATGGAATAGATGAATGACTTTATGTCTCCATCAATGAAAATACTAGAAGCCATATTCCAAAAATCTCCACCTTCGGCATTGATGGTAACACTTAGTGAAAAATGACTAAGTGTCAAAATCAATATGAGTACACTGCCAAACTTCAAAACTCCAAAACATAGCTCCCCCTTAGATTGATGAGGCATTTTTCACTACTTTCTCTCCCCTTTTGACATAAATGACAAAGCTATGCCAACAATTGACAAAACATATGTTGCTTTCTCTCCCTCTTTTTCAAATATAACAAAAACTTTAAAATTGATTCAAAACTTTGAAAAAGTACAACTACTACTTAAAAAATTATCTTATGATTCTCCTTCATCTTCGGGAGGAATTTCTTCCAAGCTTCTATTGCAATCCAAATGATTACCATCATATTATTATTCTTAGATGTCCTATTGAAAATTTCAGTGAGGGATTCCAAAATTGTGATCACATCTTCTAAGTTTTCACCTTTCCTCAGTATCTCAACCATCTGTTCTAGTATGCATTCAGTTAGGTCCTTCACTTTCCAAAAGGTGTCCACAAGTGTATTTTTAGTGAACCAAAATTTTGTGTGCTCAAATTGTAGCTCTTGAATTCTTTTCTTGATTCTACCATCTTGATCCTAAAACATATCAAAAAAAATTCCAATCCAATTCAATTATGTTTCAATTTTCTCTAACTTATCTTTGTATTTACCAACTGTATGAGGCCAATGGATGCAATAGTTGTAGATTTTATTTTCTAAATTTATGCATTTCCTCGGCTCATTCATCCTCTTTTTCAACTTGATGAGAGATAGCTTGAACTGTCCCTCCAAATGAGAGATTACTTCTCCTTCTTCTTTGTTTTGAAATTTAGAGTCCAAAGATTCCTTAATGCATTCAATCATTTCTTCAAATAAATTATTCTGTGAGTTCTCCAACTTTATTTGACTGTACACAATATGAGCACTCAAAACACTTAAAATCATATCATGATCATATGAGGGTTTGATAGACCACAACTGAGCAATTTTTTGCATTCCACCTTCCTTATGAATAAGCTATTGTAGCTTCTCCTTTTTCAATTCATCTTCTTCTTCACTTGCTTCTACTATTTCATTTTCTTGTTCTGATCCAACTGAATCCTACTCTTTTCCTTGTATGTCCTCAATTTCCTCATCGGATTCTTCATCTGTTATGTCCATAATTTCCCGTTCCTTTCCTTTCCTTCAATTTTTCAGAATATTGCTTTCCGGAGGAGTACAAACATCAATTTAATTTTCTCTTTTCTTCTTTCTCTCCATCTTACAAGAAGAGGAACCAACTTCAAGTGCTCTTACCAGAAGAGAAATAACAACTAAACCAAACTTTTCTAGAAAACTCTTAAAGAAATTTTTAAATTCTTGATCATAGTTAGCCAAATTATTAGAGTGTCTGTATATTTGTTTGCACACCGATTCATTTACTTTCCACACCACATTGTTATTAATCGGTAAATAATTCAAAAAATGCATTACCAAACATATGACCAGAGTACCAAACTTGAGAGGGTAATCTGTGATCTTCATCAATTGCACATTTTCCATCAGTTGATCCTTTACTAGTTCACATAGGTCAAAGTCCTGACCTTCCATTATCATTTTGTGTGAGATGTAGACTACACCAGCTGAAGTTGCTCCTTCTTTGTTTGTGAAAAAGATTATATATGATACACCATGCACAATGTACCTTGTCATGAGGTTTTTGATTGTCGAGATTATCAGTGCCCTTTGATCTCCAATAACTTCGGTTGGGGTTTCAAGTTCTTTATTTTGGATGGATTTGTTTTTCAGTATATCCCTAATCTTGCATAGTCTAGTTATATTTTCAATTAATTCTTTTGAAATGTAGGGTTTGTCCAGAACCAAAATTTCATCATTCAATCTTCTCAAAATGAATTTTATGGGTTTTGTGTTCTTGAAATAGGGAAACTTATTCCAAATGTCCAAATTCTTGTGTTTGGCTTCTTTTATCCATTCCAATTCATCGAGCGACAACATATTTCTTATGACTCTAATATTTTCGTTGTTGTATTTATCTAAATTGATCAACCCTTTAATTTTTTCCATTTTTCCCTTTCGTACAACTGCACACCAAAGTATATGGAAATTCTAAAACAACTGAAATACCTGATTGATTTTGAGATTCACTGCTGAATTAATTTTGCTCCTTCAATATTTTTCTAGCAAACTTCTTTCCTCCTTCTCTTCTCCAATGCAAACTGACAAATGAGAGTTTCAAGATATCTTTTATAGTTCACACACTTGTAATAAATGCCTTTGGCCTAGGTTTTTTGGATACTCTATTTTCTCAGACAATGAGAGAAAAATTCTTCTATAGACCTATGATTTCTTTGAATTTACTTGTGAGTGTTTTCCAAAGCCTCTATAGATTATTAATACACATTTTTAAAATCTTCTCATGATCTAGTACCATCTTATGAATAGGGGAAAAAGGATTTTCTTTGAAAATCTCCCCTGGGCCAGTGGCCTGAGCTCAATTTTCAAAGGAATTACCGGAAGCAGATTCTGGTGCAAAGCCATTTCCAGCATCAGATTCATTCTTACTTACCCATGTCTTCTTCAACTAATCTCTTATCTCATCCATAATATTTTTTCCTGTTTCTTTATGGTTTTTCTCTGTATTTTTTTCTTTGTATACTAGACCTCTTTTGCCCACATTTTTGTTTCTGCAAAATCTTGTAATGTGACTGTATCTTCTACAATTGTAACACATAGTAGTTCCTTGTCCAGACCAATCTTTCCATTGATTTATTCTTGATCTAAATTGATTAGAAATATGCCCAATTCTTCCACAGGTATAACATTCAACATTCCTTCTATTGATAGAGTAGTTTGACACAGTTCTACATTCAATTGATTTATGACCAAATTTTTTGCAATTGAAACACTGACTAGCGAATGATGGATTACTTGATTTTATTTTACTTCTACACTGAGAAGCCATATGACTGAATTTATTGCAAGAAAAATAGTATCCATTAAAATTTTGAGCATTAGGTTGTCTTACTAGATACCTTCCATCTTTGTTCATCTGATTTCCTTTTCTGAAATTTATTTGTCCAGATCCAAAACTTTCTCCTTTCTCATATCCAAGGATATTCTTGTCTATAGTATCCTTCTATCCTTGAGTTAGCTCATCAAGCTTAACATAAATAATATTAAACTTATCCTTGTATTCATTTGCAGTAGCAAGTTCATCTCTGAGAATAATAAGCTATTTTTCAAGTTCTTCATTGTTTCTAGATTGTTGCAATTCACTCTCCAACTGAATGAATTCTCCATTTTCTCTTCTGCATTCATCAGATATTTCTTTTAAGGACTGGGAAAGAATCTCCTCATTCTTCTTCCTTTATTCAATCTCCTTAGTTATCTTCATCACCATGGATTACATTTCATTCTTTAGGGTAGCATTGTTTCTCAAAAGATTTTCACATTCTTCAATTATTTCCTTCAAAGTTTGATTCAAGTGAGCATCATCCATGTTTTCGCTTTCTTTTTCCTTAATCTGATTACAAAGATATTTCCTCCTTTCCCTAGATTTAAAAATCTGATCTTTCAATGTCCGAATGCATTTCTCAACATCCCTAAAATTTTCTTTCAATTCCCAGACTTCTACATTAGATTGATCAAGGTCATCAAGTGCCACCAAAAGCTGATTTTGAAGACTAATAGAGTCCATTACATTTGAAGATCCACCTCAAGCTGCTAAACTTATTTTGAGGAACCAGATGCTCTGATACAAATTGTTGGACTCAAGGGAACACTAAGAGCGGGAGGGGTTGAATCAGTGTTCTAAAAATTCTCATCTTTTTTTAATTTGATAATTAAACCATTTAAACATTAAACCAAAGAAAGATGCAAACACATAAAGTAATCATCCACAACATCATAGCACAAATATTTTTGTGTGGAAACCCTATTAGGTGAAAAACCATGATGGAGGTTAATCCACAATTTGAGTACTCAAATATAAGGTTTTACAAAAGGGAATGCACTTGCATTTAGGCACACTGGCTAGAGCTCACTGCTCAAGAGGAAGGCTCACTTCCTTACAAAAGTTTAGATTAAAACCATCTAAAAGTATTAAACAAAATTATTATCATCTACTTATGCCAGGTTACAGTTTTGGTTAGGCTCATAGATTAGATTCTAGACATTTTGTCTGATTCTGCTCTTCGCTCTACTCTACTCTGCTCTTCTCTACAATTTGCAACAAAAATCCATGCATAGATGAATTCACACCACTATCCTACTAAATTTCACACCACACACTCATATACTTTGCATACTACATATTCACACTTCTAAAATGATACTACCTATCTCATATATATATCCACTAACAAGGATTTGATCATTCATATGTCGACTTACATAAAACATAAAATACCTTTCAACTGTTGGCCAAATCCACCACTAATTCTTTATGTCTATCCTCCAAAGTCAGTTAAGACATAGAGAGGAGCCAAATAAACATATTCAAACACTAAAAACATTTAACCAATTACTTCTTAAACATCTAAAATGACTAATTTTTCCAAGTCGGCCTTCTAGCACAGATAGGTAGAAAATTATTGCACTGGATCTCCTAGATCGTACACCAGTGAATGCATAGCCATAAAAATCTAGATTAAGGTATTATAGATACCCAACTATCTTCTCTGAGATGGGAAACACAAATTGATAAGTAGATAACACACATTGATATTAAATTTAGGTTTAACCGATTGTCCTGTTCATTTTGTTCTGCCAGTATGAACCAAAACTAAACTATGGACTAGATGAATCAATTTAGGTTGCCATCAATGACAACACTAGAATGCATATGCCAACAAACCTCATTTTTCAGTGCTTCTTCTTAGGCTCATTGTAATTGATGACTCCTTTCGACAATGGGGCCTAGATTTCATAGGACCCATTAGTCCCCAATCAAGTGGAGGTCATACTCACATCATTATGGCAACATACTACTTTACCATGTGGGTGGAGGTGATTCATATAAAGAGAACCATGCCAAAAGTGTTTTATGACTTCATCAAAGAATACATATTAGTCAAGTTTGGAGTCCCTTACAAGCTAATGATAGATAACACAACTAGTTTTTCTTCCAATGAGATATCACTTTTTTTCTACGACTTTGGAATCTCCTTATGAAATTCGATGAATTATTATCCCCCAGGGAACAACCAGGATGAGTCTAGTAATAAAAATCTAGTAAGCATCATGAAGAAGCTAGTGAATGTCAACCAAAAGGATTGGTATAAGAAGCTCTATGAAGCTTTATGGGAAGACATGATCACCCCTAAGAAGGTAATTAGGACATCCCCTTTTGAGTTTGTTTATGGAGTAGGAGGTACATTGCCTCTTCCATTGGAGCTATCTACCTATAAACTATAGACTACAATTTAAGATCAAGAGTTTCGTGATGCTTTGGAGAAGAGAATTTTATACTTAGCAAATATTGAAGAGAAATATGATGAGATGGTAGACAAGATAACCATGCACTAGGCTAGGGTTAAAAGTAATTTTGATAAAAGAGTCAGACCAAGGAAGTTCATGATTGGAGACCTAGTGCTATTATGGGAAAAAAATAGGGAACCTAAGAGTGCCCACAAGAAATTCAATGGACTTTGGAGTGGAATGTTCAAAATCATTCAAGAGTGTGGACATAATACTTTTCAGCTAGTTTATCTTGATGAGAAAACTCCTTTGTGTATTGCTTACAATGGGCAAGATTTCAAGCTCTACTAGATCTAGGTGCCCTCTAGGGATTTCTTTTGTAAATAGTTAGTCTAGGGTTTTCTTTTAGTTTTGGTTGTGCCATCTATGTGTCTGAGAGTTTCGATTTTGATAATTTCTTGACTCTGTTGCCTATTAAATAAGACATTGATAATGTAACCTTGTTTTTGGGTTCCTTGCTTCATCCTTATAAGTCTTCATCCCTAGTCAGAGACATTTGTTACCTAATTTTTGGTCCCTCCTCCAAAAATCATGCTTATCTTTTAAAAATTTAGTGAAGTCATGTACTATTAGTGTTTTGAGTGTTTGGTATAACTCGAGTGGTGATTTACTAAGTTACTGTAACTCTCCCTTCGCCCACCCCATAATGTTTCTTGCTTGTTTTGAAGAATCAATGGTGTTTTTCCAAGTTATGTGAACTTCTAAAATTCCTTCCTTGGTTTATTTTCTTAAGCCTAAATAGTACGGATGATGTGTTACCAAGTTCATTGAACTCTCCTCTTTTCCGCCCAAAGAGAAAAAAAATAACTTTATGTAGTGAGCGGTATTTTACAATTAAGTATGAAATTGGGTGGTGATTTATGGAGTTATGTGAACTACCTATTGATGACAATTTCACTCGTAGCAACAGTTTGAATAAAATACTCACAGACAAACCACATAGATCCTATCCTAAAAATATATGGAACAAGAAAATTTAAAGGGGGAAATCTTCTTTAATAGAACAAAATATTGACTAAGTTCAATCCCAAATCTCTGGTAAATAGGTCATGATCATACTAGGTTCGCTTTAGGGTATGATGTGATTTTGTTGTTAATCTCAAAGGGAATAAGTTGTTTAGAATTATATATATTAGACACTGATTTTTCAATTTGGATCTTAAGAACAAATATCATGAAATTAAAAGATTTGAAATAATATTTCATGAACATCAACAATTTCATTTTCTATCACTTAAGTAGATTTAGCATTAAGAATCTAGCAATTTCATATAAAAATGAAAGATTTTCAATAGATTTCCATCCATTCATCTATTTTTTGGAACATTTTCAACAAAATTAAACATCTACTCTAAAATAAAGAATAAAAATACTAAAAAATAAAATTCTCTTGGTTATTCTCCATGCATGACCCAAAGAATTAATTAAATCAAAGAAAACCACTTTATACTTCACCATATTTCTTCACAACTACATATAAAATTATGCAACCTTTTAAAGAGAGGGGTTTTAGTTTGGACACTGAGTAGGTTTTGCATGCATGCTTATATGATGCAATATATAGTCTTATTCGGATAAACTAACAAAACCAACTACTAAAGATTCATGAGATAGGTAGCTATGAAATTGGCTATGATATTAATCAATGTGTACGTGCATACAAGTTTTTAGACCATAATGATTCAAAAAATAGAAAAAAAGAACAAAACTTAGAGAAATTTTGGCTCTTATGACATCCACAAATTCTAAACATAAAATAAAAATAAAGTAGTAAATGACCTTTTATAGGAAAAAGGCCCCAAGAGTTCAAACTTAAATTTTATCCAAAGAATCAAAAATAGAAAATCAAAAAGTAGCATGTGGCATACACCAACTATCATTAGAATATTCTAGATGAAGTGAAAGGTTTGACTTCATCAATAGCAACACTTTTCACTTCTTTCTCTAGTACGCAATAATCTACATAAACCAAATCTATCAGCATCCTTTAGAATACCAAGCAAAGAACATCCACTTGGACCAGGAACAACCTACAAAACTACAAAATAAATATCTTTGCAACACCTCTAATATCCGGTATCTTTTCATCATTCAGGGATTGGGCTCTGGGATCTTTTCTTTATCTTTCTTCAATTGATATTCTTGGAAAGCACTCAATGTTTGATGCATATGTTCTTTTGAAATACCTTGTATATCCCTCCAAGTGAATTTGATCCTAGTGTATTCTTCTGATACCTGGAGTATAATATCATTTCTCTACACTTTGTTTATTTCATATTTATCTATAGTGTTCCTGCACTGTATGATCTCATCAATGAACTCCTGAGTTAATAACTAAATAGGGTCTCTATTTATTCTTTCGATACATTCTTTGAAAGATTTATCTTATTTACCCTTCTTTTCTAATGTTTGGAGATAACAACCTTGACATGCTAACAATTCAATAAAATTTTCATACTTATCAAGCAATTTTCTTCTTTTCATGGTGACTTTCAAATCCTTCAATACATTGTATCAACATATCACCTTCCCACTATAATTGTTTCTTCCATTTCTTTTGCAATAGAGCTTCTTGCTCTATCATTGCATTTCCTTATATTAAACCTTGGACATCTGTTTGTATGAGAATTTTAATATTTTTCTTTTCAATACCAATTTTTTCCTGATGAACCTTGCATTAAATTTCAAATATTTTGGATTTTTCAAACCAATGGTATGCTTCCTTATATTTTTCTATTGCATCTGTGATGAATTCTTCCCCTCATTTTACCCAATACTCAATCCATTCTTCAAATACATTCATTCTGTGGGGGACCATTGCAATTGCATCCAACTATTCTTGTGACATTAGTACTGGATGTTGGGGCAATTCAGTCTATGCTTGACCAAGTAGGGTTAGTGATTTTATAAAATGTTCCAAGGTAGCAATCCATTCTTTCAATTCTCTTTTCTTATTTTTATAATTTTGTACTCTAGCAACAGTGGCAACCAAGTTCACCTTTATTTCATCCAACTCTTTCTTCTAGGATGAGTGTCCAAGATTAATACTTGTTATATTATACTCCCTAGATGTTATTTCATGTTTATTTTTATCATCTATTGGAGTAGCTATATGGGTGGTTCTATCACCATATGCATTTATTTGTATGAAATGTTTTGCTTTAGCTCTACGCCTAGGCTTAGGAGTATCTACTTCTTGTACACAACTATTAAGGTCCAAATGTAATATTTCTACTTCCACTAGGGAAGCCAACTCCATGATCAACCAATCAGGTGCATCTTTATTTAGCTCTACATCTATAGCATTATTTTGTTCCTAGTTTTCACTGGATTTAGGAATCTCTTCTCTTATTTCTTCAGTTTTATCTGTTACTTCTTCTAAAATAGGAATTTCTTCAACAATTTCCGGCATAGATTCAAGATTATTGAGATTTGGCACATCTCCTCTATTTGGAGACTTACATTTTCGTGTCTATCCAGATGTTCAATATTAATTTCTTGAGCATTACCTTCTTTATTCTTTGCTATACCGGGATTTTCTTCATTTTCAACTTCTTCACCTAGAACCTATGTAGCTTCCTATTTTTAAACTTTAGCTTGAACCCAGTCTTCTTCTGATTTTTCGAAGACCTACGATTGTTCATTATCATTTGACACATTCCCAAGAGAAGGTTGGGAATCAAAAGTATCTTCAAAATTTGTTTCATCAATAGGATCCTATTATGCAATCTCTCATGTTTCCATCTCAAGGATATCAGGGTTCCTCGCTTCTGAGGTGAGTGTTCCTTGTATGGATTCTTCTTCTTCAACATTTATAGGGGTGGACACTATATCAAGAATTTCTTTTATCACTAGTTGTACCATGGGTTTGTATTTAGAATTCTTTTCTTTTAACCTCTCCCACATAGCACCCCATTTATCCATTTGTTCTTTAATTTTGGCCTCATTTGTCTCAGAAATTTCATACAAGACCACAAGAGTTCCTCCTAGTGCTTGTTTCATTTTAGACATGTTAATAGAGGGAGGATAAGTAAATAGTGTTGCAGCCATTTGAGATGCATACCTCATTTGTGTACCAACATTTTTTGTTACTCCTACTTCTTCTTGAATAACCAATTTAGTTCTTGGTTTTTCTATAGAGGAAGATGCACCTTTAGATCTTACTTTTGATTTTACATCCCTCCACTTATAAGATGGTTTCATTGAAACTTATTTTTTGAAACCTCAAATTTTTTCTCTGTAATTCTTATACTAGGATCCTCCTTACTAGTTTTCCTTTTCTTTCTTGCAGGTTCCCCACTCTCAAAAGTAGATTCATTTCTTTGTTTTCTTCTCTTGTCCTCTAAGAATGTGGGCTCAATTCCTCTTTATCTTAAAAATTTATAAAATTCATTTATCTAGTGTTGAGTGTGTAACAAAATGGTGCAAAGAACTCATCAATTGATTTCATTTCTTCACCCTCATAATCCAGGTCTGGAATAGGTTCATCATACACCCTATCTTCATTATAGGATTTATTCAACACTTCTCCATCATCCTCTTCCAGTTGGTCTAGAATATCATGAAGCATAAGAATTCAAGTAGATTCTAAAGAAAATATTTCATATTTTCTCAACCTTACTTTGTGCTCATCTTCATAATTAAGCCAATAATCTTCTAGGTGTTGGACATGAGAATGGTAACCAACAATAGTCTTGTCAATATTCCCTTCAGGATCCTAATACATTCTTTGAAGTGGAAAAAACTCAAAATTATATGTTCTCAATTCTTCTTCACACAAGTCAAACACTCTTATTGCATTGCATTTATAGTTCCCTAATACTATAGGAAATCTAAAAGAGGCCTTCTTGTGAGCCTTATTATAAAGAGCCTGAGATGGTTTTATCTATCTCACCAATTCTAATAAAACAATTTTATCTATTGGGTACCTGGGCAACATAAATATACGCCCATCAAACCCTTCCATCCTAATGTAGAAGTAGGTGGGGAAATGAATATACCAGTCTCCCATTGGTTTAATAACACTTTGTGCCTCCAAGGAAAATATTTTGGCTTTATCACCTTCCATAATTCTAACCAACTTCATGGAGAACACATCATTAACTCTCCTATAGTTCTCTTTATATCCATGGATATTCATTTGGGGTAAATGAGCATATAGAAAACTATTTCCAGCCTCCTTGCCGAGAGTACCAACCCTTTTCAACCCTTGTTTGTTTTCCCTCATGGTGTAGGAATAAATCATAGTTGAAGACATATAAAAACATTTGGTTTTGGGAAATTCATTTATCTGTTCATATAATTTGCCACTAATAAATTTCCCCCAATGAATTTGCATGGGTTTTTCCATCAATCTGGATATTATTACAAACATCCAGGGTTTAAATTTACTGGCATCTCTTAAACCAACCATCCTGCTTAGCAAAGTTATAATATCTTGAATTTCTTGGTTGAACATGGACCTTTTAATTAATTTAGTTTATGGTGTAATTGGCTCTTGGAACCATTGGGTATTCATAATTCCTCTATTGCAAGTTTCAACACTCTAATATACCCTAGCCTTCGCCTTCATATCAACATTTTACATCTGAGTGAAAGTAGGAAGCCCAAATGTGTATATAAATTCCTTTCGACATGAGATCTGCATAAATTCTTCCTTCCTTCTCAACAAATATTTTTTGAGGGTTGTAATAATTCATACATTATATAACCAATTAAGGGGCCTCTATTGCTGGAAGAAACCCTCCTGCTAAAAATAATCCACTTTCTATAACATTCCCAATACATTGAGAAGCATTTTCCTGTCGTACCTGAGTATGAATTTCAACATCAGGAGACCACCCCATATGAGTGTCTGTCACTACCACATTGATTTATATGGCCTATGAATTGCAATATTTGAATTCATCTTCTGCCCTTACATCAAAAGTACTCATTTTTGCTAGTGTTTTTTGCATTTTCAGATGCGTGCCTTGTGTGTGAGTCAAGGTTAAATTTAACCAAAACTTCTTACAATTTATTAAAATTTCATTCACCTTTTGGCTAAATTCAAAATCAGAGAATAATCATCATTTCAATTTTTAAAGGGAAAAACATCTTTCGAGATCTTCATACATGAAAATAGCTATCATAAAATTAGTTATTCAAAATATACCTGGTTCTAGCTGGTAATGACAATATTTTTGAAATGAAACTCCAAAACCCTTGGTAGCTATGTTCTCAATTTTTCGAAATTTACCTTTCCTTGCACACCAATATTATTTTGTTATTTCAATGACCTTTGCAAATTTGCAGCATGACGTGAAGTAAAGTATTATGAAAGCAACTGTATGATTAAGGTGATGCCAAGTACATGAGTAGTTCACCACCTTCATTAATTACCTATTACAATGCATTAATTTCTCGAATCAAGGTGCAATCATTATGAATTATGGTTCAAAATACGAACACCTATATTTTTGCACAGCCTCACTACTAGAGGAGAAAGATGGCATGGTGATCATATGTGGCACTTTGGTGTAAATCCGATCATTGTGAGGCATAGGAAATTAAAGATATGTAATCAATTTGTGATCACGAGGATCCAGGAAAATTACCTCTAAGCTTCATGGAGAACACACAAATCGTAACAGAAGAAAAGACCCAAAACCGAACTCAAGAGAGATCAAAACATACCCTTTAGTTTCTGAGTTACAAATAAAATTACCAAACTCTGATACAAGAATAAAAGATATCACCGGGATTGACACTTTCAATAAATGACTTATCAGGTGGGGCTAAGACCAACTAAAGATAAAATTCACTTTGATACAACCACATAACTCTGAGATTTTGGTTTCCAATAATATATCAAACTTCATAAAAATACTGAAACACTTAATCTAGGAAAGAAAAAAGGGTGAAGTAAGGACCAAACGAGATTGAAAATGAGCACAGGAACCGACCAAACTGCAAAACAATGCCAAAGCAAACAAAAGAGAAATGGTACAAGGAAAAAAAAGGGGTCCACATTTTTCCAAAGAGAGAAATGGGGCATGTTATGAGACCACAAAACACTACCTACTTCCCCACCCGCATAGCCGTTTCTTCTAAAACTTTTTAAAAGTGGTAATGTTGAGGTAGTGATGTGAAATCTATCACATACTAACATGATAGAGAATTTCATTTAGTGTTTATCTACCTATGTATTTCTCGACCTAGAATTTAAAGGTAAATTTGCATCGAGAATAGACAATCTTCAACCACTACATTCACTCTCAGAGATGTGAAGAAAGGAGTGCACTAATGGAAACCCCCACCCTTAGAATCTAGAGTTGTTTTTAGGTATTTTTCATCCTTTCCTTTTCCTTATGAGCATACCATTATTACGCTTGTTTTTCCCTGCATTCTAAATTATCTAGTGAAAGTTCATTCAAAACCTAGTAGTCCAAAAATGGCTAGGTGTCAAGGGTATGAGTACATTGTAGGGTTAACGTGCAACATGCCTAAAATAGGAGATTATAAACTAGGGCAAGTATATATGAATGAGCTTAAAGAAAAATTCAATGCTCCCGACCCACCACCTATTACATAGAGAGTAATTGAAAGCGGATTCATAGAGGTGGCTACCTTCCTTGTAGCTATTGAATTCCTAGAATTAGTTCTAGAATGCATAACGAATTATGACGCTCAAACCCAAGAAATTAGAACTAAAGACAACCAGCTAGTAGTCAAAATCCAAAGAGCCAATTTTGCTTCATGCTTGAAAATTCTTAAAAGAGAACTCTACTCGCCCATGGATTTGACCAGTGCTCAAATTGAGTTTTCAATCAAGAAGGGATACTATTGAAACATAATGGCAAGGAATTGGTTAGAAAAACCCAAGGGAGGCATGTCTTAGCTACCCAAAAATTTGAAGAAGAATCATTTCATGAAGGAGATATCTGATATGTTTTTTCTACTCCATAGAGTCTAGGGAAACGATAATTCCTTTGGTTTTCAAGAATGGATGTATTTCTTTGTTCAAATTATACTTGGGGGAACCCAATTTCTAGATTATGCAATGCTTATTAGTGATAGGATACACAACCTGTTGGTTTACTTTCCTACTGATAGGACATTTTTCATGTCCTCCTATTTGATTTATTCCATTGTAAATATTAGGCCTTGAAAAGGCTTGAGACCAAGCAATCTCCCTCATGACAATGTGCCTATTTTTTAGTATCTTGACAAACTATAGTTGCATAAGAGATTTTATCATCACAAGAAGATATTAGATACCTTCACTATGAGAATGACCAGGGAACTGCAAGAGAAAACTATTATATGACTTTTCTTGAGGCTATGCAATTTGTCAACTATTACAACAACCATTTCATTTAGTTCTAGAGATTCTCCTATATTAGGGTTGGTGGTTTTACTGGCTTTCCCATTAAGCTCCCAAGACACCCAAAGGACAAGTTTTTAATGAATGAGGTTTACAGGAAATTGGAAGATGTCAACAAGGGATGCCAAGAGTGGAGAAGAGTGACAATATAATTCCTAGTTGGTTTCAACACCTACACATGTGAGTTCACATCAACTTTCATCAACATAGAAAATGAAATGACCATGTACAATCTATAGACCTATGATGAATGTTTTCCCTTTGATCTTAAGGATTATGTTAAAGATAATTTGAAGTTGGGACCTGATTTCCTTAATTTTCCCACTTTTGAGGACCATTGGATAGACTATTTTGATGAATTTGAAGTGAGAAAAATAAGTTGGATGAGAATATCCTTGAGATGGATTATCACATATCATTTGAGTTTTGATATACAAGGAATTGAAGATGATGGGTCAAATTTAGTGGACCCAATTTTCATAGATTTAATAGAAAATTGACCCATTCTTGCTATGGATTGGAATAGTAGGACCTAGGAGTGGGTTACTAAGAAGAAAATAGAGTAGTCCCACCCTAATACTAGATCAAAAAACACAAAAATAGTAGGAGGTAGTGGTCAGTCTTCTGTAATTGTAGGAACCTTTGGGATTTTTCGATAGTCAATGCAATCTAGGGCTCTTGGTGATGGTGATGAAGAAACCCCTGGTAGAAATATACTTCAACCAACTTGTGAAGAAGGCCTCCCTAATTTTCCCAATCTGGATCAGGATAAGGGGGATGAGGAAGGAGACTTCTTAAAGAAAATTAACATTAGTTCTTCTTCCTCATCACCTCGATCATCACCTGAGAGAGAATTAGGTGAAAATTTAAAATAGGTACCTTCTCCATGCCCATCACAGGATGTTTAGATAGATACCCCCTACCAATAGGATACTTTTTCGGCTCCTCCAGTTCCAAAGCAACCAACGTCCCTAGTATTCCTATTTGGTTGGAAGACATTATATCTTGAAAGAGGAAAGCTCTAAAACTATATTGTGTGATGTTAATATGTGTAAAGTGAATAATCAACACACAACCAATGAGATGTATTACATTAGAGAATTGAATCACAAAATTAATCAAATTCAAAACATGATCAATTCCCAAAATTGTTCCATTGTTCCCTATCTCTAAGGATTCCTTGAATCATAATGGCTCTCAAATTTTTCTTGCACTATGACCTATAGAATGAAAACCTAGAGAATGGATGTTATAAAATGCAAGAATCCTAGTTCCTACATGATTTGATAAACTATGTGATTAATGTCGTGATGCTTAAATAAGATTTTTGTTGTGATAAAAATGAAGATTATGCTATGCTAAAAATGTTGTGATACAACTATTGTAAGGAAGCTATGATGATAATGGAATTGCCTTTACTAAACTAAGACATGATTCTAAACTAGTATGATAACCACATTTCTAAATGCTAAAATTCTTTAACCTCTAGATGCTCACAAATGATTTATGTAGAGAAAAGTTTGCTTAAAGATGTGTTATGAAAAGTTGGAGCATGATGTTGTATTTATAGGATTTCCAAGGTATATTGTGCTGTGGCAGGATTCAATGGTCAAGATCATGATCCAGAGATATCAACGGTAGAAAGTGAGGAAGTTGGAGAGAATCATGGAGGTTGTCCCCTTTAAAAGAGCACTTTTCCAAGTGTTGAAGAGAATCAAATGAAAGAAGCCATGTGTCTCCAATCTTGTTAGGAGTTTGTTGATGAAAATTTCCATTTAGAAATTAGAAATATTCAAATTCATGAGACACATGTTGATGTGGCAGATGATGTAGAAGGAGGTTAGAAAATTATGTATAAATGTGACAAAATTGAATTTAAAAATTTTATTTTAATGAGAGGGAATTAATCAAATAAAACAAATTAGTTAGATTTTTTATTTAATTAAATCATGAAGAAAAGGATTTTAGAAAGAATTTAAGAAAGTGAACTATATAAATAAATTTTTCAATTTATTTATAATTAGATGAATTAAACATATTTATTAATTAAATACCTTGTATTTAATTCATTGATTATCTTGATTGATTTTAGGTGTATACATTTTTCCCCTCTTTGAAGTGATGTGTTTATGCATTGCTTCAAAGAAAAATTTGTTGATGTGATGAGAAAAAATTTCAATGCCCTAGACACTGATTTTCAGGTGATGACAGATATATGCCCCCTCGGGAGATAAATCAGTGAATTTTTTATTTTTTTGGATATTTGGAAATTTTTGGAGTTTTTGATGATTTTATGTTGATTTCAAAATTTTATGATCAGAGAATGATTTATCTCCCAAAAATGATAGTGAAATCTGCCTGAGTTGATTAGTTGATGAATTAAGCCCCTTTGAAAAATAAAATAAAACAATGTCACTTAATTACCCACTTAATCACCCTTTAAAAGGTGAAAAGGAGTGAAAAGGAATTCATTTGTGCATTTCCAAATTTAAAAATTTGAGAGAGTGAGTGATTTTGAGAAATGTGAGCAAGATGGTGATCCCCATTTAGACACATTGATTCAAGCGTGTGCAACATCACAAATGCCCATCAACGTATGGACCTCTGGTACGTACCCTGAAAAACCTCCTCGTCATTTGTGCATTTTGAATTTCCCACACCTTTTTATGTTTTATCGCATTAGGTCGCTAAAGTGGCACATCCATAGACTGTAATAGCGCATCGGGAGTTTTAGCGCATAGGGATAGTTTTCTAGCACATAGGGTTAATGTTGTAGCACATAGTGATTTTAGCACATAGGGTGCATGAAGTGGCACATAGGTTTATTTCCCTAGGGCATAGGACCTTTTCGTGCAATGATTTCAAGTTTTAGCACAATGAGTAAATTCTTTAGCACATAGAAGCATTTAGCACATTGATGAATTTCAATGGCACATACATAGATTTGGCACATAGAGACCCTTTTCTAGCACATTGGGGAAATCTTCCAGCGCATACAGGTTTTTAGCACTTTGAGACACTATTTTAGTGCATCTACGCCAGATTGATGATTATTTTGACTAAACTCCTTGATTTTGAGGATTTTTTATCACATTAAACTTTGATTAGGTGTTTTTTGATGATGTTGAAGGATTAGATGATGATTGATCTCATGATAGGTCAGATTCAATAATAATATGATGATTGACCTCATGATAGTTGAGGATAAAGGATAGATTGATAATGATTGACCCCGTGATAGGTGAGGATCAATGATAAATGCTCACGAGATTTGATCAAAGTCTAATTAGAGTTGATTAGATTGATAGGTTGGCTGATGTTTGATTGATTGATTGTTGATTTGATATGTTATGATGATAGGAGCCTTTGTCGACCTTGATGTCGTGAGAGCATTTCCCAAGGACCTAGGATTTGATACCACATTTAGATCAGGGGGATCTAAATGTGATTGGATGGTGTTGGTTGAATTCCTTGCTAGATATGCCCCAGATTAGGATTAATCAGGGACTATTGACAACTTTGGCAGAGAGGTAGCACAACAACCACAACACATTCCACTTAACCACTAGTGGGATGAAAGTCACACCAGAGGATGTCTACCAGATTATGAGGATTCTTTTAGTTGGATATTTGGTTGTATATGATGTTATTAAGCAGGGAGGGACCGATTCCCTGAGGAGAGTCTTCGAGGATGACCAAATTTGTAGTTATGAGATCTCATGGCAGGATATGGTTGATGCCTATGCCACATTGTTGTCTTTGCTCAATGGATTCATCAGAGGATTCTTATGTCTTGACCGTAGGTCAAAGGTATTTTCAGTTGGATGGTGTTGGACACTAGAGAGCTTGATTCTTCTTCAGACTCGATATGCCAGGGGATCCTACATGCTTGCACATCTGTACCATGATCTTGACTAGGTTATATACCTTAGACCATCCAGTTTATCAGTTGGAGTGACATTATTATAAATATGGGTGTGGGAGCATATAGCTATCACGTGATTAGTTGTAAAGAGACAAAGGCCAAATTGGAGACCCTATGTTCATGGTTACATAGGTCCAATTTTTTAGCATAAGCTAGGTGTAACTTAGATTTTTCAGAATTGTGGATGCTAAAGCTGCACAATATTAAACATCAATTCTAATCTAAATGAAACAACAAAGAATGATAAGTAAGCATGATTAATCTAAACAAATAAAAACTAGAATGATCTCACTGAATATGCAAATACTTCCTCGATTTATCTCAATTGCCCTTCTCCATCTTGCTGTATTTTTCCAAATTAGGACACGGATTCTCAGAGACTTAAGCATAGAACCTCTTCAGATGTAGACTGTTGATAGGGGAAAAAAGCGATTCTCCTTTAGGAGTAGAGAGTTGGTACGCTCTTGACCCAAAGGCTTCTGTGACAATGTACAGCCCCAACTAGTTAGGTTCAAACTTTCCTGGTTTCTCACGTTCACTTTGGTTCTTAGGATTCTCCATTAATACCAGGTCACCAATGTCAAAGTGTCTATTGAGAACCTTTCTGTTGTAACTACAACGAAGAAAATTTTGATATGCTTGTAAATGATCTAATGCTTTCTATCTTCATTCATCCAGTAATTCTAGCTCTTGTAACCTAGAGACATGGTATTCTTCATCATCGATATGACCCTTCAAGGATACTCGTAGAGAAGGTATTTCAAGCTCAATAGGTAAGATAGCTTTGGACCCGAATACAAGGGAATATGGAGTGGTTCCGGTGGGAGTACGGATGCTTGTGCGATAAGCCCATAAGGTAGGATTAAGCTATAGGTGCCAGTCACAACCAATGTCATTGACAGTCTTCTTAAGGATAATAAAAATAGTCTTATTAGATGCCTCAGCTTGGCCATTACCTTGTGGGTAATATGGGGTGGAGAAATGGTGTTTGATGTGGAATTCTTCACATAAATGGTGTACTTCTTGGTTCTTGAATGGGTGGCCATCGTTTGTGATTATGGATTGAGGCACACCATACCAACAAATGATATAGTTTAGGATAAACTTAGATATTTGTGTGCTGGTTATGTATGTCATGGGGATGGATTTGATCCATTTCGTGAAGTATTCGGTAGCGATGATGATGAATTTATGGCCATTTGATGATGAAGGGTGTATCTTACCTATGAGGTCGAGTCCCCATTGGGCGAAGGGCCATGGTGAAGTAATTGGATGAAGCTCTTGCACTAGCACTCTTATCAAGTCTCCATGTATTTGACATTGTCTACATTTCTTTACAAAGACGTATGAGTCTTTCTCCATCATAGGCCAATAGTAACCCAATCTCATAATCTTGTGGGCTAGAGTGGGACCACTCTAATGAGATCTGCATATACCCTCGTGTACCTCTCATAAAGTTGTTTGTGCTTCCTTAGCATCGAGACATCTCATTAGGGCGTTATCTAAGGTACGTCTATATAGGGTTTCTCCGATGATGGTGTACTTGGATGACTTTGGGATGAATGTTCGACGTTGGTTATTGGACAAATCTTGAGGTAGGGTTTGGTCAGTGAGGTAATCGAATATGTCTTTATACAAAGGAGACGTATCAAAGACATGATAAGCAGGGATCAAAAGTTGTTCAACTAGGAACTCGAACTTAGGCACATTACTTGGGATATCCAACAAAGAACCCATGGTTGCCATTGCATCTACAGCTCTATTTTGGATACGTGGTATTTGTTGAAAAGTTATGTCATTGAAATACTATTTGAAATTGTCAGCCATCCTCTTGTAAGGTGCAAGCTTCTCATCCTTAGTCTCGTAATCATCATTCACCTGTCGGATTACCAATTGAGAGTCACCAAAGACATGTACGCTCTTAATGTTCCATTGAGCTGCTATTTTTAAACCTGTCACTAAGGCTTCATATTTTGCTATATTATTTGTACAAGGAAATGTGATCCTAAATGATTTAGGAATGGTATCACCTTGAGGTGTGACAAATAAGATACCATCAATCGATGTGCCCCTGAGGTGTTAAGTCTATCGATCTAGGTTTGTCATGTATCACACATTTAAATCATGACGCTTTGTATATACAAAGTCATTGGTCATGTCGAACTACGAGGTCTCTGCGTGTACAATGTAGGCAAGGCTAATCAATTGATGAGCTCCTGAGACCACACTAGGTCAATCCAATAGGGTTCATTCACAATCACTATCACACAAGTTGCATATCATAGTTTAAAGTAACATCTCATGCCATACACTATCTATACACACACAGTTTATCAATCAAAGAATCAAAACAAGTCATGCATCAACAAGGAAAAACATCTTAAACTGTCATCAAGTCAATATCAAACACATTGTCAAAGTGATCAACCCATGTCTTACGCAAGATATATCTTTCTTGTCAACATAAGTCATCAATTTGTCATAGTCTCATGTGGCTTGTCACCTCAATGTCATCAGAATCCAACATCTTATACTGCACGTGTCTTACTAAAACCAAGCTTTGTCATGCCTTATACAGAAGTCACCAAGTCAAAACTAGACTCAACATCTTATGCGGTATGTGTCATTCTCTAACATTACACTATGTCAAACATCAACATCAAACAATCCCACAAGATCAAGTTTTGGCGAATACATTTATTTGGCTTTATGATTTTATATCTTATTTTGTCTTATCTTTTTATCGATTTGTGCAAGATCCTGTTAATAGCTTTCTCGAGGATGTCCCTTGAAGGATTTAGAGAAGCAACAATGTCTCAGGACTCTTTTTCTTTGGCTGCTGTCTATCAACTGTCTTTTTAACATTGGTTTTTGAGTCATGTTACTAGTTTCCTCAAGGATGTCCTATCAAGGATTTAGAGGAGCAATGACGTCTCATGACCCATCTTTTATTTGTCTACTGTCTGTGGTTTTTCTTGACCAAACGACTAGGGGATCTTGTCCTTAGTCTGAGTTAAGACACTCCTTGTCTACGACTGTATGTTTTTCACAGATGGATAACTTTGTACACTATGGTCTATCTCATATCATAGTGTGTACTATCCATTTGTGTCATGTCCCACCCAATGATGATAACAAGCAAGTATAATGTATTTGGCAATATATCAAAGATTATGCCTTTTTCTCAATCAATCAAACTTAATTGTTTCTTACTAACATTCTAAAATCATCCATGCTAACATTTCTTCTTTTCTGCATCTTCACCACCATTATCTATCCATTTCGAGAGCACACTCATGTTCTTCAAACCCACTTATCCTCTCAAGGGGGCATACCACTACCTCCTCATCATTCTCCCTTTCACTGGGGCATACCCTAACTTGTTTCATACAGGGGCATCACCGGGGCATATTTCTTTGACACAACATCGTACCAACATTGTATCAAAGAGGGGCAAATTGTAGACATCGAAAATTGGTCTAGGCCTGCGAGTACACATTCGACATAATTTTCTATAGTCCATGGTCATGATTAAATAATGTCAATTATTTAATTAAACTTTCTAACACATATTTCCTCTATTAATTAAATATCTCTTTTTAATTAATTCATTAAGTAATCATTAATCTTTATTCAACTTGATTAATTAAATAAATCATATTTATTTAATTATGTTGCTAACTTATTAAATCATCTTTCAATTAAATAATTTATTATTTAATTACCCCTTTTATCATATGTCAACTATAATTAAATATCTTTATTTAATTATTCATTTAACACCCTTTTCAACTATAATTAAATATGTATTATTTAATTATTCAATTCCACCTTTTTCAAAAGTCAAATTAAATAAATTATTTTATTTATTTAATTAAATCTTCTATGCTCAAATGTTGAATTAAATTAACATTTAATTATTTATGTTAGATTCCTCTATCATTCAGTTATCTAAGTCATTCACTCACCTTTTGACTCGAGATCTATTTTTAGTTCTCCAGTTGTCTCTGAATTCAACACCAGTTTATCTCTATGAGAAGACTCTCCATCAAAACTAGTCGATTAACTAGTTCTAACTCATATGCATGTATGCGTTTATTAATTAAATATCTTTATTTAATTAATTAACTCAAGTTCGCATTCACATGCATTATTCTTCAACTTCTAACTTTGTCTTTTGCATAAAAAGTCTATTTCTTTTATTTTTGAAGATGAAGATTGGAACTCATGTTCTAACTCATGTTCTAAAATTAGTCTTTATCCTGCAGTTGAACTCATGTTCTAACTCACGTTCTATCTGTCACATAACTCATCGTATGGCATTCATCAATCTCATCCATCGATCTCTCTTTCAATCTAAGCCGATCGTTTGAAAACACAAAATCTATAAAATGGCCTATCATAATCATTATTCCTCCTCTCTCCCGAAATCATTATACACTTTTGAGAAGAGAAACAATCTTTGATATTTTGTTGAGACACTCGATGAAGTTATGCTTGCATTCAAACACACAAACATCTGAGGGCAAGAATAACAATACAGCAAGATGGAGAAGGGCAATTAAGATAAATCAAGGAAGTATTTTCATATTCGGTGAGATCATTCTAGTTTTAATTAGTTTAGATTAATCGTGCTTTCTTATCATTATTTGTTGTTTTATTTAGATTAGAATTGATGTTTAATCTTGTGCAGCAGTTAGCATCTTCCACAATTTCGAAAAATCTGAGTTACATTAGGAAAACTGGAGTATTGAAGGAGAGTGTTGGATGATTTATATTCTATGTCATGGAGTCCCTATCTTGATTGTGAGTGGTGGCCAGAGGATGATTGTGCATAGCTACATATCTCAATGGGAGGACACATTTTATCATTAAGATATTCCTTCTGGGGAGAGTACACCGATAGTATGGTAGGGTATAAGGCATGCCCCAGGGAGTGGCTCACTATGCATGACGATGACATGATATACTAGAGTGGGGAAATATTCTATCTTATGAGGCTACCTATCAGGAGTACTATGGATTGCAGTCGGTGATTTGGGAGTATCACCCTAAGATTATAGAGGTTGCCTTTTGAGAGGATTATGCCCAATACTTCTTTACCCATGGCATTATCTTTAACTTGGAACTTTTTTCTCAATTGTTTTGGACAAAGTGCTGAGTTGGGATTCATGATTGGTGGAGGTAGAAGGGGTAGCTTCTTCCTTTTTCTCAGGCTGTTCAAATGAGGAACTTGGTTGATTTTCTCCATTTGAGGATGGGATCAAAAATTTTGAAAAGGAATTTGATTGGCTTGAATTATTTTGGTTGGCGGATGGGGAAGTGAATAATCAACACAACTAATGAGATGTATTACATTAGAGAATTGAATCACAAAATTAATCAAATTCAAAACACGATCAATTCCCAAAATCATTCCATTGTTTCTTATCTCTAAGTATTCCTTGAATCATAATGGCTCTCAGATTTTTCTTGCACTATTATCTACAAAATGACAACCTAGAGAATGGATGCTATAAAATGTAAGAATTCTATTTCCTACATGATTTGATAAACTATGTGCTTAATTTCATGATGCTAAAATAAGAATGTTGTTGTGATAAAAATGAAGATTATGCTATGCTGCAAATGTTGTGATACAACTATTGTAAGGAAGCTATGATGATAATGGAGGTGCATTTACTAAACTAAGACATGATTCTAAACTAGTATGATAACCACAATTCTAAATGCTAAAATGCTTTAAGCTCTAAATGCTCTCAAAATGCTCACAAATGATTTCTATAGGGTAAGTTTGTTTAAAGATGTGTTATGAAAACCTGGAGCATGATGTTGTATTTATAGGATTTCTAAGGTATATTATGATGTGTCTGGATTCGATGGTTAATATCATAATCCAGAGAGATCGACGGTAGAAATTGAGGAAGTTGGAGAGAATCATGGAGGTTGTCCCCTTTAAAAGAGCACTTTTCCATGTGTTGAAGAGCATCAAATGAAAGAAGAATCCATGTGTGTTCAATCTTGTTAGGAGTTTGTTGATGAAAATTCCCATTTAGAAATTATAAGTATTTAAATTCATGAGACACATGCTGAGGTGGCAGATGAGGTGGAAGGAGGTTAGAAAATTATGTAGAAATGTGACAAAATTGAATTTAAAAATTGAATTTTAATGAGAGGGAATTAATCAATAAAACAGATTAGTTAGATTTGTTTATTTAATTAAATCATGATGAAAATGATTTTACAAAGAATTTAAGACAATGAACTATATAAATAATTTTTTCAATTTATTTATAAGTAGACAAATTAAAAGGATATTTAATTAATCAATTATCTTGACCGATTTTAGGTATATATGTTTTGACCCTCTTTGAAGTGATGTGTTTATGCATTGCTTCAAATAGAAATTTGTTGATGTGTTGACAAAAATTCCAATTCCCCAGACACTAATTTTCAGGTGATGATGGATATATGCCCCCTCGGGAGATAAATCAGTGAATTTTTGAATTTTTTGGATTTTTGGAATTTTTTGATGATTTTATGTTGATTTCAAAAAAATATGATCCGAAAATTATTTATCTCCTGAAAACGATAGTGAAATCTGCCCCAGTTGATTAGTTGTTGAATTAAGCCCCTTTGAAAAATAAAATAAAACAATGCCACTTAATTACCCACTTATTTACCCACTTAATCACCCTTTATAAGGTACAAAGGAGTGAAAAGGAATTCATTTGTGCATTTACAAGTTTGAAAATTTGAGAGAATGAGTAATTTTGAGCAATTTGAGTAAGATGGTGATCCCCATTCAAACACATCGATTTGAGCGCATGCAACATCCCAACCACCCGACAGTGTATGCACCTTCGGTACATACCCTATAAAAACATCCTCATGATTTGTGAATGGGGAATATAACCATTCCACAACATAGAGAAATTTCACATGTCATCAAAGCTTTCCAAGCCTTGCGAAAATGGCTTGCCACATCCATAGAACCCAGAACCAAAGCACCAACATCCTAGCTTTCATTTGTTTAGTTGTTTCAATATTTTTCAGAAGGTTTTTAAATTAAAATCGATTATGCGAAAAGAACCAGTTACTCATTGGCTTTGTATATTTATTTATCTTTAAATATTTTCTCTCTAGACAGTGAAAAAAAGGACTTGATATTATGCTATATTGAATACAATTTTGCTATAAAGTGAAATCGCTATTTTTCTATGCGCATTTAGTTTACAAACATATATGTTATTCTTAAATGTGTGTGTTTAAGGTGTATCTAGATGTTTATGCTTTCTTGTGTGTTGGTATATGCATCAATTTTTGTTTTTTATTTTAGTTTACAATCAATATTGGGTCTATACTTATTTTATTTCATCCTATGTAGTTGGTCTTTGTGCTAGTAACTTTATAATCTATCTTATGTTCACTCGTCTTTATGCCAGTATTTCCATTGCTTGTTATATGCTCACTAGTTTTTGAGCTAGTTTCTTTATTATTTTCCTTTGCACTTAGTATTAGGAATTTTCCTTGTATTAAGTTTTCCTTTCCTTCTTTTAGGTTGAAAGCATACATATGTATAGTTAGACTATTCAAATTCATTGCATATCAAACAAAGGAGCCATACCTCCAAAATTCAGAGGAATTCTATAAATGAAATTGTGAACTTTCTAGAGTTGTTTGAAACAATCGCACATTTTGAGAAAAATAAATCCTTATTTATCAAGGTGCCCAATCTATTAGCCAACAATATCAAATCATGTTTTTTTCATGTTCTTGATTGATTAATCTATTTATTTTCTTTATTTTTGTTAGTTTGTGTTAGTTCTTTATTTCAATATTTATTTTTCTTTTTCTTTTTTGTTACATAGATAGTCCTAGGGTTCCATATGTAACACTTTCATGGTTGCCTTCATCCTTCATATGATTGTGTGGCAATGTCAACGTATCTCTTTGCTTACTACACTATTTTTAATTTATTTTCTTTTATTTATCTTCTATTTTGAGTTGTATGTATTTCTTGTAGTCATAATGTTCCATCCATCACATCATCATATTCATCCTCATCCTTTTATATGATGGTGTGCTAATGATAATGTGTCCATTCAGATCACTACACTATTCATAATGTTACATCCCAATTGTGTAAATTCTATTTACTATTACTATGTAGGATAAATGTGAATTTTCAGGATGAATAAATTGTTCTTTCACTTGTTATTAAACTAATTATGAATAAATGTTAGCTCATTTAATGGTATGAGAAATGGATGGTTATTGAATTAATATTCTAACTATGAGATTCATTATGTGAAATGCATATATTTTCAAACAACTAACTACCATGTGCAAATGTTAGTGGATGTACATATATGCTCAATTCCTCCAAGGGGAGGGGAAGTATCACCTAGGAGAAGGTCTTGGTTGGGTAGCCAATAACGTAACCTATCTGAGCTAATACACACTAATAGTAAAAAGGTTGAGCCTAGACATAGTGTTGGGGAAATGGTAATTCATCCTTAGTATGTTGTGTCGCACTAGTAATGCTTGTGATTACTATTTTTTATAAGGTAAGAAAGGTTTTGAAAGGACCAAGATCATTTTATAGAGCTAAGGAGAGGACACTTCCAAGAAACAAAGAAACAACACCAGTGAAAGAACTGTAGTAACACAATAGAGTAACAAAAAAACTTGGTTACCAAACAACCAAGAGTGAAAAAACACTTAGTACCAACAATAATCTTGAGTCAAGGACAGACTAACAAATCCATGATCCAAGAAACAACCCACAAAACAACAAACCCTAAAGACTATCTGAAACAACTAGGCCACAAACTATCTGTAGTAACTAGATTGTAACAGACCTTCCACTCAAAATAGAAAAGATTGAACCTAACAGATTCCCACCAAAAAAGGGGTAAGAATGATGAATTTTTGTAGAGATACGTTATTCCAATTGCTCCAACCAAACAAACACCAATCCTGGAACCACCTCAAAAGGATGGGGCTCCCATCTATAGGAGAGGAAGAAGTGGGGACAAGAACTACTAAAGAAACCTCCCTCTAGAGCAAGCACAGTCCACCTCAACCTCCACCTCAATAGGAGAAGGCTCAACATTAATAGGAGCAAGATTCACCTCTACAACCTCTATCTCTACAAATCTCCAGCTGTATCTCAATACAAGAAGGCTCCACCTTAATAGGAGAAATATTCACCTCTATTAAATACAACATTTGTAGAACATGGTAGCAAGAAAGAAATTGAGTAGAACAAGAAAACACGTCCTCCCAAGGAATCTAGATAGAATAAATAATAGGAAGAAACACAACAACCTCCTAGCCAACAATATAATCAGCCTAAAACATTATAAAACCCTCAACTCTTCCTTAGAAAAAGTACCATCCACCATAAGGGGCAACCAACAAACCAGGGGAACCCCCACAAGTAGAAAAACCACTGCAAGCCAAAAAGGAACCCTTTCAAGGAAAATAAGAATCAAGCCCCCAAAAGGAATGAGGCATCTCCAAACCACACCATGGTAGCCGATAATAGAGAGAGAGAGAGACAACACCAACATAGGGAAGAGCCCCCTCCACCAACTAAACAAAAGCACCAAAGCAACCACTTCACTACAACAGATCCCTATGATTAGCTCCCTTTTTGCTCCCTTTTTTGCTTCCACCCATTGTTTTAATGTATTTTTCTCCAATTTTTTGAAAAATTCTGCGCTATTTATTAGGCTGGCACCATTTTTAGCATTTTTTGTGTCGATCAAGACAAGTAGGTGCTAATTAGCATCAAATTTAGTGTTGGATTTAGTGCCAGATTTAGCACTGGGTTTAGCGCCGAATTCAGTGCCGAATTTAGCGTTGGCTTTAACAACGCTAGATTTAGCGCCAGATTTAGTGCCAGATTTAGCATTGGATTTAGCATTGGATTTAGCATCAGATTTAGCATCAGATTTAGCATCAGATTTACCATTGGATTTAGCATCCAATTTAGGATTTGATTTAGATAGTGACATATCGGTAAGAGATATTAAATTGTCTCATCAACACCGACAACCAATAGCAGAGGAACATAAGATCTAATGTCGATGAGACATTGAGATATCGGTAAGACAAATAAGATTGTCTCATTGACACTCTTCAAGTAATTATCAAAAGCATACAATGCTATACCATTGGGAAGATGAGAAACATATGTGGTAGAGTGGTATACACTGCAACCCCATTACTAGAAGGCGTATGCGGGATGGTAGTATACCACCAAGCAATTAGAATCCTCTAGCAGTATGGCAGTATACACCGCACTTCCACCAGGGAGTAAGAAATCTCCCGCGGTATGGCATTATTCAGTAGTCTGATTTAGCATCAGATTTAGTGCTAGATTTAGATAGTGGCATATCGGTAAGAGATATTAACTTGTCTCATCAACACCAGAAACCAACATTAGAGGAACATAAGATCTAATGTTGATGAGACATTGAGATATTGGTAAGACAAATAAGATTGTCTCATCGACACTCTTCAAGTAATTATCAAAATCATACACCGCTATACCATCGAGAAGATGAGCAACATATGTGGTAGAGTGGTATACACCGCAACCCTGCTACTAGAAGGATTCTGCAGGGTGGCAGAATACTACCAGATAGTCAGAATCCTCTTGTGGTATGGTGGTATACACCGCACTTCCGCCAGGCAATAAGAAATCTCCTGTGGTATGGCGGTATTCGGTAGTCCAATTTAGTATCGGATTTAGTACTAGATTTAGACAGTGGCATATCAGTAAGAGATATTAACTTGTCTCATCGACACTAGAAACCAACATTAGAGGAACATAAGATCTAATGTCGATGAGACATTGAGATATCGATAAGACAAATAAGATTGTCTCATCGACACTCTTGAAGTAATGATCAAAATCATACACTGCTATACTGCTAGGAAGGTGAGCAACATATGTAGTAGAGTGGTATACACTACAATCCCACTACTAGAAGGCTTCCGCGGGGTGGTGGTATACCACCATACAGTCAGAATCCTCTCACGGTATGGAGGTATACACCGCACTACTGCTAGGCAGTATGAAATCTCCCATAGTATGGTGGTATACCATGCTACAACACCTCTCTCACAATAATCTAGCAGTACAAAGGTAAAATCATGAACTTAACACTTATTAATTTAATAGATAATAGTAATTTTTTATTATAAAATATATGTATTTTGTTTTCTAAATTTGTTTGAATATTAAAAGATTTAATGAATAAACATATTTGAGTTTTTTCACATCAATATTTTTTCTGCCATGATGAGTTAGAACGAAATACCCAAGCCCTAATTTTTAACTCTCATTTTCAGTTGGTTTTTTTGAGCTCCCTTGCCTTGCAAATACAACCATCATTAGAGTTTGAAACCTCAAGCTTTGTGAAGGAGTATCTATAAATTTTCTCACCGATTTTGAGAGTTTTCTTCACAAATTTTTTTATTGAGGCTGAATTAGGTAAAGATTTCATGGTTCATCATTTGTTTCCACTTATTTGAATGTGTTTTCAAAGACATTCCTTCTCGTATTCTCATGCATTTTTCTCTTGCTTTACTCTTTTGATGCCTTTCTTGTCTTGAGGCTGACATCAAAGCACTTCTGGAGCTCGCATTTCTTCGAACAACAAGAAGTTGAGTAAGTTTCTATGCACCATTTCTTTGTCAAAAAAACCTCAATTTGGACTCAATGATACAAATGAATGGGTGTTTTATTTCTACCATACATCCTTATTTTGTAACCCTTCTATCTTGGCTCAGCTTCTCTGGACTTAGCTCACTAGCAAAAATAAATGAAACAAATCATAGTATCCATATTTGGTTTGATCAAACAATGAAAGATTTTTTTATTTCAAAATTTTCTCTTTCCTCATGATAGCTTGGTCACAACCTCTCTAGAATATTTTTTCTATTTCCAAAAAGAATAGTGTAAAATTTTCTTTATTATATTATTGAGCCTCCTTCATGGCTCCATGATTATGACCATGGGCTCTATTCAATGGCATTTTGGGTTTGTCTTTGATCTGGGGTTTTTTGAAAACCCATGACTCCTATTGCAGATACAAGCTCTAATAAAAATGAGTGCAAGCCTTTTGGCACAATATTTCACTTCTCATAAAACAAAATAAATCCTTCAACATTTGGGGCTCAGAATAGAAACCCTAAACCATGGGTTTGTAATATTCTACATATCCTTCTCCTTGCTTGCAAGTATTTTATATTTTCATTTTTCAAAACCTTCTTCACAAGACAATTGCAATTTTTTTCTATATGTTCATTTTTCTCTAAACAAGACAAAAATGGAGATGATTGATGTAGAGCATGGTGGGCTTCAAAGGTCTTCAAAGACGTAATTTTTTTTGTTGCAAGATCACTTGTGTAAGCCTCTAAGAAGCTTCTCAAGCTACTAATTTGTAATTAGTTTGCAAGGGATTTTTTTCTCTTTCTTTGCTAATTTCTTATTTTATAGGGAGTTATGGTTTGTTTCTTTCCAATCAAAAGGTGCATTTCAGTGAACTTGACCATTCTGAATTATTTAAATGTAGACACCATATGGTGGATGTTGAATTCTATTGCTGCTCCAAGGCACTTTGACTTCATCCTTAAATAGTGAGATTCCCTCAAGACCCAAGTGTGGTTATCATAGCTCCAAAAACTCATTTCAATATGAAGAATGCATCAATGTGTAGTAGAATTTGTAAAGCACTTATCTCTAATTATGATATTTTAGATTGTTACATATATTTATGGTCAGATTCTCATGATAGATTCCTTTGAAACTTGTGATAGGTATGTATTTGAGGACCAAATTGAGTTTATCAAGGAATAAGTACTTGAAGGAGAATAGGTACTTTAACAAATTAGCTCATATGTTGATGTTTTGAATTGTATATCAGATATCTTCTTTCGATTTAAATAGTAATAAGATATATGTTTCTTGTTTTGGTTGATTGGACTAAACTTTAGAGAATAAATGGAAAATGTTTTAGAGTTTTATATGTGTTTTTATAAGACTTTTTAACTTTACAACATATATTATGTATTATTCACTTTTGATTTTTTTAATTTTTCTCATTATTGATGTTTTATCCTATATCAAGTTGAGGGTGATGATTTTAAAAAGGATTCTAGGGCAAAAACAATGTCACACAAACTCTAGGTGGGATGCATTTTCTTAATGCCTGAAATGACTATAGCATTTAGCTATAGAAGGCATCAGAAATAATTTTGCACCATAAAATATTTAATGTACATACATTATATGAATCAAATACTTTTAATTTTCATTTAACTCCATTGAAATTCAATAAATCCTAATTTGCAATCATCAAGCCACTGGAAGGAATATTGTTTCCTTTTATTTTATTCCTAACATAGCAGTAACTAAAGTTTTCATGTTATTTTCAAAATTCTTGGTTATTTGATGCTAGATTAACTTTTCTTGCAATGGTTGTATAGGATTAAAAAAATAGCCATATCAAATGCCTTTTTCCCAAGTCCTACTCTCTCAAGCTTAACAATCTCAATCTCACTAATAGTGATTACTAAGAAAGGTAATTCCACCAACTCTACCAAACAGTTTATTATAGGAACAATAAAAGCAGACGCTTTTATTGGAACTCCATGAAAACTAAGCTCTCTAAATGGTATATCAAACTCTAGTTCAAAATATTTTAGATGAGGTTGCTCCCACAACTCTGTTACTTGCTTGAAAAATCCTTGAAACTTTGCATTGATTTTATTTTTCTTATCCCTCTCTTGTTGTTCTTCCTCAATTTCATCAAGATCATGCATTGAACTTCTTTCCCCTCCTAAAGTTTGGACCACATACATTACCTCCACATAAAATTGGACATCCCTGGTCTTCTTGGTTCACACCATGATATGGTTATGCAAATGAAAATGAGGCAAAGTAATCATCTCCTTCTCCATTGGCTGGAAGAATGCATGCTTGATGTTTCGATATATGATATCAGCTCTCTCTTTTTCTCTCATGGTTGAATATTAAAATCCATTATGGTGGGCCTCCAAAGTTATAGTCATCTTTCTTCCTCTTCCACCAAATACTGGCATATTTTACTAATGTTTATTAGAATTGTTGCATGTTTTACATCATTGGAATGACATATTAGCTATAACATTTTTGAAATTTTATTATGTTATGTGAACTTTCATATGATGTGATATGATTATGGTTTTATTTCACATGTTGTAATATTAGATATATAAAAGAAAAATAAATTATTGCATGAAATAAATTATAATAACTTTTCAATTTAAATGAATTTTTTTTATAGAAAACGGGTCTTCCAAAAGATCAAGGTGATCCTCATGATATAGATCTAGAATATGTTGGTTTTGGTACATATCACATAGCAGAGGATGATGATGACGTAGATACAGAAGAGACTGAGGCCGATGACGATGATAATGACGATGATGATGATGATGATGAGGTAGTTGTTAGTAGTAGCCAGTGACATTCATGATCATATAGACTACAACATGGATCATTGTTGATATATCATTATGATGCCTCTTTTCATGGTTACTATAATATGTATCATTTTCACGACTTGCAGTACCATATTATTGAGTTGTATCATTTTGACATGTATCATTTTGACTTATATCATTTTGACTTGTATCATTTTGAGCTATATAATTTATCATTTTTACTTATATCATTTTTACACGTATCATTTTGACTTATGTTGACTGTTGGACATGTATCATTTTGACATGTTATTAATCTAGTGGCATATTTGACTCACTTGTTTTAATCACTTGTTTTGATCTACTTATATAGATATTTGAATCACTATTTTTAGTTATAAATGATGATCATGTTATAATAATTATCTTTTTATTTAATCATATGAGTTATTTAAGAGGCATGATATATTTAACTAATTAAATTGAATTAAAAAATATCAAATTAATAAATGGAAGAAAAACAAGAAGCATTTTTAGAAGAAAAAAATGAAGCAGCAATGGAAGCTAAACTAGAAGCAAACTAGAAGCAATCTTGGAAGAAAAAATTGGCATCATCTAGGAAGAAAAAACAGAAGCAATTTAGGTAGCAAACAAAGAAGTAATAATGGAAGCAATTTTAGAAGCAACAAAAGATGCAATAATAGAAGCCATATTAGAAGCAACAAAAGATGCAAAAATGGAAGCAAAGCTAGATTCAAGAAGCGATGTTATATGAGAAGAAAAATTGGAGGCAAAACTAGAAGTAAAATTGGAAGCAACATTGGAATCAAAATTGGAAGCAAAACCGAAAGCAAACCTGGAAGCAAAACTAGAAGAAAAACTAGAAGCAAAACCAGAAGCAAAACTGGAAGAATAGCCAGAGGAAAAATTGGAAACAAACATGGAAGAAACACAAGAAGTAGAACCAAAAGAAAAATTGGAAGCCAAACTACAAGCAACAAAAGTTTGCGCTAAACCTGGCACTAAATTCGATGCTAAATTCAGCACTAAATTTGGTGCTAAATTCGTCACTAAATCTGGCACCAAAGTGAGCATACTAGTTTGCACTGAGTTTTGCGCCAGCAAAAGTGCCCAATTCATGAAATCAAATGCACTAAAATCTAGCGCTATTTTAGGTGCTAATTTCTTGTTTTGTTGTAGTGCTTCCACTAACTAGGAAGCCTTCTTGAAGCACAAAACCCCCCACATCGAAACATTGTAGGGTGTCCTAAACCACCATGGGAACTTACAAAAAGAACCCACTCTCCTCAAACTGACACAGAAAGAGGACACACTAGAGTTCTGACTAGCACACATAGGAGCAACAACGAGACCAAAAAACCACTCCAAATCAGCCTCATTAAAAAATCCTTATGCAAGACCTTCCAAAGGCTTGCCAAAATCAAAAACAAAAGCTAGGGATGTTGTAGAAAGACAACACCAAAGGTTAAAGGTGACAAAGCATATAATAACAAGAAAACTTGAGAGCCTAGAGCAACACACCAACTGCAAGAAACATCAGCGCAAACCACCCACTAGTCCAATGAGGACAAAGCCCCAATAATGAAATGAGTCACACCAACGGTAAGGAAAAAGGAACAAGCTATAGACACATAAAATTGACCTAGGCCTATGAACTCAATTTTCTCCACAATTCTTCTAAGACATAATTAAAATACTTGATTATGTCCTTCTATCCAAATTCAACTATTAATTAAATAATTCTTAATTATTTAATTAATTCATATCTTTTATTCTTCCTGACTGTTTAAATAAATAAATCATATTTATTTAAATACACCACTAATGTTTAATCTCCTCTTTAATTAAATAAATCATTAAATTTATTCAATTAATCCATTATTCCCTCTTGATTATCTAAACAAATAAACTTTATTTGTTTATTTAAATATGTCTCTAATGTTAATACCTTATCTTAATTAAATAAATTCACCATAATTTTTTTAATTATCGGTCCACTTCTTCCATAATTAAATAATTAAAATTAATTATTTAATTGTCCCATTTAATTCTCCTCCATATTTAAATAAAAATCATTTATTTAAATTTCCCTCTTTCCAAGTAAATAATTTGAAACTATTATTTGCTCTCACATGACCCCACCTTTTTGAAGTAAATTAATTTTAAATTCAAAATAGTATCTCCCTCCATAAATCAAGTAATTTCTATAATTATTTGATTTTCTAACTCCCTCTTTCTCTGTGTCAATCTTATCTCTCTGTGAAATGTAATCTTATCCCTTGATTTGATTTTCTCAAGTCAAATATTGTCCACTCATTTTGAATTCAACCTAATGTTCCCCTAGCCCTAATTGTGGATTGTCATATTGAATCTTGTCTATTGATTCTAGGGAGTTTTTCAATCTTCAATCTTGGCCCTTCATCCGAAATTTTATTTTCTATTAAAATGAATTTTTTCTCTCATTTTGACATTTCTTGACTTCATCTCTTAATCTCTCAAGCTTTTGGCATACTTGCATACTTCTTGTCATTTTTGATAACCTTGTTATTTTGCATATTTTTGTATTACATGTAGAGCTTAGTTTTTACTTGCATTTCATCCAAATCCTTCAACATCTACTTAGATCTTGGCCATAGTAATTGTTGCTCCCATAAAATATGAGGGCACACATCATATTGCAACAAATAGAGAAGGTGTAATAGAGGTCAATCATGGAGGTTAAAGATCTTGGATAAACTCTTTCCTTTTATTTTCATGTTATCTCGTTTGTGCTTCATTACTTACTTTGGGGTTTGATTTGTTTATGATCTAATCATACTAACCTAAATTTATCCTTAGTTACATTGGTGAACCTGACAATCATTTTTTACAGTTTTCGTATGGATTTGTTTCGGATTTTTGTAGGTACAAGTACAAAATGACACAATTGCAGCTTTCTGAGATTCAAAGGCTCTGTCGCGACGCATATGATCTCGAGAATGACACATTTTCTCTAATAAACTGCATATGTTAAGCCAAACAATGCATCTGATCTGATGAGTCACATATGTAATCTTGAGCAACACATCTGATTGTTGAGCCGCATTTTCTTTACATAGCGACACATTTTTCTATTGCACTTCCAACATTCGATCGCGAGACACATTTGCTTTGTTTCAACGCATTCGTCTGGGTAATTTTTTTTTTTCAGATTTTGTTGTATTTTATTTTTCACATTTCATTTTACATTGTAGGTTAGGGGTTTTTGGATTACTAATCTGTTTGTTACAACATGTGGCAAGATAGAGTCTAACCCTTGTTGTTTGTGTTTTTATTTTCACAATCCTTATCAAACAAACAACTCATTGGCTTAAAATGAACTTGCAATTCTTCATAGTATTGGCTTAGAATAAATATTGCTTGTCTCACACACAATTGGGTTGAAAATGAACAAGTTTCTTGTGTGTCTTGTGGTTTAGTGATACTCTCTCAAGTGTGTATGCAATTATCTTTTTCTTTGTGTGATCTTGAGAAACAAAATAACTAAGATATGGTTACTTTATCACCCCTCACATTTCATTTTGGGTTTAAAATGAGCAAATCTTGCTAGTGTGAGCTAAGTGCATTGTGTGTGCTCTCTCTTTGTTTATACAAACAAAGATTGATCAAACTACATATGTACTTACTTGCTATTGTTTATCCTTATAGGGTTTTCCTGGTGGGAAAAATTAATCACCCCAGGGAATGACCCAACCGGTAACATGCTAAAGCCAAGTGACTTCTAGCCAGTATATAAGTGTGGGTACTTGAGGAAAGTTCAAATATCACAAGGATCATTCTAAAAATAAGGTCATCAATGGTCTCTTACCGCATGGATGGTCCCCCAGGAATGAAATTCCCATACTAGAACTCTTGTTATAGTAGGCCAAAACCAATATCTATTCTTTGGTGCAGTAACGGTCATTGCCAAGGCATCCACATTCTCACAGTTCTTAGTAGAGATGATCAACTTGCCATGGGAGTTTTACGGGAGTTGGAAGCTTGGTTGACTTGAGAAGTGAGTGCACTGTAAGGGGGATCCCATATGGCTAAGCTTCTGAATTCATCCGCTAAGAATAAGTGCGGTTGGAGTAAAATCTGCGTGCAATCCAAAATAATATAGTCCTTCAAACCATAAGGTTGTACTTATCTTCCATGTGCTTGTTTTAACAAATTTCTAAGACAATGTGTTTGCCAAGTGTTTCTCAAACCAAATGAAAAAATAAACATCCTTTTCAAATTTGGAACAACACCTAAAACTTGAAACAATCTTCACAATCTACCAAAAAATTGCAAAGAAACCAGACTCAACAACACATTTTCTATGTTGGACCACATTTGTTGATTTTTGAACCACAATCGCTTTGATAAACCACATTTTCTATCTCAAACTCCGCATCTTCCTATTTTACAATGCACTTGATTTCCTAAGAACCACAATTGCTCTATTGCACCACATTTGCTTTTTTAAATGTCGTATTTGTCAATTATGTGACACATTTTCTCCTTTGCAACACATTTGAAACCTGAAATGATCTAATTGCCTATGACCTAAAAAACATCATTCATATTCAAAAATTTGAGCCTTATTTTTTTTTCCAAATAGATTGTAGACATCTTTTTTATAGTCTCTATCCAAAACTAGGCCAAGAATTGCTCAAATTCCCCCATCCTTTCATTTTAGGTTGCATTTTTAGTTTCCCATTACACTTCCTTAATTGCATCCTTATACTTTACCATCATTTTACATCCTCATTTTGCATATTTTTTAGGATAGAAATCCTTTCCATTCTTTTTCAAACGTTCTCCTTCAAGAGTAGGTTGCCATTGGACTTGATCAAACCATTTCCTTTATTCATTGTCCTTTTGTGAGCCATTTCCAACTCAATAGTCTAGTGTGGAAACCTCACTTTGTCCTTTTTGTCATTTATTCCTTTTAACAGGTCCCTTGACATTACAAAATTGAGACATTGTTTAAACTTTGTATGGCTGAGTGTGCCTCTCCTTAAGTTTACCAATATTGAGTGCATCCTAGAATCCTTTGCATTTTCATACCTTTAGTCTCCTCATTTCATTCTCATTTGGATTTACCATTCACCATAATTTCATAACATTCCTTAAACCCAAGAACATAGTCTCATATCATTTGCATTTGGTCATCCTCCATCCTCCCTCATTTGAGAAATTTTTTTATGGTTTAAACAAGACTACAACGAAAAAGAAGAATAGATCCTTTTGGACAAGGCAACAACCTTTACAATTTCCCTAATGACATGAATGAAAATACAAAAAATTTACCTAATGACATGAATGAAAATACCAACATGGGGAATTCACTCATCAATCCATTCATTGAAACGACCATCCCATCCTCTTCATGCAATCCTTTTGAACAATTGATCCATAGAGACCAAAATGGACAAGTATTTCAGGAAGATATACAAGTTGTTGCACAAAATCTTGAAGTAGCCTCCTTTGTGGAAGAGTTAGTCCTACAAGATTTAGATAGATACCTAGCCATGCTCCTTTACCAAGGGGATAGGTTACCAAAATGATTTGACATCAACACCATAAGAGCAACATCTCCTGATCCAAACAATCAAACAAGCCAATCACATGATGTAAACAATACTTCCATGGGAGCTAACACACAAAGTGTCAACAACACCATTAATGCTACCTCTATTGGTGATACCACCACCCATACTACAAAAAATACATCCAATGTGGTCAACACAACATCTATTTGGGGATCATGAACCCTAAAAACCATCACATCACATTCAATCCCTCAACAAGTGTCCACAATTTCCACACAAACTATTGGATCAACATTTGGAAATTCATCAAGTACAATGGGAACCAACACATAATACCTCCTTGGAGCCTCATCTAGCTCTATGGGGACATCATCAAACCTTTTATTGGGTTCCTCTACTAATACAGTGGCAAAGAACTCATCAAACCCCTTTGGGAAGAACAAACAAAGAGTTGTCATTCAAGGACCTCAATCAAATGTCCCTAACTCATCACAAATCAACAAGAAGATTCCTTTGAGACAAAATACCAACATTCTAGAAGTCCACACCTATCTATTTGGATAAGGCAATCAAGTCAACCAACATATGACTCCATTTGGTCACCAACAAGCTCAAGGACAACAAATTCCGCAAGTACAATCCAACACGGTTGGAACCCACATCCCCACATGTCAATCACAAGTCCATACACATCAACAAATCCCTAATCAAAACATTCATTACCAACAAATGAAAAATAAAAACACCCAATTTTCTCATCAAAAACACATTCCAAATTGGAACACATCATCACAACAAGTGGGAAATCAAGCCATACCTATCACCAACATGTGTGATGCTACAAACAACCCAATTGTGTAAGCACTCACACTAAAACTTATATCCCTTAAAACACAAGTGGAAACCTTACAAATGCCCAAAAAAAAACCTTAGATGTCATATGACCTATGTTTGTATACGTTTGACACAACCTTGTACATGCCACCATTCCCTCTAGGATATGTGGTGGCGCACTTCCCTAAATATAAAGGCAAAACCAATCCCATTGAACACATAAAATAACTCACTACCAGTTGCAAGGACATTTCCTATGAACACACTTATCTAATGAGACTCTTCTCTAGAAGTCTCGTAGGTCACACACTGGAGTGGTTTGCACAATTTCCTAAAGGAATAAAATCATGGCATGAATTGGTCAACAAGTTTGTTGAAAATTACGCCTATAACATTGATACATTCATTGACATTGCATCATTATGCAAAATCACTCAAGAGGACACAGGTGAGACTTTTATCCCATTCTTCCAAAGATGGAGAACCCTAGCAAGCCGATGTCCTATGGAGATACCTGAAAAGGAGAAGGTCACCATGTTTGTACATAATCTCCTTGGACCGCTAAGATATGGTTTACAAGTCCATTGTTGCACCACCTTTATTGACCTGTTCAAAAAAGGTGTTTAACTTGAAAAAGCCTTAATTTCCAAAGGTGAACTTAAGTATGGTGGAAAAACCATCAACACCAACCCAAGTACTTCCAATGAAAAAAAGAAATATTGGGTTAAAAATAAACACATCACCAATGATGGAGTGGTTGATGTGAAAATAGTCAATGCAATAGGTCTTTTGCTCATAATTAAAGGAGTCCACACTCAAAATAAACCAGTGACTAAACTGACACCAAGTGCCAATGCCATTTAAAACAATATTGCACACTCAAATCAAAGGCAACCACGTCAAACACGACAATTTCAAAAATGCACATACACCCCCTTGGGTGAACCCATCCAAGTGGTCCTTAAGAAACTTATTCAAAATGGTGTCATCACATTGGAAGACCCTAAACCATATGACCCTAGTCAATTCAAGCCATCATGGTGGGATGATAATGCATTTTGTGATTACCACCCTGTCAAAGGGAATAAAACTTCCTCTTGTCATCAATTAAGAAATCTTATGCAAGATCTTATTGAAAACTGTACCATTGAACTTGGTGGTCAACCATTTGCATCTAATTCAGAACATACAATTCATAAGAACCCACTACAAGATCATAGTTTGGGTAATCCCTCATTATTGGCACAAAGAATAATAACAATCAAGCTAGTTATGCCCGTGTTACCTTCAACTATTTCGGTGTTACTATCATTTATAACCTTCAAGCTGCCGATGAAGACAAATGTGTCAATACCATTACTATTAAAAAGACCCTGGAATGTAATGTACACGCAAAGGCAAGGTTACCATCCCAAGCCCTTTTCTCGTCAACCCAAGAATACCATACCTGATCCATTTGTCAAGCAACCAAAACCCAATCCAAATTTTAACCTTATGGAGCAATTAAACAAAATTCCAGCCCAAATTTCCATCCTTGAATTGCTTTGCATTTTGCCCACACATAAGGCCATATTGGATAAAGTCTTGCAAGAGTCCTCCATTCCAAATGATATTAATGTCAACCATTTCAAAACTGTAATTGGATATTTGACTTCGCCCCATCACATTACATTTCAAACCTTGACTTTTCCTCACCCAAACCATCTCATAACGATGCCTTGCATATCAAGGTTTTTATCCATAAGCATAAGGGTAGATGAATACTAGAAGATCGTGGAGTAGGATTGAACATATGCTCTCTAAAATTGGTTAAAGCTCTTGGCTTCTCTAATGCTTGTGTGGACGCTACCAAGAGTATTATGATAAAAGTGTATGATGATGAGGAGCGCTCTTCTAAAGGCATCATCACACTTCCAATTCATGTGGGACCAGCTATCATATATACCACATGTCAAGTCCTCCTAGATCATGAATTACCTTACAATATATTACTTGGTCACCCATGGATTCATGCCTTAAAGGCCATTCCTTCCACCTACCACCAATGTCTAAAGTTCTCCTTAGATGGCACTAAAATTACTATACCAGGAGATCCTGATCCATTTCAATACTATACCAACTTGATAGCCACTTATTGAGCACCAAGTGCCTATCAATCATGAGGATTCAACATCCACTTCTTCTAAATACATTGACCCATCCATACTCACTAAATAATCCTTATGCACTCTGTCAACTTCCACCACACCATCCTCCCTAGACTCCATACCAAGTACTGACCTTAAGATCCAAGATGTTGGCTGTGGAGAATTCTAATTGAATATGGCTTACTATATCACAACAATACCCAAGCCACCTAAAGTTTATGGTTGACCTTGTTTCATAGTGGAGCCTAAAAATACTTTCAAAGTTCCTCCGAAAATGGTATTCACACTATGGGCACACATGAATGATGAGGAAATTTTAGACTTATCTACTTGGATCTACAAATTCCAAAAGGAACTACCCCCGCTACCATTCCATATCTATGGAAAAGGATATGACATATGCAAAGCACATGGTTTTGATGGAACTAGTGGCCTTCGACCAAACAACACCAGAAGGAGAGAACCCATCATTATTTCTAAGAGACCAAAGTATCTAGAGCTAGGGTTTGAGAAACTTTGAATTGATGATCAATGTAACAATGTACTTTTGAGTGAGGACGTAATGGCTACTTAAAGTGTCAAGACAAGTGAAGACTCCCATACTGAAACTGACTCTCATGAATGGGAATGGGGATCTGATAGAACCCTAAGTGACTATGATATTGATGAAATATTTCTAGAACTCGACCAACTCCTATTTGAGGAAATATTTAGACAAATGTATAACATTGATCCTATAGATATCCATTCTATACATAAAGAATGGGTACACATTCCTTGGGACCCAAATAAGCATACACCATCGCCAACAAAATATGAATTGTCTCGCTCGATTCTCGAACCCACCCATGAACCTAAAATTCTTGAGTCTATTATCCTTGCATTTGAACTACCATTCGTTGATCATGATTCTAATCCATTTATCCCATATTATGACCATGAATATAACTCATCTAAATCCGATGATGGTCCTTTGATCGAATCTAACTAGGAAATTGAGGATGAGAATTTTGTCTTCACACTTGAGGCTTCCATTTGCATGCTTTCCATATCTTTTGTGTCCTTTATCGACATTGATGATGGTATTTCCATTGTCTACCCATAGCTCATTGATTGGGACCAACAAGACCCATCCGCTATGGAAATCTTTCAAAATTATGAGGCCATTGCAGACTTCATGGGACTCTGTGAGGGCATACCAAGTGGTGATCACAATTTAGGATTTTCAATTGACCTTGATTGTGCAACATATTTTGGGGAGACTATGCACCTTCTAACAATACAATAGAAAAAATAAATGTCTTTAGGCAAAAATCGCAAGGCTCTTTTTGACAATATAATAGCAAAAATAAAGGATGTATTTGAAGTTGAAAACCTCCTTGAGGTGCCTAAGGATGGAGGATTGGACTTTCTCCCCATAACACAATATAAAAAATTGGCAATGCTTATTGAAGACACCATAGAAGTTAACATAGCTACAGAAGAGGACCACAAAATGGTTCTCTTTGCCGTGTCATTGATAGAAGAAGATAAACCTGAATTCCAACAATTCTTCTCAGAAAGAAAAGTTAACTTTGCATGGTCATATGCTGACATACCAGGACTGGACCCATAATTAGTGTTGCACCATCTTCCTTTAACTTTAGGTATTAAACTAGTCAAACAGAAATTACGAAAGATGCATCCATAGATTGCATTACTTGTGAAGGCTGAACTTAAGAAATTACTGGATGCTAGATTTATAAGATCAATAGACTATGCTAACTATATTTCCAACCTTGTCCCTATCACCAAGCCAAATGGACAAATTTGCATTTGTATAGATTTTTGTGATTTAAACAAGGCATGTCTAAAAGATGACTTTTCATTGCCGAACATAGACATAATTGTTGATCTCATAGTAGGGTATGAGATTTTTTCCCTTATGGATGGTTTCTCGGGCTACAATCAAATCCAGATCACCCCTGAAGATCAACACAGAAAACCTTTACTTGCCCTTGGGGAACATACTGCTAGAAAACCATGCCTTTTGGTCTAAAGAATGCAGGTGCCACATATCAATGTGCCATGACAACGATATTCCATGATCTCATGCATACAATCATGGAAGATTATGTCGATGACATTTTGGAAAAATATTTGACATGAAAATATCATCTCAAAGTCCTAGACAAAATATTTAGGCGGTTGGAAGAATACAAGGTCCGTTTGAACCCAAAGAAATATGTCTTTGGGGTTACTTCAGGAAAACTATTAGGTTACATAGTTTCTCGACGAGGCATAGAATTTGATCCTACCAAAGTGAAAGCAATAATAGACATGCCTCCACCAAAAGGAATTAGTGAGTTGAGGACACTACAGGGTAAATTGCAGTCTATTTGATGCTTCATTACATAGCTAGCAGACAGATGTCAACAATTTCAGTACCTATTGCACAAAAGTATCCCCTTTAAGTGGACAGATAAATGTCAAGCGAATTTCCAACAAATCAAAGAATATTTATTGACACCACCTATCCTAATGCCTCCAATTGAAAGAAAACCTTTGATTTTGTATGTCTTTGCAACTACCAATGCACTAGGGGCATTGTTGGCACAAAATGACTATGAAGAAAAAGAAATGGCTATATACTATATCAACCGCACATTGGTTGGATATGAGATGAACTACACATCTATTGAATGTGCATGTCTTGTAGTTGTCTTTGCATCACATAAGTTAAGACATTACATGCTCAACCACAAAACACATTTGGTAGAAAATATTGATCCTTTGAAGTATCTTCTCAGCCAAGCAACATTGACAGGTCGATTAGCAAAATGGGTAATGATCTTGAGTGAATATGACATACAATATGTTGAATGCAAGTAATAGCCGATCAACTTTCAGATGCACCTATACAAGGAACTCATCCTTTGATAGCTTATTTTATTGATGAATCCATCTTTCATACAGAACCTTCATCACCGTGGAAGTTGTATTTTGATGGGTCTCATACTGGTCATGGCTCAGGAGTAGGTATCCTATTCATCACACCGCAAGGGGACTCCATTCCTAAGGAATTCCGAATTTCCTTCCCTTGTACTAATAACATAGTAGAATATGAGGTACTCGTCATAGGACTCCGAATGGCCATAAAATGGAAAATCAAGACACTTTTAGTTCTCGGAGATTCCCAGTTGGTCATCAACCAGGTCACTAATGAGTATGACACAAAGGATGAAAAGTTAATGCCCTAAAAATGAATGGTTGATAATTTTCATCCATACTTCCATTGACTAGCATTTGAATAGATCCCTAGAAAACAAAACAAGGAAGCTGAAGCAATGAAAACTATTGGATCTCTTTTATACATCCCCAATAATGTGTCACAATTTGAGTTCTTAGTGGACCAACTGTTGGATCTTGCGTATGATGTTCCAGAGTCATAAATGGTTTGCGCGATTGTTGTTCCCAACTCACCTTGGTATCAGGACATCTATGATTATCTTAAGTCCTAGAACCTTCCACACAACCTATCCAATAATCAGTGAAAATCCTTCATCCAAAAAGCCACCCAATATACCATCATCAATGACACCTTATACCACCATAGCTTTGAAAGCTCCCTTCTTCGTTGTCTTGACACTGATGAAGCCTGAACAAATTTACAAGAGGTACATGAGGGTATATGCAGATATCATTCGAGCGACCTGACCTTAGCTAGGAAAGTTACCAGACTTGGGTATTACTAGCCGACAATAGAAAAATATTCTCTTCAGTTTTTCAGAATATATCAGAAATGTCAGGTGCACAATGATTTAATCCACGCACCCGCACATGAGCTAAGACCGATCACTTCTTTGTGGCACTTAACACAATGGGGACTTGGCCTTGGGAAAAATCCATCCATCCTCTTCCAATGGCCATAATTTCATTATCACCGCCACTGAGTATTTCACTAAGTGGATCGAAGCCATCCCCCTCACTTACATCACCGGTAAGCACATTTCCAAGTTTATCCTTAGTTACATCATTTATTGGTATGGTGTACCATAGTCCATCATCATAGACAATGACCTTCCATTCAAAAACCAAGACATCCGTGAACTTTGTGAATGCTTCCAAATTCAACACCATTTCTCCATGCCATACTATCTGCAAGGAAATGGTCAAGCCGAGGCATCCAATAAAACAATTCTTATAATTCTTAAGAAGATCGTCAATGATGTTGGTCATGATTGGCATCTCCAACTCAATCCCGCCTTGTGGGCCTACCATACCAGCATCCACACACCCACCAGAACCACCCCATTTCCCTTGGTCTATGGATCTGAAGCTATATTGTCCATTGAGGTTGAAATTCCTTCTCTCTGAGTCTCCTTGAATGAAATGATCGATGATGAAGAGTACAGATACTCTCACCTACATGAACTAGAAAAGTTACAAGAAAGAAGACAAAATTCCTTGAACCACTTACAGGCATATCAAAATCATCTTTCCAGAAGCTATAATAAAAGAATGATGGTCAGAAAGTTTGAAACTGGTGATTTGGTCCTCATGCAGAATCCCAAGAATCAGGTTGATTGAGAGAAACTTGGAAAGTTCGAGCCCAATTGGCTAGGTCCTTACATCATCACTACTGCATTCAATTCTGGTGCTTATCAATTAGCCACACCTAATGAAGAACAATTGAAAAATCCTATCAACAACCTGCATTTACAAAATTTCTATACATAGCATCAGAGAGCTTGGCTGAAAACCTTAAAAATACAAAAAAATCGTCACCTTGTTGAAAACCTGGAAAACAGGCGTCTTGGTGACACCAAAAAAATAAAAAATAAAAAAATGAAAAATGAAAATGAGAAAAATAGTAAAGAGAAATAAATTTGTTCAATAGTGAAAACCTGGTAAACAAACGCTTTGGATAAATACCATGGTGAAAACCTAGTAAAAAGGTGTCATGAGTAGTCAGTCTTTGCTCACCATCTACTATCATTCCATTTTCCTTCAATCTAGAATGCATATCCATGACATCTTGACACATTCACAACATTTTCCATAAGTCCTATCATTTCTATCCATGGCTAGCATTGGTTGACATCACGCCTTGCATATCCTTGCCTTTTGTCCTACATACGCCCCTTTCCATGTTGTTCTACTCGAATAATCCGCGACCTAACTGGGGGTAGGACCTTTATCATTTGACTATAGTGGGTATCACACATGGTCCTGATATTCGTAAAAAGTCCTGAAAAAATTGTAAAAAGTACTGAAAAAATCCAAAAAATCATAAAAAGACCTAAAAATAAAAAAATGTCCTGAAGAAAATACAAAAACATTCAGAAAATGTCAAAAATCTCAAAAAACAAAGTCAAGTTTGTTATGAGACTTGAGTCAACCATTTTAGTCAGTCTTTGTTATAGTCTAAACTATGTTGTCTCTGTGCATTTGCTACGTAGGCAAGGTTCATCTTTGAGTCCCCGAGACATTAGGTTCGTCCTTCTAGGTTTTTCAAAATAAAATCATGACTTAATCTTCTATCCTTCAAACAAAGTCATTGGTTGTGTCAAACTACAAGGTCTCTGAGTGCATGATGTAGGCAAGGCCATCAATCGATGAGCCCCCAAGGTTGCACTAGGTCAGTCCATTAGGGTTCATGACACTGCACTTTCACACACATTAAAGTATCTTCAAATCAAGTAAATCATTGGTCAATCCTAAGAATTACAATTTGTCAACAAACTTTAAGCAATATTTTCAATTGGCATCTCAAGAAAACCTATATGTCAGCATTGACATGTGGTCAAATATCTCATCTAATCAAACTCTATCAAGGAAAATCAACCTGTCAAAATATTGGTCCTTCTTCAGATGTGTCCTTCTGACGAACAACTCTTGCCATGTATTTATGCTTTTGGATGTGTCCTTCCTAAGCATTTTCATCATCATTGGGAATTTCAAGGGATTCTCTATACATTCGAGAATCGACCCTCTTGACATCAACCTCATTCAGGATGTGTCCTTCCTGAATCGAACACCACTTGACATTTGAACACTTGGAAAAACATTTGGAAAACACTTGGCAAACACTATCTGTCTTTTTTTTTTTGATGGTCATCATGATATTAATTCCTTGCATCAGAGGAGCCACGATGTATCATGATGATCGTCCTTGTCCTTTTTGATCACATTTCTACTAGTTCCTCGAGGATGTCTTGACATCAGGATTTAGAGGAGCAACGGTGTAGTACAATGATTTTCTTGTCTTTGATTGGTTTTCATGTGGCTAGTTTCTCGAGGATGTCCTAATTTCAGGATTTAGAAAAGCAATGACGTTTCATGACTAGTCTTGTCTATTTGTGGTTTCTTATGACAAAAGGACTAGGGGAAATTGTGTTCCTCATATGAGTCATGATCATCATTGTCTGTGACTACTTGTCTTATGTGATGGTTAGAGCTTTCACACAATTGATCTATGTCATATCATAGTGTTTTTTGGACATTACGACAATCCACCCAATGATGATTAGAGTAATGACTATTAGTACAATGGAAAATGTTGAAGGATTCCTTTTCTACACTAACATCCATCTTCTCCTATGTCTAGTCCCTTCTCTTCCCACATCCTTTGATAATATCCTGTGACATATAAAAACATAACAACATACATGATCATATAAACATTGCATTAGCACATCTCACATTTTCATAAACACATGTCCATAATAGAATTTGAATTTTCATTTCATTTACATAACATAAAAGTTTATCATTTATACCCATCCATCTTGCTTACATAAAAAATAATTTGCATTAACATAGCATATTAAAAGCATCATAGCCATCCATATCATCACTGCATACATCAATATCATTATAACATCATAAGGCATAATCCATACATACATAAACATATCCATAAATGCATTCATATTAATAAAGCATGGTATCCATTGGTCATATTATACATCTCATCATACATCAATGCATCCATCTCACCATATAGAATATCATTATCATCAACATATAAAATAGGATCATCATGGTATACAATCATAAAGTAACCATAATCAATGCATCATCATAAATCACATCACATCACATCACATAAAGAATAAAAACATCATAATGCATAACATCATAACAAAACACATGTAGTCCGCATCAAAATCATCTCTTATATTTCTCAAAATAACCATGTCACAAGATAAAGTCTAGAGGAATCCCTAAAATGGAGCTCATAGGCTCAAAATTCAATTTATCAGATGTATCATCATAACAATAAATAATAATAAGCCCTAGGTTTTTCCCTCTCCATCCCATGGAGGTGAGGAGTGAGGTGACTCTCACTCACTCATGAGCTCAACTGTAACATGCATTGTTGAGGTAGCCTAACTTTGAGATCTTGAGGGGTTGATGACTAGAGGCTAGCTATGCTGGTTGTGCTGGCTATGACTAGACCTGTGCCCTAATGAATGCCTATGGCTACGGTGAGACATATGACTAGATGACTACCCTGATGATGTGGACCCACTTGTACTACTATGATTCCTACTGCTATCGTGTGTCTGACTACCATTGCATGTCCTGCTATATGACCTAAACAACCCAGGATCCCGTCTCTTAGGTGGTACAACCTGCTCATAAGTACCCTATATCATCCTCTACTCTCACTCATCCTAGCCAACTCTTTGGCCATGTCCCCTATGGGTTCTATGAATAACTTACTGAACTCCCTCACCCACCTCTCTGACTCTTGTTGTTTGATAACTGTTTGGTCCTTTTTTACCCGTACCACCTCAAGCTCTGTTGATAATTCCATATTCTGACACAAGGCGTTATCTAGTTTGCACTTGAGATCTACCATTTGGCATCCGAGGAAAAAATGGTGGCCTGTCACCCTCATCCTCCCCATCTATCATCCTCTCCTTGAGATGCCTCTCTGCCTCATCCATCTCTCTATCTATGTTTGACTCCTCCTCACCCCCAACTCTCTCCTCTCCTCCCTTGACCTCAACTGCCTCTACCTCTTGCTATATCACATCCACCTCTAGCTCTGCTCGGGCCTCCTCCTCACCTTCAACTCCCCCATCTCTCTCCTCCTCCTCTGGCACCTATGGGATAACATCTAAGGCTTGTCTCTCCACTCACTGTCTCACTCTCCTGCCATGCCTCCCACCCTCCCCTCCTCTCCTCCTCCCTCATCTCCACCTCCCCTCCCCTCATCTCGACCTCTGCCTCTACCTATATATCCTCCTTGATGAACCCATGGTATAACTGACCTACGATCCACAAGTATTGGCCCATCAGGATCTATCAGGGGAATCAGTTTTTGAGTCTTCCACCACAAGTCAAAATTTGTAGTCATCCCTAGATTCATAGAGCCCCCACTCCAACCCCATGGTTGCACCACCAACCCATCTATTTTCTGCTCTATAAATGGTACTGATATGGTAGGACCCCAAGTAGGCTCTTGCGATGACCGTGCATACTCTGTGGTCCCCATCGACACACCTACTAGGGAAAGTACATCTCTATAATAAGCTACAACTATATAGTGTGACCAATCAAATATCAGAACTACCTGCAAAATGACAAATGGTCACCTTCTCAATCCAACTGCACACAATCCCTATACATTCTCCAAACAAATGATGTCATCATGTCAATCTTATGCTACCAGTATCTAGTGTCCCCTACTCAGGTTTGATGAAGAGCACCCGCATACAAGTACACATATGGCATCCCCTCTTCTAGCTATGGCCTCTGAATAGGTGGCTGAAAGATGGGAATATGATCCCAAGCCTAGATCATAAGTAGTGTTGTGCCTGAACTAATACTACTCCCACCTTTGTATGCTACCTCATGTAGCTAGTGATATAACATTCCAAGTAAGCAAGGCCCCTATGCAAAGACTATCATGTCCCACCACATCTGTACTAGGACATCTCCCCATCCAATCAGGAATGCATGCCCCTAGAGATCTGGACTTAGGACCCCTGCAATCAAAGTGCATAACAATGCATCCTACTATGGGTAGTGCTCCGCTAGGTACTCCCACTGAATCTCATATCCCACAACACCAATGCTCGTGCCATCAGCTACCTCATATATATTTTTCATGGCCTACACACCGTGGTGTGGATCATACACCACCTACTCTCCTCTGATCAAAATATGTAGAATCTGGTACACGTCCTCTAGAGTAATTAAAATATGATCCCAAGCCTACATCATAAGTAGTGTTGGCAAGTTGAAGGAAATGGTCTCTAAGTGCCATCTCTCATAGAGCACTATCAACAACCCCCTATTAGCCTGGATAATGGGCATATAGGTGATGTAGTACAACCCTATTCGCATCAATCATCTCTGCTCATGGTCCGTCAACTGATCCTGAAATGCGTAAGTAGATGGTCTGAACTCACACGCATGTAGATCAGTGGTTGTCATTTTTTCACATGCAAAAATGAGCATTGACACATTATTAAATATCATTATTACCATCTATCTAACTAGGCATCAGAAAAAAGTCAACCTAAAATTAGGTCCACTCTAGTCAACCCTGGTCAAAATCAAATGCATCGCGTTGACTTCATTTGCATTATGGTTTGGCATTTGCATCGTTTCATACACCAATCACGTCTCACTATGGCACTTGCATCATTTTGAATCACAAATGTGTTATTTTTAGTTAGTTGCATCACTCCATAATCAAATGCATCATTGTCAAACAAATGTGTTGCTAGGCTTCACGCATGCATCACAATCTTGTGAATGCGTCTCAATACTTGTCATTTGTGTTGCGAAACAATGAATGCATCTCGATCTTTGTTGAATGCATTTTACTAAATTGGAAACCTAATGGGGTGATTGCATTTGCATTGCGACACATCAAATGCATTGAATGTGACTGCGAATGTGACTAATGTGGACACATATGCATTGCAGCGCATTCGACGACCTCCCTAAAAGAACAAAAAATGATAAAACTACGAAGTGGGTATGGGGTACATACCACAGGGTCCATGCCCTCTGGCTGTCTAAATGTCCTGATGATGTATCCGCAGTGCTCAATAATGAGAATCACCATCTTCGTGTGCAATTTCCTCGCTCTAAACTCTCTAAGTTTGCAAGTGTGAAAGTAAAAATGAATTGACTTTTACCCATTTTCAACCTATTTATAGTGTCAAAATGGGATTTTCTTCACAATTTTATTATTGGAAGTTGTTTTGACCACATTTGACCAAGCTTTTTACTACCTTAATGTCATCTGATTTCGAAACCACTAGCACCATTGATTTTCTACTCATCAAATTAGCTTATTGGGATACTTTTCAAAATTTTCCGACCTTGGGTCAAAATTTGTAAAATTTCCCGAGGGGGCATATGCACTTCATACCTTCGTTGGGGCATGTTTCTGACTTGTTTTATTTTCCATAATGTGATAAAATGTATTATGACAAAGAAGGGAAAAATGTAGACACATAAAATTGACCTTGGCCTGTGAACTCAATTTTCTCCATAATTCTTCTAAGACATAATTAAAATACTTGATTATGTCCTTCTATCTAAATTCAACTATTAATTAAATAATTATTAATTATTTAATTAATTCATATCTTTTATTCTTCCTAACAGTTTAAATAAATAAATCATATTTATTTAAATACACCACTAATGTTTAATCTCCTCTTTAATTAAATAAATCATTAAATTTACTTAATTAATTCATTATTCCCTCTAGATTATCTAAATAAATAAACTTTATTTATTTATTTCAATACGTCTCTAATTTTAATGTCTTATCTTAATTAAATAAATCCCATAATTTATTTAATTATTGGCCCACTTCCTCCATAATTAAATAATTAAAATTAATTATTTAATTGTCCCATTTAATTCTCCTCCAAATTTAAATAAAAATCATTTATTTAAATTTCTCTCTTTCCAAGTAAATAATTTGAAATTATTATTTTCTCTCACATGACCCCACCTTTTTGAATTAAATTAATTTTAAATTCAAAATAGTATCTCCCTCCATAAATCAAGTAATTTCTAAAATTATTTGATTTTCTAACTCCCTTCTTTTCTATGCCAATCTTATCTCTCTATCAAATGCAATCTTATCCCTTGATTTGATTTTCTCAAATCAAATATTGTCCACTCATTTTGAATTCACCCTAATGTTTCCCTAACCCTAATTGTGTGTCATCATATATTGAATCTTGTCCATTGATTCTAGGGCATTTTTCAATCTTCAATCTTGGCCCTTCATCCAAAATTACACTTTGTATAAAAATGCAATTTTGCTATCATTTTGACATCTCTTGACTTCATCTCTTAATCTCTCAAGCTTTTGGCATACTTGCATACTTCTTGTCATTTATGATAACCTTGTTATTTTGCAAATTTTTGTATTGCGTGTAGATCTTAGTTTTTACTTGCATTTCATCCAAATATTTCAACACTTTCTTAGATCTTGGCCATAGTCATTGTTGCTCCCATAAAATCTGAGGGCACACGTCATATTGCAACAAATAGAGAAGGTTTAATGGAGGTCAATCATGGAGGTTGAATATCTTGGGTAAACTCTTTCCTTTTATTTTCATGTTATCTCCTTTGTGCTTCATTACTTACTTTGGGCTTTGATTTTCTTCTGATCTAATCATGCTAACATAAATTTATCCTTAGTTACACAAGAAACAACCAAGCACACTTGGATGCAACCAACTGCAACAACAAGGGAAGAGAAACTTCCCAAGCCCCTCCCCAAAGCCAAGAGCCATGTCTCGAGTAGAATGAAACAACTTCGGCAGGCCATAAGAAATGAACCCAACAAAGTAGCACACCTTTCAACCAGAGAAAGGCTAGAAAATGTCAGAAAACAAGCCATTCCACAAAGGAATGACACAATAAATTTAAAGAAACCATCCTATGCAATGATGCCTAGAAGGACACATGCCAAGAAGCAGTCAAAGAGGAATGCCACCACCACTAAAACATGGGACACAAGCAAAGAAAAGGCCACGAGAAATCCTTCAACACTAACATCATGAGAATAAACAACACAAGGAGGGTCCATGGGAAGGATAACATCCACCACAACACCCCACAACCCTGAACCACCATACAACAAAAAAACTTCAGGAATATGTGTCAGGAATAGCACATTAACAATTGACAAAGTAGAAAATAGTAGTGCAACATGGTGATATGTGTCAGGATCCCCATCACCTTTGTTGCCCAAATCTGAGGATTTTAAAAATCCTCACTCACACTCAATCCTGCCCAAACACGTGTGTTGTAGAGAATTAAATTTTCATTGAATTTTTTTTGACAATAATGTTATTTCATGACTACTATTTAATGCATGCTTGGATGTTGATTATCTGTTTGAGCTTGTGATTTCTTCCTTATGTGTTATGCTTGTTTGTGTGGATAAATGAGCATTAGGATAAATGCATATGTCAGCATACACATACGATGGATATAATGGGATGTCCAAACAAGTACAACGACATATGTATAGATATGCATATATGTATATAAATGATTGATATAATTATATAGTGACGTAGGTCATGATCAATCAAATATTGAATGGATAATTTGACTGTCATGTTGATGAATAATATATATATATATATAAATACACACATAAGCGTAAATGCTTTATAGAGGGGTGTGTGTACATATATATATAGTATATATTATTACTATGTGATTACTAGATCATTTTGTATTCTTTTGTATATCATATATATATATACTTGATTGTCATGGATATATATAAATATATGAGTATATATACACAAAAAAATATATATGTGGTTTAGTGTTAATGTTATTTATTGAGATACATATATATATATCAGTATATACACATATATAATATATATTTATGTATATATGATAATACAATGTTGAATCAGTATGATTATAGCATTGCTTATATATAGCATAATTGTTATGTAAATAAGCTAGTTCATATTATGAAGATTGTAGTAGTACATACAAAGTGTAGTACATTGTGTATTCAAAGCTGCAAATAATATCTTATTGATGAATACATCGAATGCTTGAGAATGGGAGTAAACAACAAGCCATAATATTATCAACTATGCAACACATGAACTGAGACTTAGTCGATTATTATTGACAAAGAATATAGGCTGATTATATAATACTTGTGACTATACTTAAGAGGTAAAATATTACTTATGTTGTCGAATGCATTAAAGGCGAGTATTCTACAAACCAATTTGCAACATTAAGTTGATATAAAAGTGGAGAGTTGGTCGACACCTTGCTATGATATGTCTTTAACTTAGTAAATCATAAGACACCATGTCATTTGATAAATATCTACAACAAATGAATGCATGATTTATAACAAACAATAGGTCGATGACTGATTCAAACTGATAAATGATTTAAGTCGACTCATGTGTGACCAATTCGACATAAGCTATATGTTTCATATTTGATATAAATGAATGATTGCACAGTGAGAAAATATGTTGGCTCTGTAAGAGGTTATTGATGCTTTAACACCAACTTTGAATCCTATTTTTTGTAGATATCCATTGTGAATGCAAATTGAATTCAATCATGTGTTCATTTGAATTAGTCTCTTATTGATATCAATCAACAAGGTCAATCTGTAGCTATTATTAGCTGAGTAAGATCTTATATGTGCACCACCTTTTAGCTAAGGATTCTATGATGTTATGCATGAAAATTGTTGTCAAAACTCATGCCTAATCTATAGGCTAAGTGGTCTCCAATCTACTATATAGATAGTAGAGAAAGCTCACTTGTTTGGGACACATTCCTTAAGCTATATGCTCAGCATTATTATCTTCCTAATACTATTGTAATTGTGAGAGAGAATAGTATATTGAGTGAAGTATTTTATCAACTCGAGAGATAGAGGTATATTGTGGCATCACTTGACAAATCACAGTCAAGCTAGTTATTGTTTGGGAAAGCTACTTTACAATCAATCGGTTGCATAAGAGTTAGTAGGCATGAGGATAATTCTCCTTTATTTGTCTTAGATTTGAAATGATAATTTTATGAATGTTTTGTTAGTCTTTTGTGAATGATACATTTGGAAGCAAATAGTATTTGTTTGAAAATTAGAAGTGATCTATACTATTTGTGCAATGCTTGTAAGTACTCCATAATAGGAGAACTATGTTTGTAATAACTACTACATACTAGATATGATTTAAACATGAGTAACATAAGAGTTTCATGCAGCTATATTAATTAATTATAAGGATAGCTAGAGGGGTTATTCTGGGATTTCAAGTCCAATGAAGGGAGGTAACCTTTGAATTTACGTCTAGAGTAGATATACCCTAGATTATGTGGAATTAATGATAGGGAATATTGTGGATTAGCTTACCCATGTTAGGGTTTACCTATGCATAGATATAATGGCCTTAAGTCAAAATGAGCTTGATAAGTGTAAGTGAATGGTAGACCATCACTTGAAGTACTGAGTGAGTACACTTTGGCCAAAGTAGTGTGATTTCCTAGGGCTCCACTATCAGTTCACCATGTCCTTTTAGTGCATGATAGTTACTTTGTTTAGGGTTATAAAACCTAAGTCATGTAGGGTACAACACTAAGCTTAGTGTGGTTTGTCATACAGGGTTACCCAACCAATCTCTTAGTCAAAGGGTAGGGCCACCTCTATTTGATAGATGTGCAAGGGACCACATATGAGTTTGTGGTTGGTGAAAAATTGATTGACTGATGCTTCTCCTCCTTAGCAGGTGAAAAAATCAAAGGTTTTGAAAGGCGGATTCCTAGACCATCTATATCTTATGCTCTGAAGCTTGGTGGAGCTATGTTTGTAATTGTGTATATTCTTGTAATATTGCAGTTAGTGTAATTACAATGGAATGCAATAATTTTTTTGAAATAAGTGTTATTTCAATTGTGCATTTATATTACATTCTTGGCATATTGTGATTTTTGAGATTATAATGGAATTCAAAGGAAGTTTTAAAATATGTTTTATTTCAGTAGTGTATGTAATTTACATTGAGGAAATAAAATTTTTCATTGCTATGATTTAGCATCAAGGTTTATCACTTGAGGTGAAAATACTGGAATTTTTTTTGTGAAGAACACCAAGGTTGTTACATGTGGTATTAGAGATACTAGGTTCAGCTCTAGAACCTATGAGCTCATTACGTAAGTGTTACATATACCTTATCAAAAGATAATGGTTGAAAAGTTCTTGTGCCAAGATGGGAAGAGGAAAGAACTAAGAGAAATGAAAAGGAAGATGAGATTCCTAGAAACTTGTTTAAAGTTTGGGACTAGTTAAGAGTCATCCCTAGAGTTAGGAACTCCTAAACCAACAACTTATTATTATATCCCCTTAGATTGTGGAAGATTATGTAATCGGGTTATGTAGGAACATTAGGAAGTATAACCAATATATACCTTCATCCTATGAAATAGATATAAAACTCTAAGGGATAGAGAAGATTGAGAGAATCTCCCTTGTTGATAGCAGCCTGTAGCTTCAAAGAGTCAAGGATTCTTATATTTAGTAAGAATACTATGAATATGTGAGCATGCATTGATGGAATAATTTGGATCAAGGAAGAAGTCAATGAAGGAGGTATCCAAAAGGTTGGATAACTCATGACAAAAGTATAATTCTTGTGCAAGGTGAGGAACTTGTAAGAAAGGAGATAGTACCTTGGAATAAGGGAAAAGACCAGAATGGTCAAAAAAGATTAATCAACAAAGTCGACATATTTCAACCAACCAAAATTGATGAGAACAATTTGGAGTTTTGAATGAGATGAGAAAAATAAACCAAGCAAACTTATAGTGTTTAAGGTTACAATGTACCAAGAGTGTGGATAAAGTCACTTGGAAAGGTGATTGTGAGAAAGAACCCTGAAAAGGTAAATCACACTGATTTGATAGAGGGTTGTATAGTACATAGATTGGTTGGAGTATAAGTAAAATTCACCAATGTGTCAACAAAAACCAACATGTACATTAGAGGTTCCAAAAGGAAATATGATGCTATGTGTCAAATCAATAGAAGTGGTAAGGAAACAACGCTCTAAGTTGAAAGGTACATCAACACAAGATTCTTTTTGGGTATGGACATTCCTCCACAAAAAGGATATTGGAAAAATAGTTGGAATATTAGATAAGCCTCTTAGCTTGTAAGGTTGCTAGTTATTCAATAGATCTTTTTATTAATGATCCAATTATTGAATCTATGAGATAAAAGTTAATGATGAATCTAACTTTGGGAAAAGGTATATTCAAGGTATGTTATAGAGGCAAGAAAAAGGCAATAGAAAGACAACAACAAGGAATGAAAAATCATTTCAAGAAAGAATTTTTTTTCTAGGAGTTCAACTTTGATTCGAATGAATGTCATGGAAACACGAAGGGGGGAAGGAAGAGATTGAATTGACCTAGATTAAGTATCCCACCCAATGAAAAACATGGATATGTTTTCAATTTGGAAGAAATTTTGACTTCTTCATAAGTCATGATGTCAATTAAGTGATGTAATTCATGATCACAAGGATAATGTATTAGAATTTTTGGAGAAAAATAGTGGAAAGGTCAAGATTTGTGACCTATTATCATACCATACCTTGTATATATATTGATTGTAAAATCAATTGCTATTATCATTGATGCCTTAAGGAAAGGATATGCAGATTACAAGTGGTAATGAAAAGGAAGATCACTAGCTATGGGATAGACAAGGGAAGATCTAGATTACTTATTATTTGTAAGAAAGTATCTTACTACTCCTATTTCATTGTATGGGAAGTAGCTATTGTTAATCTAGTCATAGATAGTTAGAGTATGTGTATAGTGTGAGATTTGTCAATGTCATGAAGACACTTGGCACTATTATCTAACTATGATAGAAACCCTTGGGAATGATAAGGTTTAACTATAAAGACATATAGATGGTATGAAATATAAGGCAAGATGTGACACTATGCAACCACATCAATTATCTTTACTTTATTGATGAATTGATCATACCTTACTCTTGAATGAAACCCTTAGTTTAGAATAACCTATTTGGGATGAGAAGTTCATTTGATTAAAGAGAGAAACCATAGGTTAAGTTTACCTATTGGGTTGGGCTATGTATTGGACTACTCATTGACACCAATAGGCTAGGAAAAACTTACTTGGTTAGGTTGTACATTTGTTCTTGATTGGAACATATAGGGTTAGAGTAACCTATAACATCAGACTAGTCATTGATTGATGAATTTATCCTAGGATTAGGGTATACTAAGGTTGGGACTCACCTATGTGATTAAGTGAATCACTTGAGTTAATGAGAAACATTCATGTTTGGTAATTAGGTATGCAACTAAAATTCATATTTTCTTGGAACAAACATGATTGAATGAGGATTAATACTTGAAATTAGTACCAATTCAAGATATCAAGAAAATTAGATTGAGTTAAAATATGGATAAAATATTTGGAAATAATGTCTAAGCATTATGATTATGTGGCATGAGTCCATAAAATAGGTTTTCAATTAGTCAAAGAATAGACTACTATGGAATGAAAAGAGCCTATGTACCCAAAATTTTAGAGAATTAAGAGATGAAATGAGGAAATTGATGTCAGAGTTAGGAAATTGGAATGACAAAGTGATTTTTCAAATGAGGAACCACTATAACCTATAAAAAGGAGTAAGATGTTGATGAGTATATAGCAAGATAATCTCTAGTTTTCCAGAAAATGAAGACATAGCATCGTCAATGGAAAGACATGTGTACTCTCTTGAGAATCCAGAGGGGAAGTGGTAGAAAACAATACAATTTAACCTATATATGTCAGCAAAGTCAACATAATGATGTGGTGGAAAAACACAGCAAAGTAACCAACTTGATTTATGGGATTTCGGTCCTAAACAACATATTGTGTAAGGTAGTTACTTAGTAATCCTAAGAATGTTGTCTTAGTTGAGAATGAGAAAATAATGATAAATTTGTGTGGACCATGATCATACTACGAGACATTCAATTGAGCAAATGAAAAATATATTATTGTAGCTAAATTGGCCAAAACTGATCAACCAAATCCAGAGTGATTTTTTGAAAAATTATAAACTTCTAACATTGAGGTTTGATCCATTATGTGGAAAGGAAGGTTGAAAACTCTATTAGGCTGAAATATGATAGGAAATAGGGTTAACCTTATACTCGATAGTTTGTCAAAAATGAGTAATAGATCAAAGAGATCAATGGAACTTTTTGATATAAAGCTTAAGTATGAAGCAATAAAAAATTTGATAAATGTCCAAGAGAAATGTTGTTCTCAAGACAATCAAGTGGTCAAGAGCATTACTTTTGGTTAAATTAAATAAGTAAGTGATGGATGGAATCGGTTTCTGGGTTATCTGAAAGTGTAAATACCAAGGAGAAGGATGGGACCCACAATGCACAATTATTCCTTTTCTATTTGGATTATACTAAGGATAAATTCATGAGCCAAGGAGAATGTGATTTCTAGTCACTATAGTATAGGTGTCAAGTGTTATTCAAATATTATTGTACATTGGATGTACATATGAGATATTATGAATACAACACATAAAATCTTTGAGAGAGAAAGTATGTGTGAGGCATACAAGTTTTCCCTATGCGATAGCAAGGACACTCAATACAAGGTCTAGCAGGGGCAAGGTTGCAATGAGTGATGCTACATAGGATGAAATTTTTATAAATCTTATATATTTTTAGAATGATAAGTAAAACTTTATTTGACTTTATCTATATGATAAAGTGATTTAGATCATTGGGGATGACAACTCACAAGGGGGGAAGTATGTTACATCCCAATTGTGTCAATACTATTTTTTGTTTCTATGTAGGGTGAATGCGAATGTAATGTCAATTCTAAGGATGAATAAATTCTGCTTGTAGTTTTTATAAAAATAATTATGAATAAATGTTAGCTCATTTAATGATGTGAGAAATGTATGGTTATTGAATTAATATTCTAACTATGAGATGTATTATGTGAAATGCATGCTTTTTTGAACAACTAACTACCATGTGCAGATTTTAGTGGATGTTGGTATATGTCCAATTCCTTGAGGTGGAGGGGAAGTATCTCTTAGGAGAAGGTATTGGTCAAGTAACCAGTAACATAACCTATCTGATCTTACACACACTCACTGTAAAAAGGTTGAGCCTAGACATAGTGTTGGGGAAATGGTAAGTCATCCTTAGTATGTTTTGTCGCATTAGTAATGGTCATGATTAGTGTTGAATGCATGCTTGGATGATGATTATTTGTTCGAGCTTGTGAGTTATTCCTTCTGTGATATGCTTGTTTGTGTGGATAAATGAGTATTGGGATATATTCATACATTCATATATATGCATATGTCGGCATACACGTACAATGGATATAATGGGATGTCCATACAAGTACGATGCCATATGTATAGATATACATATACGTATATAAATGATTGGTATAATTCTATAGTCATGTAGGTCATAATCAATCAGATATTGAATGGATAATTTGACTATTGTGTTGATGAATTATATATATATATATATATATATATATATATATATATATATATATATATATTTTTATATATATAAATACACACATAACTGTAAATGCTTAATAGAGGGGTGTGTATACATATATAGATATATAATATATATTATTACTCTATGATTACTATCTTATTGTATTCTTTTGTATATCAAATGTATACATACTTGATTGTCATCGATATATATAAATATATCAGTATATATACACATATACAAATATATATATATGGTAGAGCATTAATGCTATTCATTGACATACATATATGTGAGTGCTTATATATACTAAGCATAAGATTATAGCAGTACATATAAAGTGTAGTAATATGTATTCAAAGCTACAAATAATAGATTATTGTTGAATACATGTAATTCTTGAGAATAGGAGGAGTAAAAACAAAGCCATAATATTCTCAACTATGTGGTGCATGAACTGAGACTTAGTCAATTATTATTGGTAGAGATTATAGGCCAATTATATAAGACTTATGACTCTACTTAAGAGGTCAAATATTACTCATGTCGGAAACACATTAATGGTGAGTATTCTATAGACCAATTTGCAACATTAAGCTGATATAAAAGTGGAGACTTGGTTGATGCCTTGTTGTGATATGTCTTTGACTTAGTAAACCATAAGACACCTTGTCATTTGATAAATATCTGCAATAAATGAATGCACATGATTTATAATGAATAGTAGGTCGATGAATGAGTCAAACTAATAAATTAGTTAAGTCAGCTCATGTGTGACCAAGTCGATGTAAGCTATGTGCTTCATATTTGATAAATGACTCATTCTACAATGAGAAACCATGCAAACTTTGTAGGAGGTTATTGATGCTTTAGCATCACCTTTGAATCTTATTTTTTGTAGATGTCCATTGTGAATGCAAATTGAATTCAATCATGTGTTGGTTTGAATTATTCTCTTATTTTTTCAATCAACAAGGTCAATATGTTGTTATGATTAGCTGAGTAAGATTTTATATGTGTTCCACCTTTTAGCTGAGGATTGTGTGTTGCTATGCATGGAAATTTTTGTCAAAACTTATGCCTAATCTGTAGCCTCAATGGTCTCTAATGTAATACCCCTCCGTTTTTCTTCTTGTTCAAGTTGCTTTATGCTATGTTTGGTTGCAGTTACTTTGATACTGGATACATTTTGTTATGATGTTTTGATCGCTACTATTGAGCAACAACTATTATTGTGGGATGTAGTTATTTGATTATTGTTTCACATGCATTATGGATTAATGATGTTGTAGAGTTAACATGAGATGTTATTATGAGATTACTGGATTATGATAGAAGTGTCAGTTTCAATGAGTGTATGGGTGAAGAGGATGAGTTCGCATCACTCGCTTGTGAGTGCCCTGTGAATCCGTAATTGCTTCTTCACGGTGTGTATTATATGTTGGATATATTGTATGATGTTGTTTACTTGGTTGTAGGATTGCAGGTACATGACATAGACTCCACTTGGTTTCACAGGTTTGAGCGTGTCAATCCAATGGTTAAGTTGAATGGGAGATAGTAGCTAGGTAACATGTGTCAATTTTACACCCTAGCCTTAGTGTGTCGTCAGTTGTGTGTGTCGAGTCATTGTCTGTCTTGCTTTGATGTTATTTAATTCTGAAGCATTCTTGATTTGGAAATAGATATTTAGAATAATTGCATTTAAATCATGTTGATGGTTATTTAATTTAAGTAATGCAATGTGCATAAAAGTTTATATTTAAATTAATTAATTATATTTAAATTATTTGATTAATTAAATTTAATCGAAGGGGGTTGACTTTAGTTATTAAATAATTAAATTAATTAATTAAACGTGATGCAAGAAAATGAAAGGAAATAAAAGAATTAAAATTAAATTTTGGAATTTAATTCTAACGCGTGGGAATTAAATTAGAAATTGTAATTAAATGTTTATTTGAGAAATTAGTTGCAATTTTGGAAATTAATTTATTATTTGAAATTGCATTTTAAATTGAAATTGAAATATTTAATTTGCATGTAATGTGAATTAGGGTTGTAAAAATTGAAATTGAAATTGAAATATCTAATTTGCATGTAATGTGAATTAGGGTTGAATTGGGTATTTTTTATTTATAAGAATATATGTTTTAATTTTAGGGCAGTAGAAAGAGATTTAGAAAAAAATACATTTTTACAGCAGAAAAGAAATTTTGGAAAATTTGCACAAAGGTTTGAAGAAAGTTTGATTGTAGAATTGATTGAAGGAAAGATTGTTTGCATTTGTTGGATTTTGGATTGGACTCATTGGAGGATTGAAGAAAATTTAGGAAATCTTTGGAGGAGACTTGCATAAGAAATTCATCTCTTCCTGTAGCTTCTTGTACCAGGTTTTCCTCTTTGTGTTTTATTGTTCTTGATTGTTTTATTTAAAATAGTAATGATTAAAGATTTGTTTGTTAAATCTGTTTTAGAAAATAAATTTGATATTAGAAGAAAAGAATTAAACAAATTTACAGCCTTCGCTTGTGAAAATTTTTGAGTGAAAATTGTGAAAACCTTAGTTGAATTTAAATTATTTGGGGAAATCGATTTTGTTGTTATTGAAATCAAACATAGAGATTGAACAATGCATTTATAATGTTTTTTAGAAAATGAAACCTTCTGTTTATTATTAAAAAATGGATTTTAAAATCTGTAGTATAGTTATATTTTTCATGGTAAAATGGTCTGATTGCATCACCTATAACTTTACTTTCACAAACTAAGTTTTCAGGAAACTTAAAGAGTTTTTTCATCCTGAAATTTTCTTACCCCTATCCAAAAATCGTAAATACCCAGATCGTAGTATTTGAGTTATGCTTGAAACATGAGACTACTGTTAAGTTATTTTTCCCATGGATGTTCTGAAAATAAAATAATAATAAATTGATATTTATAAATATTAATATTTTAGGTATTGTTATTATAATATTTAAATATTATTTAATAATATTTTATATTATAATTTATAATACTAAAGTATTATATTTATTTATATTGTTTTAAATAAAATTTCTATATTAGATTAGTGGAATTAAAATTATTAAACGTATGGGGAAATTATTGTTTATTTTAAAATGGCATGTTAAAGTTTAATTGAAGTAGTTAAATATTTGATTTGAAGAATGCATAATTTAAAATTTAATGGTGGAATTTAAATTCATGTGTAAAAGGTCCAATTATTAATTTGATTTAATTGGAAAAATATATTTATATTTTGGAAAACTGATGATAAGGGATATTTTATTTTGAATTAAACAATTTGATATTTTGCAAAGAATAGAAGATATGTTAATGATTAAATATATTTAAATATATTAATTTATATTTAGTATATATATATTGAAGGTATATATCCATTTGAAAGAATAAATAATATTATATCTTATTTTATTCTGTTGTTTGCAAATTGGGTATTATTCGTGTTCTAAAAGAAATGATTAGTATGTATGGAAAATGGATAGAGAAATAATATGTTATTATATTAAAGTGATTGAATGTTTTAAATAGAAAATTGAATGAGATGTAAGATTTGGTTAGGAAATGGAAAGAGTTTACTTGCATGGATGTGTGTTGATTTAAAAGTAAATTAAGAAATTGTTTTATTGATGAGACAATCAATTATGTTATTTATTAATTTCTATTTAGATTAGTTGAATCATTGTGATTGGATTATGAAAGAGATATGGATTTAGTATATCCAAAAGTAGTATCTTCCTCATGATTATCTTAAAGGATTTAATTCTCTGTATTCAGTAAAGGGAAGTAAGTTTAATTGTTTTATATTTTCAGTAATGAAAAGGGAAATAAGGGTTATGATTATTTTAGATGATGTAGTTATCGTGTATTTGACTTTGTCAACACTACCTATTGAATGAGTATGGACTTAGGAAATCCAAATATTAGATTTGATTGATGACTTGAATGCTTTTGTTGCAATGTCGTCAAGTTGCATTGTGGGTTTTGGGATTTAGTGTTAGTCCTAAATTATAAGTCTTCCAAAAAACTTAGAAGATAAGGGTTGTTGAATATTTATGCCATCCAATTGTTTTCCCTTGGGTAGTGCATGGCGTCTTTTCAGTTTTATTCAGTTTTCACGAATGAGGATGTTTGCACCTCCTTCATTTAGGAGCGGATTATGGGATCCATGTCTCCTTGTATGGAGTGACCTTGTGATGTGGTTTCATCTTGTTGCCTCCTATGAAAGGAGTGGACTATGTGATTGTTGTCTCCAAGATGTTTGAAGTGAGTTCTATTATTTGTATCCTCCTTGTGTTGGAGTGGTTATGATGCCTAATTTGTATGCACTTGTGTTTCCCTTGGTGATTGGTTGTGAGTGCGTTTTCCATTAGAAGAGTGGTTTTTGATAGGGGTTGGAGCCCAGAGTGGTAAACCGGGTAACCTTCAAAAGTGAGTTAATCAAGTGATAATTAAATTAATGTACTTAGATGATTAGGATGCAGTTCACACTAATCAAAATAATTTAATCCTCACTCATAGACACAAGGGCTCGTTTAGACTTGGGGTGAGTGAGAAGGCCTGGAATGGCAAGATCAACTATCTTGTTCTTGTGAGAGGTAGTTGATTCCGCATGAGTGAGTATGAGTGCCGGGATTTGGTTGAGGCCACCAAGATTACTTGTGCCGGAGCCTATGAAGAATGCCCAGAGGAGATCTCATGACAAACCTTGCGATGACACTCTATCTAGGACAACTATTGTTAATTGTTTTATGTGTATGGTTCTATGAATATACTTGATTATTATTATGTTTGGAAGCAATGTGACCTATGTCAGTGATGTTGGAGTTGTACTTGATTCGTACTTGTATAGTGAATGAGTTGTACATGTTAATTCATTTGGTGGGTTATAACAGTATGAGTCAGTATGAGTCTGTCTTTGCTTAGAGGTAGTAGAATCTTTTCCATGTTACTTTGTTACTATCTCCTAGCATGGGGGGTGGGCCTTCGGGTACCACATTGGTAGGGTGGAACATGCACCAAAACCATTGGGTTCCCCATCGATCTTCAGTACTTGGTGGTGAGACATCTAGATGGACAGCTCGCGGTTCTTGTTGTTATTCTTGCATTGTAATATTTTAACTTATGTAAGTTATTTTATCCCTCTTATGTTTATGAGGTGACATTATATAATTGTAATACAATTGCACTATTGTCTCATTTTGGGAATGAGTGATGTAACTATTGGTTTAAGATAATGTTTATGAGATTGTATCTTGGTTGATTATTTTATTATGTTTTGTGATATTCTTATGATGAATGATGGTTATTTCATAAAGTTCATAAGGCTATGGTTATATGTAATATGTATGTGTGGGTTTAAGTAATCCTAACCTTGTAGCCTTAGAGGTTGTTGTCAACTAGTAAGTGAATGTGTATGTTAAATGCACTTTATAAAAAAAAAATTAGTTTGCTTATGATGTTAATTGCAACTTCCTTTAGGGTTGCAAGGTGGAGCATTACATCTAATCTATAGTATAAATAGTACAACAAGATACCTTGTTTGGGGTGCATTCCTTAAGCTATATGGTCTGCATTATTATATTCTTAACACTCTTCTAATTGTGAGAGAGTGAGTTTTGAGTATTTGAGAGGGAATAGTATATTGAGTGAAATATTTTATCAACTAGAGAGATAGAAGTATATTGTGGCAACACTTGATAAATCATGGTCAAGATAGTTGTTGTTTGGGAAAGTTACTTTACAGTCAATCAGTTGGATAAGCATTAACAAGCATGAGGATAATTCTCCTTTATTTGTCTTAGCTTTGAAATGATTATTTTATGAATGTTTTGGTGTAGAAACCCTTGTTTCCGCTAACCTCTGATATCTGACTATTTTTGTTTGTTCTTGTGATTTTTGGTTTTTTTGTGGTTTTTGCATGAATAAGAAAGAATGCGATTTTGCAAGAATTGAATATAAAATTCAAATAAAATCATATAACTCTAGAATGGATAGAATCTATTGAGAATATTGATGCCAAACTATTTATTGAACTTTTGGATTGATTACAAAGGTGATCCAATAACATGCAATGTGAAAAATAACAACTTTTATATTTAAAAACTTGGAAGTTTGCAGCCGCCTGGAGTCATCATGAAATGGTACGGCTGAGATGAATCTACACTTTTCCCTGTGTCTGACGCTCAAGAAATAGTCCAGAGGTTTAGGCGCCACCAAGGAAGAAGACAAAAGACCAAAATGATAGGCGATTTGCCTTGCACAAAAAGTATGACCTTTCTAGAAATATACGGCCTACAGCTTAGATGGTACGGCTTTGTACAGCAGCAACCAAACAAATAAAGTATGGCCTTTCTTTGAATTGCCAGATCTCAATGAAATAGGCGCATGGATTGAAGAATCCCTACTAGAAGAATATCACTCTAGAAACCCTGAAGGTGAATCAACTGTGAATGTTCTATGATCACTTCTAAATGAAGAAATCTCTCTGAAGTGCAATAGATCAGCTGGTATCTCACAGCCTCTGAATCGCAACACTGAAGATGGCTCGTTCTCCAATGTCTGTAGACAACAGAAACCCTAGGCTTCATTCTTTGGAAGAAGTCTTGATCAGTTTTCAATATTCCATATCATAATGGCTCAATTTCCAAAGCAAGCCTTATATTCTCTTTGAAAAGTGTGAATTCCTTCAAGAGGCATCATTAAAATAAATTCGACTTTTCTTTTTAATTATTTCAATAGTCTCTGATCAAATTTTCATTATAAAATATAATTAAAATGGCCTCTTCCATGATGGGCGACCCCTTCAGCCAAAATCACTTAAGTTATAATATTTAAAATATTATAACTTTATAATATAAGCTCCAATAATTAATATTTAATTAAATCAATTAAATATTAATATCTCTCTCAATATTCACCCAATGCATGAACCGTCTAAAGTTGATGAATAAGGAAGTGATTCTACACGTGATCAATCCATACTGCTTAAAATAGTAGGGGTGCCTCGCTGAGTGCCGAATACTGCTAAAAATAGCAACTCAGGCAAAAAGTGTCTGAATGAGCCCGAACGAAAGCCAACTGGTAAAAATACTGACAAATGAAGCCAAGCCAAGCTCCATCAAGACCCTCTATCCATCCTATCAGCCTACGAGGGTCACATAATAGGCTAATCATGTGCTCTGAGAGATGTCAACTAGAAGGGGACATGACAGTCCGCCCCTCCTGAAATTGCTTGTCCTCAAGCAATCTCAACTCCAGATGCTACAAAATATCCTCGCTCTCCCACGTAGAATCCTCCACTAGAAAATCTTTCCATTTCACTAAATATTCCGTGATAGTCCTCCTAAGCAACTATCTCTCTCTGTACTCCAGGATAGACTTAGGTACTAAAATCAACTTTCCCTCATCATCTAAGGGAGGTAGAACTGCAGAAGGCACCACACGGTGTCCCAACGCCTTCTTGAGACGTGACACATGAAAAAAATTGTGTACCTTGCTCTCTGCCGGAAGCTCAAGCTCATAAGCTACCTCTCCAACACGCCTTAGGCTCCTGAAAGGACCGTAATATCGTGGCTTAAGCTTCTCTGACCCACTCTTCCTCAGAGTAGACTGATGGTAGGGCTGTAGCATAAGATAAACCATGTCACCCACCTCAAAATGCCTCTCTATTCTCTTCTGATCTATGTACTGCCTTTGTTGATTCTGTGCCTTGGCAATATTCTCCTTGAGAGCCCTCATAGTATCCTGACTCTCCTGCAACAAGTCTTTAGCACTCGGCATTCTACTGTCACTCAGTAGCAAATCCAGAAAACTCGGCGCCACATACTCATACAATGCCATAAAAGGGGACATCTGAATGGTCATGTGGAATGTCGTGTTGTAGAAATACTCGCACAAATGAATCCATTTGACCCATGCCTTTTGCTGCCCTGCAATATAATTCTTGAGGTAACCTTCCACCCATTTATTCACTATCTCTGTCTGCCCATTTGTCTGCGGGTGGTAACTGGTGCTCGGTGTAAGCTCGGTCCCATAGAGTCTGAACAACTCCTACTAGAAGTGACTCAAGAACCGACTATCTCTGTCGCTCATTATGCTCTGAGGCAACCCATGTAGTTTGAATACCTCACGGAAAAAGACCTCTGCTACCTATGTAGTTGTGTAAGTGGTGGTAATCAGAAAGAAGTGGGCATACTTCATTAGCCGATCCACAAATACATATATGCAATCTCGCCCCTGGGCTTTAGGCAAGCCAGTAATGAAATCCATCGACAGGCATTCCCACTTCCTGTCAAGAATCAAAAGTGGCTGTAGTAATCCTGCCGAGTACGTGTTCTCCTGCTTGTTCTGCTGACAAACAGGGCACTCACGCACATACTGAAGAACATCTACCTTAAGTCCTTTCCATGTGAATCTCTCTCGAATCTGTCTGTAGGTTTTGAAATACTCGGGATGTCCTGCAGTAGGTACATCATGAAAGGCTCACATGATAATGTTCTTCACCTCTGATCTTGGGATCAAATAAACCCTGTTCTTGTAAATGATCAAGTCATTCACAAGCATATATCCGGTATCAATCATCAATCCCTCAACAATTCTTGAGGCCCAAGTGTCCTTGGCATACTCTGCCACAATCATATGCCTCCAATCCTCTGTAATGTGAACCATAGAGCTCAGATAAGGCTTGCGTTAAAGGGCATCAGCTACTACATTCTGTGTACCTTTGATATACGAGATATCAAAGTCATAGGCCTACAATTTACTTACCCACTTCTACTGATGATCATTGAGGTCTCGCTACCCCAAGAAGTGTCTCAAATTATTGTGGTTAGTTTTGATGCAAAATTTGCTGCCAACAAGATATTGCCTAAATTTTGCTAAGGCATGCATTATAGCGAGCATCTCCTTATCATAAATGTTGTAGAGTCTTTCTGGCCCTCTAAGTTTATGACTCTTATACACAATAGGGTGCTTGTCCTACATAAGCACTGCTCCAATGCCCTCACCTGATGCATCGCACTGAAGCTCAAAAGGCTTCGAAAAGTCTGGTAGTGCCAACACTGGGCACGTAGTCATCAACTCCTTAAATCTCACAAAACACTCCTGTGCCTCAAGAGTCCAACAAAAAGCACCCTTTTTCAGAAAATCTGTCATAGGTGCTACATGACATGAATAACCATTCACAAACCTGCGATAGAACCCACACAAACCTAGAAATCCTCGCAACTATGTCAGGTTTGCCGATGTAGGCCAGTCAATAATAGCGCGGATCTTTTCAGGATCCATCTGCACTCCCTCTGCACTGATAATATGACCTAAATATAACAATTCGGTCATCCCCAAATCACATTTGGACTCCTTGGTGTACAAGGACTCCCTCTCCAAAATACTCAATACGATCTCCAGGTGAGCCAAATTCTCCTGCCAAGTCCTGCTGTAAATAAGGATTTCATTGAAAAAGACCAATACAAATCTCCTCAGCAGTGAATGAAAAACCCGGTTCATAGTGGACTGAAATGTAGCTAGCGCATTAGTGAGCCCAAATGGCATCACCACAAACTCAAAGTACCCACAATGACAATGGAAGGCAGTCTTCTCAATGTCCTGCTCACAAACCCTGATATGATGATATCCTGATCTTAAATCTATTTTCGTGAAGTAGCATGCACCATGGAGCTCATCAATAAGCTCGTCTATATGAGGTATTGGATACCTGTTTTTGATAGTCCTCTTATTCAGGACTCTATAGTCAATGCACATGCATAAGGTGCCATCCTTCTTCTTTACCAAAACAACTGAAGAAGCGAATGGTGATTTGCTAGGTCGAATGTGACCCATAGCAAGTAACTCCTTGATCGTTTTCTCGATCTCATCTTTCAGTCACTTGGGATGTCTATAGGGCGTAATCATAATGGGCTTAGCACCCTCCTCAAGCTCAATAATATGCTCAATGCCCCTGTCTGGAGGTCTCCCTAGTGGAATATCACTGAATACCTTATTATGCTTGATTCTCAACTGCTGTATGTCAGGATGATATTCAGTCTTCTGCTGTCCCTCCTGTATAGGTGCCAATGTGCACTCGGCAGCCCACTCTACCATGTCATGTTGCATGAGTCTCTCCATCCAACGAAAAGAAATTGTTTTGATGTTGCTGTCCCGAATTGCCTTTAGAATGTGTGTCTTCCCATCAACATCAATATGGATCTCCATGTCCTTAAGATGAAGAGTGACTTCCTCAAGTGAATGAAGCCACTTCATACCCAAGACCAAATCGATATCTCCCATGTTCACTACGTAGTAATCAGCCTTGAACTCATAATTGTTCAAGCGTCAGGGGAGATCCTTGATCATGCATTCACCCCTAAGAGTGTAACCATCGGCCACCTTAACCCTAATGCCTTCGAACTCCTCATTGATGAGTCTGCATTTCTCAACAAATCTAGCATTGATGAAATTGTGTGTGGCTCCTATATCAAGAAGGGTAATGACCCTCTGTCCTGCCAACACTCCACGAATCCTAAATGAGCCCTCCTGCTGAATGCTAGATAGGCATGCCTCCTGTATCTAAAGCTCTGACTCTGCCTCTACCTTAGGCTTTGTAGCCTCTGACTCTGACTCTTCAGAACTCTCCTGCTGTTCGAAATTTTCAAATTCTGAATCCTCATAGTAAGCCCACATCACTTGATTCGCCTTGCCCTTAGGCCTTAAAGGACAATCATGATTAGCGTCATAGGGACCCTTGCAATAGAAGCAAAGCTTGTTCCTGTGTAGATCATTAAGGGCCTCTCGATCCAAAGGTGGTGTTGTTGATTTACCCTTTGAATCATTCTTAAAATCTGATTTTTCTTTGTTAAAATCAGACTTCTCTCTGTTTTTGTTAAAGCCCTTATTGTCCCTAAAAGAAGAATTGTTTCTGGAGTTGAATCTACTAGATGGTGCTGCCAACTCCATACTATGAGCTTTCTTCATTGCTTCCTGTAATGAAGGAGGATCAAAGGCTTTGATCCAACCTCTCAATGGTTCCGTCAGTCCCTCCATGAAGAGCACTACAAGTCACCTCTCTGAAATATTCAGAACCATAACTGATAACTTCTGAAAGTCACCAATATAAGACTCCAAACTGCCACTCTGTCGCAACTGAGCCAAGTCTCTGAAGCAGGATTCTAGATCCTTCCTATCAAACCGCTCCACCAACCTATCAACAAACTCTTGATATGATGTGATTCGGTCATGCTGTAATGTCACCATCCCATGGTGCCACCAGTCGTAAACCACCCCCTCAAGATGCAGTGTCACATATCAGATAGCATCTCTCTTAGCCATCATACGCAATGTGAGGAATGTATCTAGCTTACTAATCCATGCCTGAGCTATGACCTTACCACTACCATTGAACATCACTAGATTGAGCTTGTTTGTTGCATGCTTCAGATCATTATTTTAGTTTTGAGGCCTATTCCCCTATCGAGACCTATAATATTCAACTCTTGAATTCACAAATCGATCAAAATGCATGCACTCGCACACTTGTGGTATCAATATATCCCACTCCTTGTTGGCTGCCATAGCTGCATTAGCTATAATATGTTCCCAACCTTTTCAACATTCTCCTCAACCTGTTCTCCTCTTAGGAAAGTGGGTCTGGTAGGTCTATTTGTTGTTCGTGAAATAGTCCTGGGTACCCCCTGTGAACCTGCATCACTCTTGTCCTCATCATGATGTGGTGATGGTCTCCTTGGTGTACCTATCCTCTGTATAGCCATGGTCAACTGCTATAATACATCAGTTACCTACTGCTGACCTGTTCGTAAATCTCTAAGAGTTTGTCTAACCTCTGCATCTTCCTCCTGAGGATCTTGAGCAATCTCTGTTCTGTCACCCATGTGTGTATCCTGTACAGACGCTCTAGATGAAGAACCAGACTGAATACCTATCAAACCTATAGCCGTCTCACCTACCGGAATAAGTGGTGGCTGCCAAGTTTTTCTGTTTTCCCTCTGATAATATCTCTTCTCTCTATCACTCTGGTGCATGAACAAAATGTTTTTTCAAACCCAACAAGGATGGCAGGAAACGACTTTGATACCACTGTACAAACCCTTGTTTTCGCTAACCTTTGATATCTCACTGTTTTTGTTTGTTCTTGTGATTTCTGGTTTTTTTGTGGTTTTTGCATGAATAAGAAAGAATGCAATTTTGCAAGAATTGAATATAAAATTCAAATAAAATCATATAACTCTCGAATGGATAGAATATATTGAGAATATTGATGCCAAACTATTTATTGAAATTTTGGACTGATTACAAAGGTGATCCAATAACATGCAATGTGAAAAATAACAACTTTTATATTTAAAAACCTAGAAGTTTGTAGCCACCTGGAGTTATCATGAAATGGTACGGCAGAGATGAATGTGCACTTTTCCCTGTGTCTGATGCTCAAAAAATAGTCGAGAGGTTTAGGCGCCGCCAAGGAAGAAGACAGAAGACCAAAATGATAGGCGATTTGCCTTGCACAAAAAGTACGACCTTTCTAGAAATGTACGGCCTGCAGCTTAGATGGTACGACTTTGTACAGCAGCAACCAAACAAATAAAGTATGGCCTTTCTTTGAATTGCTAGATCTCAATGAAATAGGTGCATGGATTGGAGAATCTCTACTAGAAGAATATCACTCTAGAAACCCTGAAGGCGAATCAACTGTGAATGTTCTATGATCACTTCTAAATGAAGAAATCTCTCTGAAGTGCAATAGATCAGCTGGTATCTCACAGCCTCTAAATTGCAACACTGAAGATGGCTCATTCTCCAATGTCTGTAGACAACAGAAACCCTAGGCTTCGTTCTCTGGAAGAAGTCTTGATTAGTTTTCAATATTCCATATCATAATGGCTCAATTTCCAAAGCAAGCCTTATATTCTCTTTGAGAAGTGCGAATTCCTTCAAGAGGCATCATTAAAATAAATTCGACTTTTCTTTTTAATTATTTCAATAGTCTCTGATCAAATTTTAATTATAAAATATAATTAAAATGGCCCCTTCCATGATGGGCGACCCCTTCAGCCAAAATCACTTAAGTTATAATATTTAAAATATTATAACTTTATAATATAAGCTCCAATAATTAATATTTAATTAAATCAATTAAATATTAATATCTCTCTCAATATTCACCCAATGCATGAACCGTCTGAAGCTGATGAATAAGGAAGTGATTCTGCACATGATCAATCCATATTGCTAAAAATAGCACGGGTGCCTCACTGAGTGCCGAATACTACTAAAAATAGCAACTCAGGCAAAAAGTGTCTGAATGAGCCTAAATGAAAGCCAACTGGTAAAAATACTGACAAATGAAGCCAAGACAAGCTCCATCAAGACCCTCTATCCATCCTATCAGCCTGTGAGGGTCGCATAATAGGTTAATCATGTGCTCGGAGAGATGTCAACTAGAAGGGGACATGACATTTGGTACTCTTTTTTGAATAATGCATTTGAAAGGAAATATTATTGCTTTGAAAAGTAGTAGAATTTATCTATACTATTTGTGCAATGCTTGTAAGTACTTCATAAGAGGATAAATATGTCATAAATATTACATACTAGATATATTTAAACATGAGTAACATAAGAGATGCATGTAGCTATGTTAATTAGTTATAAAGATAGCTAGGGGGGTTACTTTTGAGATTGCAAGTCCAATAAAGGGAGGGAACCATTGCATTTACGTTTAGAGTAGATATACCCTAGAGTATGTGGAATTAATGATAGAGAATCCTGGGGATTAGCTTACCCATATGAGGGATTACCTATGCATAGATATAATGACCTTAAGTCAAAACGAGCTTGATAAGTGTAAGTGAATGGTAGACCATCACTCAAAGTACCAAGTGAAAAAACTTTGGCCAAAGTAGTGTGATTGCATAGGGCTCGAGTGTCAATTCACCATTTCCATTTAATGCATGATAGTTACCTTGTGTAGGGTTATAAAACCTAAGTCATGTAGGGAACAACACTAAGATCAGTGTGGTTTGTCATACGGGGTTACTCGACCAATCTCTTTATCAAAGGGTAGGGCCATCTATCTTTGATAGATGTGTGTGGGACCACATATGAGTTTGTGGTTAGTAGAAAAGTTCTTGAGTGATGCTTCTCCTGCTTAGCAAACGACGAAATCAAAGGTTTTAAAAGGTGGATTCCTAGAACATCTATATCTTATGCTCTGAAGCTTAGTGGAGATATTCTTGTAATTGTGTATATTCTTGTAATATTGTAGTTTGTGAAACTATAATGGAATGCAATGGAAGCTTTGAGATAAGTGTTATTTCAATTGTGCATGTATATTCAATTCTTGGCATATGGTAATTTGTGAAATTATAATAGAATGCAAAGGAAGTTTTGAAATAGTGTTATTTCAATAGTGTATGTAATTTACATTGGGGAAAGAATTTTTTTTTTTGGCTATGATTTGACATCATGGTTTATCACTTGAGGTGAAAACATTAGAAATTTTTCTATGAAGAGCACTGGGGTTGTTACACATAATTTATGTGTTAGACCCTATGCACATGACACATCATCATCATGATCTAGTATATCATGGTGCATAATGCTAAGTGCTATAGAAAATAAAATATTTCTCCTTGCATTTGAATTTACTATGACAACATTTATCCATCGCCCATTTTTACCATTTACCCTTCCTTTTTACATGCACCAATATCATGTGTCATTTAGTTGCACATTACATCCTTGTGACATTTCATCATCTAAAATGTGCATCCATTCACTCTAGAATCCTATTATTCAATCATCTTAGTGGCATCGATCAATATACATTCAATCATTATCCATCATCAATCCTATATCTATGGCATGTACATAATCCTTATGTGATTTCTCTCAAGTTATCTTTTATCCCCATGAAATATGTTATTCTCACCCTTTTTTCGTTTTTTCCCAACTCTATTTAGGGGGCATAACTTATAACATTATCCCTAAGTGAGTAGGGAAAATTTCCATTGAAGCTTAATTCCATCCTACTTTTTATTCTTCTTTAAAACAATACCACTTTTGTGACATTGTATTAGAGAGGGGATAAATGGAGGCATCTAGAATATTTTCCTAGTGTACCCAATCCTAATTGATCAAACACATCACCAAAATAAATCCCCTTCACCTAATTGTCTTCACTTAATTAAAGAATCATATTATTTAAGTAACCCATTTTTTCCTCATCTCACAATAAATAAAGAAATTATTAATATTGAAACCTATTTTACACCTCACAAATGCCTAAAATAATTTAGTATTATTAATATTTAATTATGTGTATATTACCCCAGACTACCTCAAAATAAAGGACACGTAAGAACACTTGTCCTCATGGTTCCAATATTCTCTCCACCAAAACTAAGGATAAAAGGATCTTAAGTGCACATGTACCTTATATCACTCATGGTTACAACCACTTGCCAAATATAGTAAGTGCATCATAGATCTTCACATTCCAACAACCTCCATTCTCTCCTTGATTGTAGGGAAGTCATCTTAGTCATCCTCCACCATTGATCTCACCATTAGATCTAAACCATCCATTTTCCATTCCAAAATTCTATAAATAGAGGCACTCTTTCATCCATTTCATAATCCCTCAAATTTTGAGCTAAATATATGCTATCAAAATTGGTAACTTCAATCAAAGGAGCATCCACATATCAATAATTAATTGGAAAAAAATCATTCAAAATAGATTTTGTTGTAACATTTCAGCTAGTTTTTAATTTTATTATATTGTTTTGAAATCTTTTGTTGAGCTCTATCTAGAGGTTTGTAGTAGTTTAAAATATGAATATCTTTCTTTCTAATTGTTTCCAGCTCAATTTCAAATTATTGCTTATAGGATTCATAATTCCCTCCATAACCAAAGCTTATGGGATTTTTTTTTAGGTTGGTATATTAGATGACTTTTTTTGAAATGTCCTCTAATAAGTTAGAGGAAAATTTTAAAAACACTCCATGATGAAAATCCTAGTTAAAAAATTTCAATGAAGAGAAGGTGTGTTCATTATCATATACTACAGAAAATTGAATCCCAAACCTAATGATGATGTTCTCTTCATGAAAATTTTCTATCGCTTTGATCATGTAATGCTTTCATGAATGGACTTCATTCCATTTGGTTGAGTATTTTGTGGTAATGAGGATGTGCCTATGTCCAACTAAGGAAGGTGGATTGGTTATGGTTGAAAACTCCAAGCCCTAGAGCGCAAATGGGAATGAACAATTAGAGTGGTAGTTATGGATTTCATTCCCTTACTATAGATGTTTGATATACACGACATAAGCATACATATGCATGGGCATCCTTAAAGATAATAGGTGGGTAATATCTTTCTATTAGGATTTGGTGTGATGTAGCTACACCTAAACCATGTATAGTGACATGATTTTCATGAAAATCTCTTAGAACTTTGTTAGCTTATTTCTTCTTCAAGTCTTCTAGGGGAGAGGACCTAGTAGTTGAGTACCCTAACTTCATGCTTCTCAAAATCCTACTTGGAAATTTCAGATCACTCCCAATTTTTTGTAGAAACTTATTTAGGAAGTCCCCTACTTATAACTAAGGTTTTAGGGCTACATAATTAAATATGATACCACATCAACATGCATTTTGTTTAGGTGTCCAAAAAGACCTAAAAAAAAGTTAGACTAGTAGTTGTGTACTAAGTCATGTTTTATTAGTGCATTGATGTGTCATCACATTATTTGTTATTTTCTAGATCTAAGAAATACATTTTGTTTAGTTATGGGTATTCATCATCAACACTAACAACTTTAAAGTCACAACCATTGATACAATATTGTTAATAAATATTGAGAATTAAATCAACAAATAATATAACAACTATTAGAACATGCTTCATTACTAATTCAACCTCAATTTTGATCATAAAATCATTTCTCTTTAGATGCAAGGATCTATGCTGCGTATAATTTAGGTGGGCCATACATTTATTCTTGAGCAAATAAAATATCACATTGTCATACCAAAGATCCTTTGAATCAACATCAACCACATACAGTTGACATGTTATTTGTGTGCACGCATGCTCACTCAATCTTTTGTACCCAGTTACCCTATGCATGGAGGCGGCACTTCCCCAAAGGACATTTTTTTATAACTAATTTTTTGTGTTGCAAATTTTATTAAGTGCTGTCATACGGTACGTTGACACTTAGAATTTACCACTACCATATCTTCTGCAATTTGTTGGCATGGTGGATCATGAATGCGATTCATTCCGAATGTCATTTCAAGATGACTGAGATTTTCATGATTCGGCTGGTATTTGTTTCTGTCCTCACTCTCAATGTTGAAGGTCTATTTCTTGATGTGGGCTATTGAGAGATGTTTCTTCTTTGAGCAGTTATATGTATTTCCTACTGTCATAGCCGCCCAGTCTGGTAATAGAAGAGATCACTTGTTCCCTTGCAAATGGGAAGCACTGGATATGGGGAGATACGATTCGGGAAAGCTCATTCAGGTCTTGCCTTGTTTTTTTTAATGCTCACAAGTTGTAGAAAACGCCGCCGGACATCCTTTGGTTTTTTCCACAAAAGAAGTATGTCAGTTTTTCTTTCCAATCGCATGGACATTCTTTGGGCCAAAGGAATTGTTAAAATGATATAGAAATGGATGATATGGACAGCTCAAATGACAGTAACTAGCACCTAAATTCTCTTCGATGATGTGCTCGCAGTTACTTCAGTTACAGGCCCTTAAACTATTTTTCTGTGTGGTCTGTTTTGAGTTGTGGGGTTGACGATTTTATTCTTTCTGTTTAGGCTGCCTCTGCCAGTCTCTTTACTTGGTAGTTGATAGTCTGGCAGTTAGGATTGAAGAATATGTGAATGTGTATTTCACTGCAATTTTGGTGGGTTTTCTCTCTTAATGTAGAATTTGTGCAACTTATTTCTTGAAAAGCTTTCTTTATTAATATAATATATATCATGATCTCATATGGATCATATTTAACAAGAAAAATATAAAATTTAGATTTTCTTAGCCTCTCAATTCTAGATTCTAAAAGTGATCATATCAAGTCGATGTGAGAGTATCTCGGTATTCACAAAAATCATAAGGACATCGACAATTTGATGATAGACAATATATTTAGAGGTTGTGTAAGAAAACATATTTATAACTAGCTCAGGTTCAGGAAATGACTTATATTCTAAAAAGTTAAAGTTGTAGAATACTTACCTCACATACCGAAAACAACCAAGTGATTGTGGATAAATCTAACTAAACATGATATTGCTGGAATCTTGTAGTGAACAAAAATATTGTGTCGGTGGGATATAAAATACCCGAGAGTCCATGAGAATTATTATGAATTTTAAAAAACTTCAAAAGGCGACTCTAGTTAATTTTCGATGCTCTTTTCATCCATAGTGAAAACTTTGATTCTTTTACAAGATTAATTTAAAGAAAGAAATGTAAAAGAAACCATCAATACAAGAAAAAAAGAAAAAGCAAAAAAATGGGATTATTGTTTTAGGAATAAAATGGGGTATGTTATAAGAACATACATGTCCAACACATTTTCACATTTCTCAATTTAGGAGATCTAATTTCCAAAGATAATACATTTTGATCTATGAGTCTGATTGAGAAACCATTTCAACCAATGAAAAGATCGTGAAGTGATCTATTAATATTTTACCTACTTCCCCAATTACAACCACTTTTGGGCCCAAAATTATCCTTTAAGTGCCTCAAAATTGACATTGAAACTTTTTAAAATGGAAACGTTAATATCTTGAAAGACATGATCTTGGGTCAAAACTTTATTAGCATGTTTATTTGGCAGTTCCATAGCTTTGGGGAAACATTTCAACCCATTCATGCTTAAATGTAAACTTACAATAAATAGTAACCTTCTATAATTGTAAGGTTGGGACACCTTTTTTCTAATAATATACACCCACTAGAGCATGACCTTTTCATCATCATTTATTGTCACAATTCTCCATGATTCAGTCCTTGTTTGGAATATATCCATCCTCCCTCTACCCCCCTATCATTCCACCCCACTTGTCATCCCATCCACCAATGACTTCAACATTTCATTAGATATGAACTCATATCTTTTGCATGTTATTGATTGATTGATTTCATGTTCTTCTTTACTTTTATAAGTTTGTGTCACTTTTTTATTTTAATCTTTATTTTTTACATTTTATTTTATTTTACATCTAGTCCTAGGGTTCCATGTCACATTTTCATGGTTAGCTTCATCCTTTATATAATGGCATGCCAATGACAACATGTCTCTTGGCTCACTACACTATTTTTTATTTCTTTCCTTTTTTTTTATAATTTTGATTTTGTATTTTTTTCTTGTAGTCTTTGTGCTCCATCCATCACACCATTATAGTCACCTACATCCTTTATATGATGGTGTGCTAATGTGTCTATTGGATTACTATACTATTTATATTTTCTTTGTTTGTGTGTTAGCCCCTATGCACATGACACATCGTCTTCATAATCTATTGTATCATGGTTCATAATTCTAATTTCTATAGAAAATAAAAGGTTTCCCCTTTCATCTGAAGTTACTACAACAACATTTATCCATCACTCATTTTTACCATTTACCATCCTTTTTACATATGTACCAAAATCATGTGTCATTTAGTTCTATTACATCCTTGTAACATTTTACTATCCAAAATGTACATCCATGCACTCTAGAACCCTGCTATTCAATCATCATAGTGACATCAATCAATATGTCCAATCCTTATCCATCATCAATCATATATCCATGGCATGTAAATCATCCTTATATGATTTCTCTGAAGTTATCTTTTATTTGCGATGACACATCTCATTCTCACCCTTTTGAATTTTTTCCCAACAGCATTCTTCATGGTGTATCATTTCCATCATTATCCCTAAGTGATTGGGCCAACTTGTCAAAGAAGCTTCATTCCATCCTAATTTGTATTCTTCTTTGACACAATGTCACTTTTATCACATTGTATCAAAGAGGGGAAAAATAGAGACATCCAAAATATTTTTCTAGTGTACGTAGTCCTAATTAACCTTTGGAACATGTCACCTAGATAAATCCCTTTCACCTAAAGCTCTTCACTTTATTAAATAATACAAATATTTAGTTAACCCCTTTTTTCCATCCTTCCTCACAATAAATAAATAAAATATTAGTATTTGAACCGATTTTACACCTCACACATGGATAATAAATTAAATATTTTTTATTATTTAATTATATCTATATTACCTCAAACTACCTCAAAAATAAAGGACAACTAAGAACACTTATCCTTATGTTTCCAATATTCTCTCTAGAAAACCTAAGAATAAAGGGATCCTAGGTGCACATGTACCTTATATCCCTCATGGTTACAACAACTTACCAAATATAGTAAGTGCATCATAACACTTCACATTCCAACAACCTCCATCTCAATCTTCCATTCTCTCCTTAGTTGTAGGGAAATCCTCTCAATAGTCCTCCACCATTGGTTTCACAATTAGATCTCAACCATCCATCGCCTCTTCAAAAACTCTATAAATAGAGGCACTCTTTCATCTATTTCTTAATCCCTCAACTTTGAGATAAATATATGCTATTAGAATATGTAAATTCATCTAAAAGAGCATCCACATATCAATAATCACTTGGAAAAAATCATTCAACAATATATTTTTTGGTAACATAAAACTTGGATTTTTATTTTATTATCTTGTTTTGAACTCTTTAGTTGAGCTCTATCTAGAGGTTTGTAGTAGTTTTGAATAGGAATATATTGCTTTGCACTTATTTCTAGCTCAATTTCAAATTATTTGTAATAAGATTCATATATCCCTCCATAACCAACGTTATGAGAAAAAATTATAAGTTGATATATTACATGTCTATTTTTGAAATGTCTAGTGAGTTAGAAATGTACAATTTCACTAGTTTTTCCTTTTATTGATGTTTTTACTATGTTTTACTCCTCATGGGGGGATTGACTAAAGTTCCAAAATTTAAAGGAACAAATTCTAGCTCTAGATCAAAAGTTTACATAGATATTTCATTATGGTGAATGTTTCATTTCTAGAGATTTTTTTGGGATAGGAGGAGATGTTTGGACACTAGAAGAGTGAAAGTCTAGATCCTTAGAAGAAATCCCACAAATTCATATTAATCTCATCTAATATTTTTTATCAACTTTTGGAAAAATATTAAATATTAAGATAATGTGTGAATATTTAGTTATCACCTAAATATCATGAAAAAAATACACCACAAGCTAAAAAGACTACGGAAAAATAAGTGAATATTTGACTAGGATCTAAACATTTAAAAGAAAAAACTTATTCCATAAATCCCTATTGAAATCTTACATGCACTTTCAAAAAAAAAAAAGAACTTTGAAAGGCCATGTAGATATTCAAGGGAGAGCTAGAGATGATATAATAGAGACCAATATATATTCACAAGAGAGCTAGAGGTGATATAATAGAGACCAATATATAGATATGCCTTGAGGTTTTTAAAGGTAGCTTTAAAAAGTGTTTTAGCAATTTAACTAGATGTTGGAAAACTTTGTGGTGAAGGATGAAAATTTTGGAGGTTTAGATAATGCAATGGATATCCAGTAGCACATATGTATACAATATCAAATCTAAGAACTTTAGCCATAAAGGGAAGATTTGTGGAAAACATGATGATCTTGGGATGTTTGAGAGTCAGTTTTGAGCTTATGTTTATGCAAAGGGACTAAAACTAGTAGTTGCATGTAGTGACATGCAATGATGAGCTGATAGGCAGAGGGGAAGTACAAATGGCACGGATGTATACACACATATAAGGAATTAAGAATAAGACATACATATTTGCACGAAGGGAATGATAAGATGTATTTTAAGTGTTATATGGAACATTGATCTCACCATTGATCACAGTGACTAAGAATGCCATGTGCAAACAACATTGATACATATTGACACATTTGTGGAATGATACCCATATTTTGAGTGTTATATGGAACATTTATGTCACCATTGTTTGTAGTGATGGAGAATGTATTTTCCATATGTGCATATATGTATGTATTTCATAGTAGATGCAACACGATTGATACCTACTAATCCCTATGTGTCGTATAGAATATTGATGCAACCATTAATTGGTTTTAACAAATAATATAGTCTTTGTTGAACAACACCTTATCGAAGATTGAAACAATATAGCCTTTTCAACAACACCTTATCAAAAATGGAAAGATATAGCCTAAGCTAGAGAATAACAATCAACATAAATTGCAGAACATTAGCTATTTTATTGCATTGCAAGCTTATCCACTAAACGAAGCCATAAATCAAACAATATTGATTTCAATAGTGGCCCAAATAGAAAAACCCACAAAACACAAAAAATCAGAGTAACAAACTGTTTACACATAAAATCGGTCTGGATAATCTAATTAATTAAATACAAGTTATTTAATTAATAAACTCATTCTAATTCCTCTACTTATAAATAAATTATAAATTTATTTATATAGTTCATATTTCCTAATTCTTCTAATCTAATTTATTAAATACAAGTTATTTAAATAATAAATCTTTTAATTCATCTACTTATAAATAAATATAGTTTATTTATATAGTTCACATTTTCTAAATTTCTTCTATCTTAAAATCACATTCTTCTAATTCTAATTAAAAAAAAAAATTCTAATAGTTTGTTATCTTTCCTCTCACTAAAATTAAATTCTAAATTAAATTTTAGTTGAACATGTCTACAACCTTTTCCATTTTTCACTTCATCATGTGTCTCAACAAATTAAATATTCCAAATATTTAATTTGGATATTTATCCTGAACAAATGCTGAAACAAACTTTAGACACTTGAATCTTCTATTTAATTTCTTCTCCTCTACACTTGGTAGATTGTTTTCATGTAAGGAAACACTCTCCTTATTTCTCTCTAACTTCTTTATCCTCCATTGTTCATCTATCTAGATTGAATCCAAACCATTGGTTGTTGACACATCACAATATGCCTTGGAAAATTTATAAATACAACCTCATTCTACAACAAATGCATCTCAACTTTGAGAAAAATTACTCTATAGAAATTCCATTAGAGCATTTGAGCATTTTAGCATTTGGGCACTTAGAATTTAGCAATTAAAAGCATATTAGTTTAGAATTATTGCTTTTCCATTAGCTACATTTTAGTTAGCATAGTAATTTTCCATATAGTAGTTACATCACAACATTCAACATCATATCATTATCACAATATCATTATCATGGCATCACTATTATATAGTTTATCAATCATGTAGGAATAGTTTCTTGCATTTTCAGCATCTCATTCTTCAAGTTGTCATTTTAATAGTCATAGTGCATACACAATCTAAGAGCCATTATGATTTAATGAATACTTGAGGATAAAGAACAATGGGATGGTTTTAGAGAATTTTTATAATTTCAATTTAGTTAGATTTGTGATTTAAATTCTCTAATATAATACATTTCATTGATTAATGTGTGTTTTATTTCTTATTTGCATATTTTACCTAACACCACACAATACATTTTTGGTACCCACCGTGGGGCCTAGCCCCATTTTTATTAATATTTTCTAGAAAGTGTGTTTTAAAAGTTTGGACGTGAATTTTTTTTAGTGTGACTGTGAGTTCTTTCAACACATATGAAACATCTTCTGACACATCTAGTCCCTGTTACAACACATCCAATCCATATTTCGACGCATCTAGCTTATCTTTTAGTGCATTTAGGGGTTCTTTAATCACATTCAATATTTTTTTTAGCGCATTTATTAGATTCTCTAGTGCATACAATAGTTTTTCTAGCACATCTATGTGATCTTTTAGCACATTTGGTCTCTGTTATGCCATATTTGTGTTGTAGGTGTTTAATACGCTCATCAAAGATAAATATCTGAAACTACTGATGGTATTTGCAGGGGTTGGAGTTCTTTTATTATCTTCTTTTGATTAAGTTAGGCACATAGTTAATTAGAAGGTTAATGCACCCCTTGTCTATTGTGCTTGTAAAGTGATAGGCCTATGCTCTCCCCTTCACTGGGTGACCAAAATGCCAGACTCAATCTTTTATGCTTTGTTAACACCTTTAAAAGGCCTGTCATAGTGGGGAAAAGTACTCACCCTATGGGAATGACCTAAGTGGGAATAACTAAAGCCAAGTTTTTTGACCAACTATAATCAAAACTGAATTTGGGGAAACCCACAATTCAATAGTAGTGTGCAAAGATAACCATCCCCAAAGACTTTGTTCTAAAGGTTGGGAGGTATCTCAAGGGAGTTTATCATTTTCTACACTGAACATAAACCCTTACTTCAAACCTTAAGTGTAGAAGCCATTTGAGTCAATCTTCAAACATTTTCTATATCACAGTGCAAGTGGAGGGAAGAATCTACCCCCAAGATACTCACCATATAACTATCAGGGATTGTTGGCCAAAAGTGGAGGATTCAACTTTGGTTAAGACCCAAGAAAGGAAATAACATGAGCACCCTCTAGGGGGTGACATCGTTGTGTGAGCTGACATAGTTCTGATATGTGGGATATGATATTTTAAATGACCTCTTGACATTAGAAAATTGTTTGGTCTATTTTCTCTTATGTTATACCAATGGAAATCCAAGAAATCAAACCAAATTCTTGAACACACACTTAATGTTTTAGTTCCTAGGCTAGAAACAACTATTTTATGACTTACTATTATGTTTGAGGTCATAATTAAAGAAATAATTCATTTAAGAACACTTAATTCACAAAATTCCCAAACAAGAAAACCAAAAAAACAATCATTGACAGGAAAATTACTCCCTAGAAACATCCAATTCACTGATTAAAATCCAAAAAACTAGACAAACTATCAAAACAAAGAACATTTTCTAGATTAGCACATGCATTCCCTATTTCAGTGCACTTGATCCATTTTTTGGTGCATTTTTTCCACCTCCCAACACATTTGCAAATCCTTTTAGCGTATTCACCAATAGAGAATTTAGTTAAAATCACATTTAGGCGAATTCTTGCACATCGGTGGTTTGCTTTGGCACATATTGCCCATTTTTTGGCACATCCAAGTCATCTCCCAACACATCCATCCCATCTTTTAGCGCATTCAGCCCCTGTTTTGGCGCATCTGAGTCATTTTCTACCACATTGAGTCCATTTTATAGCACATCTAGGGGACAGTCTGGTGCATCGAGGCCATCTTTTAGTACATCCATTCCATCTTTTAGCACATCAGTACCTTGTTTTGGTGCATCTAGTTAATCCAAACTAGAGAGAAAATTCACTGTAAATCTAAAAATTGAACTCACCTTTCAAGATCCTTTTCAAAACAAAACTATTCCTCAGTCATAAAAGTGTCTTAAACTTGAAAAAAATTTGTCTTTACAAGTGAAATTCTCTTAATTAAACTAAGATCTACCATCTTAAAGTGTCTAAATCATCATACACATCTAATTGTTAAGCTAAGTTTCATCATCAAGATTTATCATCCTCCATCACGAAATAAAGTTGTATAATCAGAATTAACTTAGTCTCATCAATAGAATTTGTCATTCTATTTGACTCAGTTATTATCCTTGGCACTATTCCAAACAAAGATCAAAGTTTAGTGAAAATTATAACACTTGTAGGCCCATTTTAATGAGGTCCCAAAAGAAAAAAATTGAGGAAAAGGAAATTGAAATTCAAAACATCATGGATGAAGGTGAAGAAAATCCATTTCATAGATTCCACCAACCTAAAGGTGATGAAATAACTGAGGAAGACATCTAAACTACACAACAAGATCCTAACTTCCACAAATTCATGGAGAAAGTTTTAGAAAAAGATGGAGAAAAATACCTTTTAATGTTGGCTAAACAAGGTGTCGAATTGCCTGATGATTTTGATGTTACCTAATTGAAAGGAACACCCAAAAAGACTGAAATTGATCCACCAAACATAGATCCAATGGCCGCCTTAACCAATTAAATGCAAAATCTGCAAAAAAAACTTCTTGACATGCAAAAAGGAACCACAAAAAGATACTTGATACATGACATCTACCCATATCCTTTTGGCGAAGCTGTGAATATGATTGCCTTTCCTAAGCATTGTGAATTCCAAAAGTATGATAAATATAATGGTAAGACTGATCCTATGGATCATGTGAGGGAATTTCGAACAATGAGCTTATAGTTTGCACATGAGGAGACTTACTTGATGAGATTTTTCCCATGAAGCTTGGGTGGAAAATGTATGCAATGGTTTCACAATTTCCACCCAATATAAGATCCTTTGAAGAATTGGTTAAAAAATTCATCACTCAATACTCTTACAATATCCAACACGAAATTACCATGAAAGACCTTTACAATACGAAACAAAAAAGGGTGAATCATTTCTCATATTTTTACAAAGATGGAGAAAATCATTTGCAAGACATGCTCATCCCATACCTGAGAAAGGAAAATATGGAAATCTTCATTAACACTCTAAACGATGATATGAGCTATAGACTTGAATTACAATTCCAACCAAACTTTGAGAAAATGATTGAAAATGGAATTAAAATCGAAGAAGCCTTGGTCAAGAGATGAGTTTTTAAAATTTACAATGAAGGATCAAATAATGCAAACTCTTCCAATGATTACAGCAACAATGGTAAACCAAAATTTTGGCAAACAAATAAAAATGTTGGTCATAATGATGTTGCAGCTGAAACACAAAATACAAAACCAATATTTAACTTGATAGTAGCTACCACCAAGACCAACCAAAACAACAACCAAAACACCAATCAAAATGCCAATCAAAACAACAATTAGAACAATGCTAAATCTAAATCATTCCCATTTCAAAAAAAATTAAATCAAAGGAGGTTCACACCTTTGGGATAGTCACTCAAATCAGCATTAAGAGAGATTCTTTCAAATAGACTTGTAACATTACTAGAAGAAAGAGACTAGGAACCAAGAGTTAAACCATCTTGGTGGAATGATGCATACTATTGTGATTTTCATTGAAACAAAGGACACAAAACAAATAAATGAATGCAATTGAGATATTTGGTACAAGATTTGATTGATAACAAGACAATATTTGTGGAAGGACCTCAAACAAATAATGATCATAGAGTATTCAAGAATCCTTTGCCAAATTATGAGAGGGGAGAATCTTCTTCTGCAAACAACAGAGGAAAAAATGTGAACTATGTTTATGACACAACTATCCACCATATTTATGTTGTTGAATATGAGAACAATGACATTGAAATTAATGATAGACAAAATGTTGCTACAGGTGATAATCAAACTCATGAAATTGTTACAACTGAAAATAAACTTAATGACATCAATAACAACCTCAAATCAAATCAGATCAATGACATCATACCATTAAATATGATCACAAAATTTTTTGCAATTGATAATCATATTAATGTCATTAAAATCAGAGAAAAACAAGACCATCAATCAGTCAATGTGACCACAAGAGGGTAGGCCAAAGTAATATTGAAAGAAGCTACATATAAAACACCTATTTCTCCTTCAACTCAATACAACATAGTTGATCAATTAGAGAAAATTCCAGCTCAAATATCAATATTAGAACTTCTCAAAATTTCTTCGGCTCACAAGGAGATTCTAGAACAAGCTCTAGTAGCCACCATGGTACCAAATAATCTGAAAGTTTGATAGTTTCATGCTATGGTGGGAGACTTGACCACACCTCATTGTGTATCATTTTCTGAACACGATAATGTTTCACTTACCCATCCACATAATGCTACACTCCACATCGACGTTCTAATTCACAAACATTAGGTCAAACATGTTCTAATAGATGGAGGAGCTAGTTTAAACATATGTACTTTAAAGATCATCCGTGCATAAGGATATTCTAAAAATTCCATTGATGCTGATGGAACCCATCAAAAAAAATTATGAAAAACCTAGCTTGGTTCCTTGTTTTCTGATTTTAGGTCATGTTCTCATCACTATGATAAGGTTTTTCCGAATAAACCCCTAGTCGTTTTAACATTGTATTGACTTGTCTTTCCATTTCCTCGTTACTTAATTTTTTGTTTATGCCATCACACTCCTTGTCTTATAGGCCCCTAACCTTAGGTTTGTCATTCTCCTTGTTTCTTCTTGGTCTTAATTCCCTATGAACGAAGGCTTAATCTTAAAAATTTGTATCCTTATCCTTCGTTAAGGGTCAATATTCTGTTACCTAGGGGTGACCCCTCTTTATGACTAACTTTTACTGAGTGTGTAGAAATTATGCTTCATGTTGGCCATCGAATCGTGGGAATCAATCTCAGTCGTTCCTCATATTCTCGTACTGGTTTATTGCTCCTTATTTTAGTCGCATGGGATGGCAGGCTTTGACCACATGTCTCGTATGTTGGTGAACCCGGTCTCCTTGCTAAGGATGACTTGTGCTTTTCAAAGAGGATCTACAACTAATTGATTGAAGATGTGGCCATAATTGTGCCTCTCCCCATGATCTCATCTTGTTTTATTCCATATTATTCTAAGGATACGAGCTAGCAAGCGATGCCCACATGGTACTATTTAAAAATGGGACTTATTCCTTCACATGGTGGTGGGTGTTGTTTGAGGTTTGATCAAAGCTATACATCTCAACACGTGTTCCCATATAGGCTTTTTCCTCATGATCCCATTTGTCTGAGTGGTAATATGTGATAGTCACACAGGCTAGCAGGTGGTGTGACACTTGTCATATGGTGGGACCCATTAGGTTTCTATAGACAAAGGCTCGTTCCATGAGGTATGAAGTTGATGGTTGATGGCTGGTGATGTGGTCAAATATTGAACACTCCCCACTATCTCATGAAGGCTTCTCCCATCTACCTCATTCCCCAATGGGTACATGGGCAACTACCACATAGATCACTCCAAATTTATAAAGCTCTTGATAAAAATAGGTGCAGTTAGAGATGTAAGTTGAGATAGTTCCAAGATAAAAGGGCACTAAGATAGAACTAATTTTGTAGCACGCATGTGAGATTGGTAAACAATTTTAGAGCTGCCAAATCTATCAGAGGCTGGTGCATGTGGGAAAGTGAAATTGAAGTAAGGTTGGGTAAGGGTAGATATGCTAGAGATAAATCATGATCATTCCCCATTGTCCTGCTATGATGAATTACAAGTGAATTATATTATATGGGCAAGTGGGTAAATGTGACATGACATATCTGGCTAGAAAATTAAGCATATGATTGACATGCAAGTTAAGGAAATACTTATCTCACTCGAGTCTCTTGATTTGGGATGAGTATCAAATGCATGCATTTAATTTTTTCATCATTAATAATCTGAGGTTTTTTAACCATTGATTTGGTTCAAAGTATGATCAATCTTTAAGATTTAAAACTAGATTAAATGACTCCCAATGCTCTCACACAAGCTTTCCAAGAAAATTAATGAAATGCACACAAGTTTCTCTATTTAATGAGTTCCACTTGCCTAATTTGTACCACCATTTGATTGCAAAAAATCTGAAGTCTGAGAGAAGGTTATGATAATGGGGAAGGTAAGTGTAAATATCAGCCCAATTCATCATTCCAAGAGGCTCAATGCTCTTGAACTTCAGGATTCTCCTCCTGTGGGTGAGGAGGATGAACCATAGGTACCAACAACACTGAAAAAGAAGACAAGGGCTACCAAATATTCAACATGAGGTGTTCTTAAGTGTACCTACCACCTTAGGTACCAAACTATCTTAGAAGAAATGATTAAAGGAAAAGGTAACAAGATTAAGAGGCTGGAAAGAGAAGCTGCCAAAAATAATAGGTATCACCGCACTTATATGGGATGTTATCATTCTCCCATTGAGGTTTCTGATGATCCTTCTGACAGTGGGAATGAGACTGATTCTGGCTATCATCAATATATTATGCCCATGAAGGATTGGGTTGATTCCAAGGATTAGGTGATGATGGCTACTCCTCTGAAGATAAGGACCAAGTGGGCACACCTATTCACCAAGTGACAAGGCAAAGTAATATCTTGTTACTTTCCCTATTAGGTGCTCAGTATTTTTTGTCCTATGTGTTTTTTTCTTTCTTGGGTTGATGTGTCATGAAATGGGTATTCGATCTTTTTGGATTTTTGTGCTGGTGATGATGCTTTTCGGGGTGATATGGTTTACATGTTTTGATGCTACCATCATGACACTTTTTGATGACTCATAGGATGTATTTTATTAACGGTTTCTTGAGCTTTGGAATTAGAATGATGGTTCCCAAAAATTAGTTGGGAGATATTTTTCTTTTTTTATGTTGAAATTCATTTTGAAATGAAGTGTAAAATGTAATTCAGCCTGGTGCTTGTTGCTCCCTTAACTTATAAAAGGGATTCTACGGCTGGTTGAAAAAAGGAGGGTCAAGAGGTCAAAAATTCGAGATGTCAATAGGTAGATATTTTTAAAGGAAATAGGTGCAAAGGAAAATGGATACTAAGTTTTTCAGCAATACATTCTAGAAAGGGATCAACCATTATGTATGGTTTTTGATAACAATATAGACAACTAACCAATACTAACTTTATGTACATTTCTCTCCTATGTACAAGTTAGGCAAGATATGAATATGATAATCAATGGTTATCTTATTTGTCTCTATTGAATTTCAAAAGATGTGTTGTTTTATTCTTGCTCATCAATTCAAGGAATGTATGTAAATGCTTGAACTTAACAATGAGTTTATTATAATCTATGTATAAGGATGCTAGTAAGAAGTTAAGTATGGAAATAACTGGTGGGAATATTGTAAAGAAGTGTTTCTAAGGCCATAGGTATTTTCTAGAGTACACCATTTTTATTTGTATCATATATGATTGTAGTCTAACTCAGTTTTCCAGAATATGGCACTAGTTTGGTTTAGTATTCATGCTCCATTTGGTAACCTTCTTGACCAATGATCACATAACTATAAATAAATCACTTGTTAATTACTTTTCTTCATGTGTGGTAATGTTAAAGAAATTATATTTTCTCTTGTTTAGGTTAGTCGCTATTGTGAATGTTAGCCAAATCTTCAGGGTAGGATGCCTTTGAAACAATTAAGGAGAATCATCTGTTTACTTTATGTTTGATACTTAAGACACACTGATATCTAGGAACACAGGTTGTTTTGGGATTACCCTCCCTAGTTTAACAGAGCCTAAAGTGAAGAAGTAAAGAACTAAAAGCCTTTACTTATGTGTTGTCCAATCCTTACCCTTACAGATAATTGTCCTTGGCAAGTTCATAGGTCTGTGATAAGAATAAGTTTGGTTCGTGAAAAACAACCAACAGAAATGGTGACTCCATTGGGGAATAATCTGGAGAAGTACCTACAATATATCATCTTGCCTTGATAGAATCTGTGAAGTTCTGAATTAAATATTCTCATTAAAAGTGAGTGGTGACTGTGAAGAACTCTGAACTAGTGAAAAATACTATTGAAGTTTGGTCCTCTACAAAAGAGGTGGTGACTCTATGAAAAGACTTAGATAAGGTGTGATACCAGCTAATATATCCATATATTTTCCCCTTTTTTAACCTGCAAAAGAGAAAAGATCTATATGGGTGCCATTTTTTAAGAAATAATGATGTATTCCCAATTCAATAAATTATAGTACTAAGAAATGGAATAGTGAAGATTGTTCTACATGCTCTGTAAATTGAAATTTATAATATGTAGAATAAGAGGCATACTTGTATTAAAATCCACCATTTGAGAGATCTCAGATGTATTTATTTATAATTTGTGCATTATAAAAATTTTAAGATCTTGATAAAGTATAAAATAGGGTGGTAATCAACTATAGGGGTTGATGTTATAATTTGTAAATGGGTGTGGAAAAAATGTATCATTCAAATGTGCATCCCCTGTCATGTCATCAAAGAATTTTATGTATGGAACAATATAGACCATTTAATTTTAATGGTATTCAAGGTTTCCCAAACCCTATGCCTAATGAAATTAGAGAACCTTTGCCAAAATTTGAAGGGAAAAGATCAGAATCAGTATCTCAACATCTGCAGAGATTTTTGATTTAATGGGAGATTATGAGATAGGTCATGAGGATGTTGTTATGATGTTTTTTGTTCAATATTTAAAGGGATATTCTAGAGATTGGTTTTCATATTTACCAGAATGTTCTATATCTTCATGGAATCAGTTAATGGCAATATTCATGGAACAGTTTGGAGAAAGAATCAATCCATATTCAGTATGACAAAGATTTAACGATATCTAGAAAGAAGAAGATGAGTTGGTCCTAGCTTTCAATCTAAGATTTTTGAAAATATTAAGTGGCATTCCAGAAAGTATGAAACCAAATAATTCAATATGTATGATTGTATATTTTGATGTATTTGACGAAGAAATGAGCTATTTGTTAAGAGATAAAGAGCCTACAACATTATATCTAGCATACGAAATCAACATGGATATTGAGAACAGTCTGAAGTATTCGATGATGAAAGGATACATGGTTGCAAGTGTAGGTTATTCTATCACCCCTCATACAAATGAAACTCATGGACCATATAATAGGAATGATTGTTGAGATGATGGTGCTTCTGCTATTCTAATTTTCCCATCGCTATAACACACTGATCATAATGAATTCCAAGTTGAACATCAAGAAAGTTTGAGCAAAGTTGATCAGATATCATTTTTTAAATAATTGATTAACATGAAGAGGTACAAGGATAAATCACCTTATGATTTATTTTCAATATTCTTGGATACTTTTTTGAAGTTCCTAAAATTATCAGGCCTAAGGAATCAACATGCACTAATTTATTTTGAGAAATTTTTGAGCCAAGGTTGAGTACCTCGCCAAAAGAATTGAAACCTCATAGTTTTGATCACATACTTGATTGGATAAAGGGTGTTGAAGTAGCCAACTATGACCATGCACAAAGTATGATGCCTCAAGATGTTAATAGGAGTGTTCCCATTGTGTAAAATCAGAACTTGATGTACAAAAGTGAAAATAATGTACCAGAAAATGAAATTTCACCTGAGTATATAGATGAATATAGTAATCATAATCAACATATAAGCAACATATGTGAAAATTTGTATACTAGTGATGGAGATAGAGATGCACTTGCAAATATTGTTGATTTTTCATTACAAGTTAGTGGTCAAGATATTGAAGATGAACATTTAAGCATTCATTCTGAGAGTTCTGAATAGAGTTTGTGTAGTGATAAATTTATTTGTGATGAAGATCATGATGACAGTGAACTTGAATATTCTTTGGAGAGTTATGAATTCTCCTATGTGGATGAGCTAGAGGTGTTTTCTTTACCTCAAGGATATAATGATGCAAATGATAATGAGATTGCTTCTTCATGAATAAGTGAACAAGTTTCACATGATGAATACTTGGAAAGTAGTTTAGGATTGTTATCACTCAAGCATAATGATTCAATAGATGATGATCACTTTGAAAATATGAAATTTTGTATTCAGTATCTTGAACCTAGGCACAATGATAAAAATGATAAAGATCTTGATGGTGTAAACAATGGCGGATCTCATGTTAGTGAATGCGAGATTGAATTCTTTCTTGATGTCCCTTATCTTCATAGTATGATTATGGGCATGTTTTCATATAATAAGGAAAGCATTTTTGCTCAAGAAAAAAAAGATACTTGTTCAAAAGTTAATGAGAAATTATCAAATAACAATGACTATTTGACATATAGGGAAATATGCCTATCAATTGATGGTGCACATGAAAATGTTTTTGCTGCCCCTGTTAATCCTGTTAATCCTAAAATTAATGACATTGAAAATGATTCTAATAAAGATATTAAGGGTTTTGGTAAATATAATTTCCAAAAATTTGAACCATGTGACAATGTGACTGGTATATGTTGTCTGAAAGGTAATAAAATGACCTATGGTGTAGTTCAGTTAAAGGAGTTTCAAATGTGTGAGCATTCTTTTCTCAACAGATAGGAGAATTGTAGATTGTGTGTAGGACATGATGTTTTTATTGAGCCTAATCATTATGAGAGTCTCAAATCTAATGTGTATATGAATGATGAGGAGAGGTATCATAGTAACCCTTTTATAAAGCATTGTGAAAATTTTTACTCTCTGGAAAAATTTGACAAGAAAGTGATTGTGAATGAGAATTATCTTTTTAATAAAGGATATCACACCAATCGTAAGTTTTCTCTACCTGATAAGTTTGATATATTCTTGTCAAATATGGATGAATTTCAGTTGGTGCTTAATTGCCAATATCAGAGTAAAATAGTTAATGGAGGCATTAGTGATGTGGTCAGGCATGCTAGGGGTGGTATTTATGTTTAGATGGACTATGAAAGTGTTAGTAGACCCAGTTTCATATAAAAAATAGAGAACATTGTTTTTGATAGAAGAAAACATGGATTTTTATTTTTTATTTGGTGGCCTTGGGCCATCAAATGTGGCTTGAAATTTTGGAAAGGAATCTATCACCCAATGTTTTTGGTGCCTGGTCTGCTTTCCCATATATTCTGGGATCTCACCATTCCTATGAGAGGCATGTGTCCCCAATAGGAGCCACTAATGGAACCCCTCATAAAATTAATGTTCTACCCTAAAAAAATATGAAAATTTTGGCTTGGTCCCTTGTTTTCTTATTTTAGGTCATGTTCTCATCACTATGATAGGGTTTTTTTTAATAAACCCCTAGTCATTTTAACATTGCATTGACCTGTCTTTCTCGTTCCTGGTCAGTTAGGTTTTTATTTATGTCATCACACTCATTGTCTTACTAGCCCCTGACCTTAGGTTTGTCAATCACCTTGTTTCTTCTTGGTCTTAATTCCCTATGATCGAAGGCTTAATCTTCAAAATTTGTATCCTTGTCCTTCATTAAGGGTCAGTATTTTGTTTCCTAGGGGTGACCCCTCTTTATGACTAACTTCTACTGAGTGTGCAAAAATTATTGTTCATGTTGGTCATCCAATCGCATGAATCAATCTCAGTCGTTCCTCATATACCCATGTTGGTGGGCTTTGAAAACTTGTCTTGTATGCTAGTGATCCAGATGTCCTTGATAAGGATGACTGATGCTTTTCAAAGATGATCTACAATTGATTGATTGAAGATGTGGCCATATCTGTGTTTCTCCCCACGAGTCCATCTTGTTTTAATCCATATTATTTTAAGGATATGGGCTACTGGGCGATGGCCACGTGGTACTATTAAAAAGTTGGACCTATTCCCTCATAGGGAGATGAGTGATGTTTGAGTTTTGATCAAAGGTGCACATCACAACAAATGTTCACATCTGGGATTTTTCTTGTGCTCTCATCCGTCTGCAATGGTAAGATGTGATAGTCACACAGGCTAGCGGGTGGTGTGACACCTATCATATGGTGGGACCTATTGGGTTTTGAAGGACAAACGCTTGTTTCATGAGGGATGAATTTGATGGTTGATGGATGGTGATGTGTTCAAATCTTGACCACTCCCTACTATCCCATGAAGGCTTCTCCCATCTACCTCATTCCTCAGTGGTTACATGGGAAACTACCACATAGACCGCTCCAAATTTAGAAAGCTCTTGATAGAAATAGGTGCATTTGGAGATGTTAGTTGAGATTGTTCTAAGATAAAGAGGCACTAAGATATAATTAATCTTGTAGAACACATGTGAGATTGGTAAAAACTTTAAGAGCCTTCAAATCTATTAGAGGCTAGTACACATGGGAAAGTGAAATTGAAGTAAGGCAGGGTATGGGTAGATATGCTGAAGATAAATCATGATCGTTCCCTATTGTCCTGCTATGATGAATTACAAGTGAATTATATTTTATGGGTAAGTAGGTAAATGTGACACGACATATCTGGTTGGAAAATTAAGCGTATGATTGAAATGAAAGTTAAAGAGATACTTATCTCACTCGAGTCTCTTGATTTGAGATGAGTATCAAATGCATGCATTTAATTTTGTCATCATTAATAATCTGAGGTTTTTTAACCATTGATTTGGTTCAAAATATGATCAATGGTTAAGATTTAAAACCAAATTAAATGACTATCAATGCTCGCACACAAGATTTCTTGGAAAATTAATGAAGATTTGCGCAAGTTGCTCTATTTAATGAGTTTCATGTTCTTGATTGTTACCACCATTTGTTTGCAAAAAATCTGAAGTGTGAGAGAAGGTTGTGATTTTGAGTTAGTTATTTCTGAGTAGGGTGGTGACTTTTCTTTGTGAATTCTTTAAGTAAGTAACATAGTGGGATAATGGGGAAGGTAAGTGTGAATATCAACCCAATTCACCATTCCAAGAGGCTCAATCCTCTTGAACTTCAAGATTCTCCTCCTCAAGTTGAGGAGTATAGACCAAAGGTACCAACAACACCGAAGAAGAAGAAAAGGGATACCAAAGATTCAACACAAGGTGTTCTTAAGTATGCCTACCACCTTAGGGGTTGAACCATCTCAAAAAAATGATTAAAGGAAAAGGTAAGAAGATTGAGAGGCCAGAAAGGGAAGCTGGGAGAAAGAATAGGTATCACAACACTTATATGGGAAATCATCATTCTTTGATTGAGGTTTCTGATGATCCTTATGACAATGGGATGGGATTGATTTTGGCTATCGTCAATATCTTATGGCCATGAAGGATTGGGTTGATTCTGAGGATGAGGTGATGATGGCTACTCCTATGAAGATAATGGCATTGAGCAAGCGCACCTATTCAGCAGGTGACAAGGAAAAGTAATATCCTATTACTTTCTATGTTAGGTGCTCAGTATTTTTGGTTCTGTGTTGTTTTCTTTCTTGGGTTGATGTGTCATGAAATGGGTTTGCGGTCTTTTTGGATTTTTGGGGTGATATGGATTTACATGTTTTGATGTTGCCACGATGACACTTTTTGATGACTTGTAGGATGGATCTAATTAACAGTTTCTTGAGCTCTCGAATTAGAATGATGGTTCCCAAAAATTAGTTGGGAGATATTTTTCTTGTTTTCTATTGAAATTCATTTTGAAATGAAAGCGAAATGAAATGTAAAATGTAATTCATCTTGGTGTTTGTTGCTCCCTTAACTTATAAAAGGGATTCTACAACTGGTTGAAAAAAGGAGGGTCAAGAGGTCAAAAATTTGGGATGTCAATAGGTAGATATTTTCAAAGGAAATAGGTGCAAAGGAAAATGGATACTAAATTTTTCAGAAATTCCTTCTAGAAAGGGATTAGCACTAAACACATTGACTACGAGCAAACAGAGCCTCTCGACGTCCCTATTTTTGCAAACGATGTTGCCATTGTTAACTTCCTTTGTTATGACAACCTAGTGAATAGTTCCACCCATGAATCTCATAATAGAGCTTCAAGTCAGGAGGGTGCCAAATCTCTCAACTACAAAATAAAACATATTAAAGAATTGATCTAATGGTGAAAACCATTTAATGGTAGTATTAGATCAAGAAAAATTAAAAATAAAGAGCATATCTAACGATGAAAACCTCTCTGAGGCACCAAAGGATGAGAGATTTGACACCCTTCCTAGACACTATCATGAAAGATCATTAGTGTTGATTCAACCTACATAGTCCAACAATATTATCACAACAAAAATAGTGAAGACTCTACATCTAGCAGCATCCATGACACAGTAGGAAAATCCAAGCTTCATCAAAAAAACTGAAGAGATAAAATTCAAATTTGCTTGGTCATACGTTGATATGCTTGGTATTGATGCAGATTTGATAATGCATCACTTATCTCTACCACTTGGAGTGAAACCTGTCAAACAGAAACTCAGGAAAATGCATCCACATATCGCCTTGTTGGTAAAAGTAGAATTGAAGAAATTGTTAGATATAAGATTTATGTAATCACTTAATTATGTTGATTGGATTTCTAACATTGTGCTAGTTTCTAAATGAAATGGAAGCATCAAGATATGTATTGATTTTAGAGATCTCAATAAAGCATTTCCAAAGGATGATTTCCTTTGCCCAACATTGACATCATTGTGGACGTGACAACATGACATGCCATGTTATCACTTAAGGATGGATTTTTAGGATACAATGTGATCAAAATAGTGTTGGAAGATCAAGAGAAAAAAATGTTCACATGTCCATGGGGTAATTTTTGCTGGAATGTCATGCCTTTCAGTTTGAAAAATGCAAGAGTCACATATTAGCGAGCGATGACAACCATGTTCCATGACATGATGTACACCTCCATGGAGGATCATGTAGATGAAATTTTAGCTAAATCATTCACTAGAGAAGGACACCTGAAATCCTAGATAAAACCTTCACTCAATAGGAAAAATTCAATGTAAGATTAAACCCAAAGAAGTGTGTGTTTGGGGTAACATCATCAAAACTATTGGGGCACATAGTCTCAGAAAAAGGCATCGAAGAGTATCCTGCCAAAATCCAAGCTATCATGGAAATTCTACCACCAAAGAACATCATCCAACTAAGATCTCTATAGTGTAGATTCCAATCTATCAAGAGGTTCATTGGACAACTAGCAGATAAAACTCATCATTTTAATCATTTGCTACACAAGAATGTCTCCTTCAAGTGGGATGAAAAATGAAAAGTAAATTTTATTCAACTAAAGTAGTATCTGATGTCTCTAGCCATACAGGTGCCACCTATAGAAGGGATACCATTATTACTCTATATAGCAAAAAGTGAAGTATCTTTGGGTGCTCTATTAGCACAAGAAGATTCTACGAGAAAAGAAAGGGCTATTTATTATATCAGCAAAACATTGAACGTCTATGAAATCAACTACATCTTCATCAAAGAATATTGTGTGGAGGTAGTATTTTCTACTCAATAGCTATGAAATTACATGTTAACTCATACTATTAAACTTATAGCTAAGATTGATCCATTGAAGTATTTACTTAGCAAAGCTACCCTAACAGGAAGACTAGCCAAGTGGGTAATGATTTTGAGCAAATTTGACATCCAATTTGTAGATTGAAGAGACATCAAAGGTTAGGTAATATTTGATTAGTTAGCCAAAGAACCACTAAAAGATGATCATCTGATGCATATTGAGTTTCCTGACATACATGTTTTTACCATATCATCCCAACACTAGATGTTATATTTTGATGGGTCTTACATGAAACACGAGTCAGGTGTTGGAATCCTATTTGTCACACCTCAAGGACATACCATCCCAAAATACTATAGGATCATGTTTCATTGCACAAATAAAAAGACTGAGTAAGAAGCACTCATCATTGGAATCAAGGTGGTCATCGAATGAAAGATCACAAAATTGCAAGTTTATGGAGATTCACAGCTAGTCATTAACTAGGTGAACAATGATTATTAGAAAAAGGATGATAAGTTGATGCCATATAAGAGAATGGTGGATGAATTCAAAAATTATTTTATTGAGATCAAATTTGAGAAAATTCCAAGAGGGGATAATAAATCTATTGATGCAATGGAAAAAATTGCTTCTCTTCTATAGATACCTGAAAAAACAAAGTTGTTATGAGTTCATGGTGGAATACATGCTTAACCCTACCTATGAAAATCTTGAATCCCAATTCGTATGACATATAGTTGATGCTGAGTCCTGAATTTATGAGAATATCTATACTTATTTGAGAGATAATACCCTTCCACCTGATCTATCCTGAACTAGAAATGTAACTTTATCCACCAAGTTACCCGACACACCCTGATAGTGGATATACTCTATCGATGAGGTTTTGATGGAACTCTCCTTAGTTGTATTGAATGTAATGAATCTGAAATTTACTTACATTAAGTTGATGAATTTATTTTTGGAACTCATTCAAGTGGACTAACTTTAGCTAAGAAGCTCCTATATTTGGGGTATTACTGGCTAGATATTGAGGAGTCTTTTCAATTTTTCAAGAAGTGCCAAAAATATCAAATCCATGGTAATATGATACACACACCAACATAGGAATTGTAACCATTTTCATCAACATGGCCTTTTTGTCAATGGGGACTGGATCTTGTAGGTAAGATTCATCCATCATCATCCAATGGACACAAATTTATCATCACAACTATGGAGTATTTTACAAAATTGATTGAATTTGTTCCCTTAACCACCATCACTAGAAAACGAATCACATCCTTCATCCTATATTACATCATCTATCGGTATGGTATTCCTAAGTCTATTATCATTGAAAATGGTAGACCTTTCAAGAACTAGGATGTCCAATAACTTTGTGAAAGGTTACATATCCAACATCGATTTTATACACCATACTACCCTCAAGGAAATGGCCAAGTAGAGGCCTCAAACAAAACCATCCTGAAAATCTTAAAGAAAACTGTCAATGATGCTAGATGTGATTGGCACATTCAATTAAACCCTTCTTTGTGGGCATACCAAACTAGCATCTGAACACCAACAGGAGCCAAACCATATGTCCTGGTATATTGATCAAAGGATATTTTACCTATAAAAGTTGAGCTACCATCACTCTATTTATATTTGAAGGGAATCATCTTAGAAGAAGATTATTGGGTCTCTAGGCTACAAGAGTTAGGACTATTGGATGAGCATCGTCAACATGCAGTGGATCACTTGAAAGCCTAAGAATAGAGGATGTACAAAAGTTATAATCACAAAGTAAAACCAAGAACATTTCAAGTTGGTGATTTGGTCCTAAGAGAAAACCCTTGCAATCATCCACTTTCACAATAATTATGCCTATCATCAAAAAGAACCTCATGTACATATCCTGGCATCGCGGTCATGTCTCACCCTAGACCAAGGGAAAATCTTGAACTCACTAGGGGCAATCAACTTTGAGCTTAAACCAATAGTAAAAACAACATTATGACAACACAACAAACACAGTGATCACATTACAACTCAATGTTGAACATCAATCAAACTGTTCGAAAACAAACCATCCAAATCAACCATTCACATCAAACAACCAAATTAATCAATTAAACCAATTTTAAATGGATGATATTCTTCTAAATTGTGGTTTTAATACTTTAGCATGGATTTTCAATTGATGTACTTTGATTTTTGTTATCATATCTCTAGAGAAACTCGAGGATGTCATGAACTACATAAGCTAGGAAGGAGTCTGATTTTTATTTATCTATTTTTTGTGAGTTAATCATTACTACTGTGCAAATTATCATGGGACATGCTCTACAAAGTATCATTGTTATGAAATTTTGAATTTTTATATGAAAAGGAATAACTCTTGTCTATTTACACAAGCAATGCTTAGTTCATTTTGGTCCAATTATGCCTAGATGCTTGTGTTAACTTGCAATATCAAAAATCATGGAAGTATTACTCAGGTCATCATGTTATAATTACACCATTCATGTTGTACTCACTTTCAAAATTTTAAAGGCTCAATGATGATAAAAGCATGACAAATCGACTGATAGAATGACAACATTGCATATTTATATTTTCCATGGTTAGATTAGATTTCATTCATATTAGTTTTTGCATCTACAGTATGGATTTTCCAAGGTTAGCGAAATTTTAAAATGATGTTATTGTCTATCATTAACATATTGAGTATACTTGACACTCAAAAAAAAATGCATATCATTCACACATATAGTTGAATAGTCATTATTACATCATGTATAGAAATCATTATCATATCATTCATCCATCCATACATTATATCATATATTTGTATTGGGAAAATACAAAAAAATATAAAATGCATCACATTTCATTTGCATAATAAAATCAATCTCATATTTCATATAAGCATTATTCATAAAGCATCATAGGATCATAATCTATGCATCACCATATCATCATTACATCCATACATAATCATGAAAACATCATCATATTAAGACATCGCATAACATATAGAGCATGAAATTAAATGCATCCATCATTGGCATCCATCATAAACATATATAGGCAACACATGGATCACTAAATCATCATTGCATATAATATAAATCTCAAAATAATAATATCAAGTGTACAAGGATTTCTAGAGATGTAGAGGAATACATCATCAAATATGTGGCAATATATCGTAATGTCCTAGTTGAATCAATGTATACATCAATGTCTCAAATACATCAAAGGTGATCATGGAGCTATGAGGTGCTCCCACCAGATGTCGTTGGCCTCACTAAGCCTCCTACCACACCACCTAACGAACTTATATCTAGCCCTCCACCTGATGGACCTGCACCCTAGTCCGCACCTTGATCTCTACGAGGTGGCTGAGTCACACCCATGCTACTAGTCTAAGACTAAATCCTACTTGATATCGATTGAGCATAACTAACCTATTGCTCTAGAGGCACTACTTCATGATATCGACTTCTATAATACCTAGACCTGTAATGCAATTATCTATGCTTATTGTTGTTGTGAGGGTAATCGAATCTGCACATTTTGTTGTGACGTAACCAATAGTGATCTCCTCCTCCGAGCTACCATAAAGTCCTATACATCCAACACTACTCTGCCACCACTTGCACCTCCACCATCTCTTCCTCCATCACCATCTCCAGCACCATACCCATCACCATCATCTCTGATAGAGATTTTGAAATTGCTACAAATCTTAGTTGGTTCTATGAGAAGTCCTGTTAGGCTATTACCCTTGTGCTTAGGGGTCAAATGTTAGGGTTTAGGGGTTTATTACCCTTGTTTACAATCTTCACATATTTTGAACCCTTGCGTTATTTTTTCATGTTGACGTATTGCTCTAGGTAGTGGGTTACTTAAGCCATTAATTGAGTGTTTTATGTCATGCATGTACTGGCCCCCTTTACCTAACCGGTCGGTCTTGTTGTGTTGGCTTTTAATTTTAATCCCCATGCATGTGTTGGGTTATCTTCTAGGCTGTTACATTGATGGATTTGATCCTGTTCATTCATTGCAGGCCTCACAAAGACTTTAGATGATGTCACTAACATATGGTGAGGTGTGCGAGATGTTGCCACATGTTGCTTACAGTAGTGGGGCTCCGTCCAAATTTTCTAGTAGTATTAATTAGGGCTTTCAGGTCAATGACTATCATGTGATGGTGAAGATTAATCGTGTTCATCCTTCATAGACCTTGCACAATTAAACTAATGGTTTTAAAAATGTTGTTAGGTGTGCAAATGGGTGACATGTGGATTCATTTCATGGCACAAAGTGGCTGGTTGGGGCCCGCAAGTGACGTGTGTGTATTCTGAATGGGGTGTGTATCACTAGACGATGGGCCTGCCATGTGACAACATGGAATTTTCAAAGATTTTTGACTTGATCCAAGTTGTTCAACATGCCAACTCATTGGTGCATCAACAACCCAAATTCAAAATATTGAACTAGCCATTTGATGGTTGTTTGAGCTCTACAAATGGCGAATATTAATGGTGCAAGCTTTTTGATCAATATCAACTTGATTTACATGCATGCAAGGGGTTATCTCCTAGTAATCATGATGAATTGTACACTGATTTCCATGAACTTGGAAACTAACAATGGTGAAATTCATGTCAGCGATTAATCATTCACTCACTCATGCTGTAGTTGGAGCATTGATGATCACTACATCAATTTTATTGATAAATGCTTCTTGGTTATTGATTTGCATCATAGCAATTACGAGTTTGAATTCCTCTATGTTTCTGCATTGGATGATTATTGGATCTGCAAAGGCATTGGGTTTGAGTGTGAGATGAGCAAGCCAATTGCTTCTAGTTCGCCGCTACATAGGTCTCCAAGAATGGATACACGAAGATCTCAGGAGGAGGTGAAACAATATGAACATAGCACACTTCCAGACACTCTTGACTCTAGGGAATAAAACAATGAGGTCCCTCCTGAGTGTTACTAGATCTATTTCTCGACTTAAGATTCGAGTTGTACGAGTAGAGGTGACAAGCTATGAAAAGGAAAAGATGTATGTAGAGCGTGGTAAAGGATCAAAGGACAAGCCAAGGTTCAGGCGAGGCTGTCGAGGGTAGAAATATTTTCCTATTGATGTCTCCAATAGCTTTGGTAGTGATTTTTCTAAGATTGATTCTTATTATCATAGCTACGTCGTGGCTCTAACTGAATTGGTTGATGAAGATGAAGAGGTCCTCGTAGTATATCCAATTACCACAGTGGCACTGTGTGTTGTTCCTAGTTCTGGTGTTGAGGAGGATGTTGGTGAATTTAAAGTGGTTTTTTCGCCTCCCACTAAGGTGAAAATGTGAAGCGGTTGTTTGTATTGTGGCCGTGGTGCTGCTCTCAGTTCTAGTTGATATGGTTTTTTGGGTTCTACAATTTTGTTTCGGTGCTAATGTTTTTCCATTTTGGGTTTGACGTGGACAAAAGTGACAAGGCCTTTGTGGTGTTTTATTCTGGTTATGGTGGTATCAACTCATTACGAAGGTTGTAACTGTTTTGATTTCTCGGTTCATCGAATGATTACATCCAATTTTGTGGGAATTTTTGAATATAGATGAAATCCTATTTTGAAATGAATTTTTGCTGAAATGTTACGGCAATGGGCCCGAAGCTTGTCACTCTCCTAGTCTATAAAGGAGATCTCAAATCTCATTGTAGTGGTTCAATTTTTGAATCTTGAAGGTCTAGGTGGTATTTATTGAATGCATATAATGGAAAATTTGGGATGAGTGAGCTAGTAAATTATCTCGGGTAGGGTATGCATATGAGATAGTCTTAATGGGTCTTATGTAATTACTAATATCAAAAGAAATCTAAAAAATTCAAGGTAATTTCTCTGTTGTGTGTGTTGCGATAGGCTATGAATGAAATTATCAAGGGTATTTTCATTTGTCTTCAATAGTTCATTTGAATGTATGGTTCTATTTCTTCCCTTAACTTAATGAGTTAATAAAATGCTTGAGAAAGGATTGTAAGCCTGTGATAATGTGCTAAGTATCTGATAAGGAGTATTACCTTAAATACTATGGTCTTATGATGTAATGCATTGTGAGATTTGTTTACTGATATCATGGTTAAATTTTATGTATGACTGAATATTTTATATGTGACTCTTTCCCAATTGATTTGGCACTAGCTAGTTCATTTGGGATTCTTTTAAATAATTAAAATAAAAAAGCCCCTACATGTGGATTCAAGGTCAGAACATTATATAATTCAAATTCTATCTATTACGAGATACAAATCTCACATAATACCTGTATTTCTAGCAAATATGTGGTCATTTGTGTAAAGGTCAGTCGAACCTTTAATAAATCATGTATGTCTACAAATGGTAGGAATTTATCTGTGTGTGAAGTATTCTTCAGAAATGGGTACCAGATGAACACAAATGGGAAGACCCACCTTGGCCTCATATAGCCTAAAGAGTAGGGATAAAGCTCTGAGAATATTTATCTATCAATTGGCTACTAGGTTTTGTGATTCTTGAACATTGAGATTAGCTATCTCTTAGAGAATTTCCAAACCTAGCTGGAAAAATGACCAACAAATTGGCAACTCTGTTGGACAGAACTTCTGAGAAATTTAAATAAAAAGGAATCCCAAGCATAGATGGAAGTATCATAGAGTCAATTATTTGATGAATCTAAACTTTAAGTTTAGATTTTTGATAGTTTTGGACCTAGAAGAGGTGTTGTTGCAGTATTGTGTTGAAGGATTTATTAGTGAATCCATTGTTGGAGAAGACCCAGAATGAGATTTATTCTTGAAAGAACTTCATGTTTCTTTGAAGTTCAATACTCTCTAAAAAAGGTGGCAACTCTGTCTAAAGAACCAGTTGAATTGTGAAGAAGAATTCCAGATTTATAAAATTTGCAATCAGGAAGAAAGGTTAATAAGTACTACAAAGTTTCCAGGTATTCTCATAAATCTAAAGAAATCATTATTTTTTTTGAAAGAAGTTTATGAGAAATTTGCAAGGCTTGAGATGATAAATGGTTCTCTATTAGATGAAATTACATTAATACAGGGAGTAATAGTAGTTCTTTTCATACTTCTAATATGTAATGACTATAATGATCTGAGAAGTATGCTTATTTTCAATTATGCCTCTAAGAAATCTTTAAGGCATAATGATCTAATCTATGTTCTAGAATCATGGTTGAATTAGTAAAATGATGCAATTGAAAACCATGTATGAAGTTGAGAATGATTGAATATGGATATAAGAGGGTTATCCTGTGAAATATTGAGTAAAAGTATGCAGGGCAAACAATATTCACCAAGCCCACAAAGGGATTTTACCATTGAAAGGTATATACCATTGGTTTTTAGTGGTATTAAAGGTTTCCTAAACCTGATTCCTAAAAATGTTGGGAAATATTTGCCTAAGTTCATAGGGAAAAGAACTAAATCGGCCTCAAAACATTTGCAAACATTCATAGATGTGATGGGAGATTATGAGGTAAATCATGAGGATGTTTTCATGAAAAATTTTCTTCAATATTTGAAGGATAATTTCTAGGATTGGTTCTCATATTTTTTGGCATGTTCTATTGCTTCATGGAATCAGTTTATGATAGCCTTTGTTGAACAATTTGGTGAAAGGGTAAATACAAGTGTGGTAAGAAAAGACTTTATGGAAATCCATAGAAGTCAAGATGAGCTGGTCCCTATTTTCAATATTCGATTTGTAAAGGCAATAAGGTAAATTCCAAAAAGTATCAGACCAAATGATGTTGAATGTGTGGTCGTATACTTAGGTGCATTTGATAAAAATATGATCTATTTATTAAGGGATAAAGAGCCTGCAAGATTACATCAGGCATATAAAACTACTATGGACATTGAGATCAATTTGAAATACTCAATGATGAAAGGGTATTTGGCTGCAAGTGTTGGTTATCCCAACACACCATATATGATGATTCTAGATTTTGGCTTGGTTAGGGGGATAAAATATCTTTTTATTTGATAAAATTACCATAGGCTTTGATATATTATGCTGACGCTTTTATATAATTTCTCTTAGTCATAAGATACTTGGGACTAATTTCATTAATGTTGGTTTTAAGGACATTTACCTATTATGTGGACCATCGATATTTATTTTTCATGTGATTCATGAATGTTATTTAAGGTGGTTATGATTATGCAATTATTATGTGTATTGGCACTACTCTGTAGACATGATTGAAATACTAAGTTGAGAATGTAGCCGCCAGTTGGTTAGGTTGAGGAGTCGCACGAAGGTCAACTAAAGATGATGGTAGGAGATTCTTGGGTCAGCCACATGTAACCACCTTGCTCCGATCTTTAATGGAATTGACCATTGCGGGTGTTACTATAGTGGTCGGGTCTACATTTGGGCATGCATGTGTAACTGATCCTTCCACTTTCTTCTCATTTTCCCTAATTGGAATCCTCTCAATTAGTGGGAGTTTATGGCCTTTTTTTCTTGATAAATAAGGATTGAATCCTCCTTCCTCAAGCTAGCGAGTTAGTGAGTCGATCACCAAGTTCTTGTACAAGTTGATATTCAACCATACTTTTGTAATTGCATTTTTTGATGAATGAAAGAAGATTATGAGCTAAGTATTTGAGTTTTCATTAGCTTAGAGGATACTCATCCAATAGGGCTCACTTGGTGAGTAATCCATTTCTTTAGTTTAATTAGATTAGTGTTAGTTTATGTTAAGTACTTAGTTAATATTCTGGCATTTGACTATTCTTGCAACCAAGGCAGGTAGAGTAGTTTCCTATTTGATGCACAATTTTCCTTCTTGTTATGCATAATCAGTCTGGATTTGATCAAGTGATGTTAAACATTTTCTTTGTTTCCTTTCATGTAGTTTACTTTCAGCATTAAGTCTTTCCTAGCTGTATAAAGAAAGATGACTACTTTTAAATTCCTAGTGTACATACTATGCTGACCCATTTCAAGTTCGCGTCCCTAAGATGACAATTTAAATGTACCTTCATGGTGGTTAAGATAGCTATTCAAGTTAGATGTCCAATCTTTGAATCATGGTTGTAGGGGCCTAGTTGTTAAAATCATTGTAGGAGGCTGAAATTTTAGGCGCCATTGTCAGGGATGGTGTCAAATTAGGAAGTCCTTTGGAGTCATTGATAGTTTTTCTATTGTAGTATTTCTAGCTTTTCCTCTTAGTGATAGAAGTTATGATCCACTATTTTTCCCCTCCCATTCTTTGTGTGAGTTAGCTGATACTAAGTTGATATTACATGCATAGAAGAAGAAGAGATGCTTATCAGAGATTCATTCCTAATAATCTTGAGCCATTTCAGCTAGTAGAGCTTCCAAATCTTCCCAAAGACAAAGAAGAAGAGCCACAACCCTTTGTTGATATATTCCCTGACTTGACCAGTTCACAAGTTTCCCTTGAAGATCAAAATCTTGTTGAAGAACCTATTATTCTAGAATTTCATCAAGCATGCATGGCTAATGCAAATGGAGATAGGCCTAACAGGAAAAACCAACAAACCTTCCCTTTTCCCATTACTGAACAAAATGAAGTTGATAACCTCAAAAATATCCCTACTTTGGTCCTTCCTAAATTCTATGGGCTTGTTACAGAAGATTCTGCACCTTCTTGTTTGAGTTTGATATACTTTGCAGAAGCTATGACTATACCACTGATGCCCATAGAATCAAGCTATTTCTAATACATTGAAAGAAGTTGCATTGATATGGTCTATGAGCCTTGGTAGGAATACTATGAGAACTTGAGAAGATATGAAGACAAAATTTCTTGAGAAATAAATGGAATATTGCAAGGATAGTGACATGTGAGGAGGTGACATTTTCAGAATGCAGCAAAAGGAATATGAGAGATTGGAAAAATTCATTTCAAAGTTTTTGTTTTGCCTATAGAAATCCCCACATCATACACTTAATGAAGACTCACAAAATTTTCTTTTCCTAAGAGGAATTAGTGAAAGTTTCAGTAATGCCTTGGACTTGATGGCAAGAGGAGATATCACTCAAGTCCCTTGGGATTATATCAAGAAGATATGTTAGAACTATTCTAGGGCAGCTTCAAAGAAATGAAGATCCTACCAATCCTCTATGGGTAAGATATCCAACAGTGGAGTCTCAAGGATGGAGATTACTAATTTGTTGGTAGATTTCAAGCAGGATATAATCAACAATCTAGCTACTTAGCTAGATACACTTCATGCTAAGAAGAAACATGAGGAGGTAGAGGCAATACTGAAAGAATATTACCCTCATTGTAGATAGAAGAAGAGGGAGTGCAGATGTAGGGTGATAGCCAACATTGATAGCAAATAGATTCCACCTAAGTTCAAACCAATCTGAATTGAGGAAGATCAAGTCTACTTTGTTGCACAAAAAATGCCATGGGTTTCAAGACAAGGTATACCACTAGACCCATTATCTTTTATTGGACCATATTTTAATTCTTATTCATCTAGTAACTAGTGGCAGCCACCCAGTCCATCCAACTATGGATGATACCAACCCCAGTCTTGCAATAACCCACTCAATACTTGGTCCAATTATCAAAATTCCTCACCTCAGTGGCTGCACCCTCAGGAGAATTGGCAATAGTCCATGTAGTAGGGTAGCTTGCTGACATCATGCTTGGAAAAGTAACTATTCCTAAGTACAGTGATCTAGGTATCCCTGTAGTTGAAGTTGTTATAAATGAGATGAACATAAAGAATTAGGGATAACTTTAGAACCCCCTCAGCAAAGGTGTAAAATCCTGGCGAATCTTATGCACATTATTCAAAAAAATTTAAAATCTTGGAGAATCTTAATGGATAATTGGTAAAAAAAAGTAATCAAATTGGCGAATCCTAGTGAATAATCACTAAAATGGTTCATTAAATTGGCGAATCTCTCCTTTAAATATTTGCATACTTGGTCGGCGCAGTTCCCCCATATTTTTTTTGTTTTTTTTAATATTGAAGTAGGGGCCCTGGGGCGACAACCACTGGCGGGGTCAAGGGGCAGTGCCCCTTGTAGGGGTCAAGGAGGAAAAGCCCCCTTGTGGGGGTCGAGGGGGAAACACCCCCTCATGGGGTTCGAGGAAAGCACACACAAATTAAGTGTTCTTAAAAAATATCACTTGAAAATCGGATGACTGCAAGTTCATTCCGTGAGTGAATATCGGCATGGGTGAACATCATCGGTGGGACACTTAGGGATGTCCTACTGATACAATGATATAGAGCTTTGATCGGATGTCTTTCCGGGAGCTTCACATGAATATTGTAGATTCCCTTCATGATTCTCCGGAATTACACAAGTGGTTTACCTGTGCCTTTGTGGACCCCAGGTGGAGTATGGAAGCCTTATTGGTGTGAGTATACATCATCGGTGGGACAGTTAGGGATGTCTCACTTATACAATGATTTAATATGCACTTAGTGAATTTCATTACTTAGTGAATTCCATGACTTTATATGCACGTGCCTTTTAAAAAGGTTGTTGAGTCCTGAAATTTGTTTTGGGCCACATGATCAAATCTAATCGTGTGGCCCAAAAAAAATTTCGGGCCTCAACAACCTTTTTAAAAGGCATGTGCAAATAAAGTCACAAAATTCACTTGCAACCATTTGATTAAAAAGCTAATCGATGACAATAAATAATAAAACTATTAAAGGCTAAAATATCCCTAAAATGAAATGGTAAATTATTATTAGTGGTGAATATACCATAAAAATTCATTGTAAGAATATAATATTACTGGCGAATATAAGTAATATTTGTAATTATAGTATAAACTACTGGCGAATCAGATCTGACGATGTGTCATTTAGAAAATAATACATTGGCGAATTAATCGAGACAATTTTTTTTTTTTGTAAAAACCTGGTGATTCGGCATCCTTTCTAGCATGTATTATTCACCAATTGGCAAAGATTTGCCACTGAAGTTATCCTTGTAAAGAATTATTTGATTGAATTAGGTGTATAAATCAATGTGATTACTAAAGATATCCTGCAGCAACTAAATATTGAAAATATGAGGTCCACTCCTACAGTACTACAACTTGTTTATAGTTCCATTGTCATGCCTGATGGAATAGTAGAAGACCTTGTGGTGATCCTCTATTCCTAGGATTATCCAACCGACTTCATGGTTCTTTTCCCTAAAGCCACACTGGGAGGATATCCACTTATCCCTGGTCGGCCCTGGCTAGCAACTATAGATGCTTATATTGGATTTCGCTCAGATGACATTACCGTTTCTGATGGCATGAGCACTAAAAAGCTTTTTTTGTATCCTCCTACTCAGCCATCCTACATTGAAGAAAAATTATTATGATCGCATATTGGTGAAGAAGTCAAAGACATAAACTCTGTGGTGTAGCTCATGATGCTCAGAAGAAGTCATTTCCTATAGCTTCAAGATGCAGATGAGGTTTTATCTAGTATCATTCAGAACCAGTGTCAGAAAGAGGAAGAATCATCCACTCATGTGTTTGGTTCCACATACATTAAACAAACACTTCTATTATTTTTGCATGATCTTCCTATAGCAACTCTTCCAACAGACATACTTCCTGCAACCACTCTTCTTGTAGCCACTCTTCTAGCAGATGAAGTTCCTGCAGAAACAATTATGTTTCACACAATGCTACCAGTTGAACTTAAGATACCTTGTCTTAATTAAGTAGCTATGATAGAAATAGTCACACAAGTATAGGGGTCTGAGGGATGATATCTAAACATCAATAGTAAATTGAATGAGGGACAACAATTGATATTGGCAAACTTGCTGAAAGAACATCAAAAATCATTTTCCTGGGATTATCATGACATGAAGGGATTAGATCCAAAGCTTTGTACTCATAGAATATATATCAAAGATGAATATACACCTGTAAGGTAGCCACAATGGAGAATCAACCCTACCTTCAGAGAAATTGTCAAAATAGAACTGCAAAAGATGTTAGATGCAATATTTATCTACCCTATTTCAAATAGCTAGTGGGTGTCTCCATTGGTAATTATGCCCAAAAAGGGAGGAAAATGGTGAGTTTGTGTTGACTACATGGAACCTAATGCTGCCACTAAGAAGCATCATTTTCTCCCACCTTTTGTAGATCAAGTCTTGGACTCTTGCAGGAAAATAATACTTCTCTTTTTCTTGATGGATTCAGTGGATACAATAAGATTCAAATTGCACCAATAGACCAAGAGAAGACTATATTTACATGTCCTTGGGGGACATATGCCTATTATTTACTTCCCATTGGATTATGCAACATACCAATCACTTTCTAGAGAGCAGTCATCAACATATTCTCAAATATCTCCCTTGACTAAATGGAGATCTATATGGACTATTTTGCTACCTATGGTGCCACCTTTGATGAAGCATTGGATAATTTGAAGAAAGTTCTATAGAGATGTGAAGATCAACATTTGTCATTAAATAGTGAAAAGTGCTTCATGATGATGCAGGAAGGTGTAGTTCTTAGCCACTACATTTCCCACCTTGGCATTCAAGTTGATCCTACAAAAATTGAGGTAATAAAAAACCTACCTATACCTACAAAACAAAAGGATATTAGGAGTTTCTTAGGTCATGCAGGCTAATATAGATGTTTCATCAAGTATTTTAGAAAAATAGCAGCCCCACTATATAGTCTTCTAACTAAATATGCTGAGTTCCAATGGACAGAAAGTTGTGATCAAGCATTTTTTGATTTAAAGACAACTCTAACTCATGCTCTTGTACTTAAGGGACCAAATTGGGAAATACATTTCCACATCCATACTAATGCATCAGATTATGCAATAGGAGAAGTCTTAGGAAAAAAAGTAGAAGCTATTGAAAATGCCATTTATTTTATAAGTAAAAACTTGCAAGGAGATGAATTCAATTACACAGTCACAAAGAAAGAAATGTTGGTAGTAATTTATGCCCTGAAAAAATTTAGGCACTATATAACTGGGTATCAGATTTTTGTACACACTAATCACACAACCATTAGATACCTCATGAACAAACCCGTAATCTCAGGATGATTAGCTAGATGGTTGTTATTAATACAAGAATTTGACATAACTATTGTAGACAAACTAGGGAAGGAAAATGTGGTAGAAAATTTTTTTTCAATGTTGACCACATCAAAAGATAGTCAAGCCATAGATGACTCATTTCTTGATGAGAATCTATTCTCCATTAGTTTGTAGACACCCTAGTATTCTAAGATAGCCAATTACCTTGTGACAGGGAGAGCTCCTCCTCACTTCTCCCCAAAAGAGAGAAGAGTGTTGATTGAAAAATCATTCCTTTTTCAAGGATAGTTGGATGCATGTTTTATACTAGACTAAATCACATTATGAGATAGTGTGTGAGGGAGGATGAGACCTATGATATTCTAAATGCATGCCATGATGAACCCTGTGGAGGCCACTTTGCAGCTAAAAGGACAATAATGAAAATCCTAAACACAAGATACTATTGGCCTACATTAAACAAAGATGCAGGAAGGTATACTAGGAGATGTGATAAATGCCAAAGAATGTGTAGGCCAACAAAGTCAAATGAGATGCCACTCTTTCCACAAGTGGTAGTCACTCCATTTGACAAGTAGACCTAGTGTCCCTCCTTCTGACTAAATGAGGTGCGTGCATGTCATAATAAATATTTCTACTTTTTTAGAAATCCATTTCTTCACCCATCTACCCATCTGCCCATCCGTACCAGCTTTATCTCTCTTCCATAATTTCTTTTCACCTCACACCATTCTATCATATTGTCATTAATTGCTTAATTATTGCTCACCAATGCAAGTGGTACTTCCTCCCTGATCATTGCAATGAATTCTTTCCAATAATTTTTGTTCACACTCAAGTACATGCACATTAACTACATTCTTAAGTATCCTTTAGAGCATTTCATTTAATCATTGTATGATAATATGGACGTTCACATAATTCTCCTTAATCCCTTGCCAAATCAGTATTTCCATCTGGAATGTTTGGACACATGTCCAAATTTAGGTTGGGGGGAGGGGTAAGAAAGATGTAGAAATATTGCCACATGTCGATACATGATTATCTGGCTCAGCAAATCTTGCTGAGCTGATTCAAAATTTAAAATGAGAGATGACTCGTATGTGTGATGTGACACTAAACTACCACAACCATTTCCTCTCATTATGATTCCCTTTTATTACCATTTCTTGCTTTATTAACTCTATCATAATTTTGAAATGCAAGTGGTAATTGCTAAAAATAAAGTGAAGGAAATTCAGTCGACGATTCACCCAACAAGCAAGCAGGAAACAATTTGAGAATTACAGAGTTAATTTTGTATTGTGACAAATTGAGACAATGGGAGGTGGACTCATTTGGAATGAGCCCTCAACTCATGACACTTTGTTATAGGACGCAGTGTGCTTAGCCAGATTTCAGAATTGTTGTTGGTTAGATTATTTTCTGAAGTTGGATGGTTTTGACGAGGGTATTGCATTGGAGTTTTCTCACACATTTTTAGACATGAAGGCCATAGTGAAAGGACTGGAGGTCATAGTGACTGAAGAATGAATTGTAGAAGTTTTAGGGCTTCCAGCTGACGGCATACCCTACCCTATTTCTAATTATGCCAGGACAACCAGGGCCATATTCACAACGCATGGTGACACTCCACTCACAATTGACAACCAGGGTGCTAAGAGACTCTCTCTACTAGATCCATGGAATCAAGAAATCGTACACATTATCAAATATATCACCTATGAAGTTTGACTATCGAACTTGCATTTAGTGCACTTAAAATTGCTGAGCCATCTGAGGCATGTGAGAAAGATGAGCGTGCCTAATATCTTGTACAACATTCTCTCCATTATGGCAACAAAAAATAAAAAAGATAGGGAAAACTTTGTATCCCACCATTATCTAATTAAATTGTTGGTTATAAGATCTCTGCTTGGTATGCCACCTAGAATGGCCTAGGATGATTTTGTGAACACTGAGCAGTATAGACCCAAACCATCTCACCTTAGCCACGAAGGCCTAGCAGAAAATTGAGCATGACTGAAGGAACCCTGGTGCTTTGACCTCTCGTGCTATTGTAGATTCCCCTATTGAAGAAGGGACTATAAATGTTAGTTCCTCTAATCATGAAAATGAAAAAGAAAATTCTTCATCATATTTTGATGATGTTGATGTTCCCCTGAAAATTGTAATAAAAACAAGAGCACAAAAGAGAGAGGCAAAAGCAAGGAAAATAAAAATGCAATCTACACAAAAAGAGGCGCCAAGCCCTAAGAAAAGGAAGGTTAGCATTGTTCATCCTACAACCAAAGGAAAATGAAAAGGCCCTCTTAAGAAATCAAATCCGGCTCATCCTGAGCTTGGTGGGACATCGTGTGAAAGTGTAGATGCTCTAATGGAGTGGAGAATGTGCAAGAAGAGGATGTGTTCGAAAAGGCATCAAAAATGACCCTAGTGGATCTTGCTACCATTGGAGAAGAAGTTGATACTCAAGAACATGAAGAAAGTCAGGATTTCTTGTAGGAAGATCGAGAGTGGGAATTCCTATAGCAAAGTCAAGACATAGATCAAGAGTCAATGTAGCCACCACCAGAAGAAGAATAAGAGGCACTACAATAGAATGAGGAAAGAGGAATCATACCTCAACAACCTGAATCAGTGGAAAATCCTGAATCTATGCAAATTGTTCTCTATGGGAAGCAACCATCTACGAAAATCCTAGTAGGAATAAGTAACCCTCCTGATTTTTCAGTACACAACTATTCTAAATTTATGGAAAGAAATACAAAGAAGAGAGGAGGAATGGAAAGAGCTGAAGAAACGGTTGAAAACGGAAATCCAAGAAAAAGATGAGATGATCGAAGAAAAGAATGAATAAATTGTCTTCCTGAAGGAAAGGGTAATCGACATTGCAACTTTGGTGCAACAAATCTTGGAATGTAGAACCCCCCCAAGGATTTATGCTTTGCACTTTGTTGATGGTGTTTTTATGCACTTTGCAACATAGGCAATGTGTAGGTGCACTACCTCTCTTGAAATACAAACTTCCACAATCAAATTATAGAACACTATCCCAAGGTCTCTTGGATGTTAGGTCATGACAGAGCTTGTGACATATCAGTTGTTTGATGTGATTTTGTTGGAATCACAAGGAGGTCTTATGTGGTCAAAGTTGTAGGAGAATTGGGTTGATGAATGGAGTTTTGTGTATATGAAATTACTGCACCCTGCTGCAAGTTCAGATAGTAGTCTTGGACTCCACTGTTTTTTCAGATTTAGCTTTACAATGTGCAACAAACCTTAGCACAAGTTGTTTATAAAAAAAAGGTAAATGGGGCGAGGAAGAAGGATGGTTCCTAGACCTGCAACTACCGATGACTAGTGATCATGGAGGTTCCTGCTGTTGATAGTTTCCTTAAACAAAATTTTGCTTAATCTGAATTTTCATAATATCATGAAATCTGTGCTATCTTCTAAGGATTGTAGATATTCACCATTCATTTTCCATGGAAACGTGAATAAAGATAAAGTTTAATGAGTAGCAATGATATTAAAGTCCAAGCTAACTTTACATAGCCATATACTAGCAACAAATGACCAAAAGTATGGATGAGGAACACATACACACAACAGTAATCTTAAAAACCAGAGACACCAAAATAATTCTACCAAAGTCAATCTAAGGATACTAAAACAACAAAGTAACTTGAAGCAAAGTTCTAACTAAATGGAGAAGAATCATGAAACATGTGGAGAAACCCAAAAATACACCAAAAAATGACTGTATTTTCTATTATATATTTAGCAACATGTCTTTACAACAACTCAACTCTTTTAAAATGAGAGGAGGAGAGACCTATTTATAGTTTCCAAAAAACAAAATGAGTGGCCAAGATTTGATTCTATTGTGTGGACAATATTCACTTTACAATAGGGTTTCACCTACCCCCAAATATATTACATTTATAAATTCACTTTTGTCTTTTCCCAGTTTCGTCTTCTAGTGATAGCACTGTAGCAATTTTTCCCTTTAGCTATTTTCCCTTTGCTGTAGATTTTCTTTGAGGAACTCTTCATCGATGATAGGGTTGCCTTCATGCTTCTTAAACGCTGCATACTCTACAAAGTTCAGGATCAGCGGCTGGAGCTTATCCATCTCCATGATTTCCAATCGCAACACTTGGTAGCTCCATTCCTAGGAATTGCTGACAAGTTCCTTCCAGTCATCTTCATATTTGGCTGCACTATCCCTGAAAAGCTCTGACTACGTGAAGGCACAGGCTGCAAAACTCATGAAGTCCATGGTGACTTCAAATAACATCCTATCTTCCATGATTTTCAAGAAGTAGGGCCTTATGCTCTTAGGGTTGATCTCGGTTGCGGGCAGGTCATACCCCGTTATCAATTTAATGTATGGAGAGCACTCTTCTCTAGAATCCCTAACCCATTTGATGTCTAGCACTATCTGCTCAATGATCTACTTGAGCCTTTTTCTCCTGTGATTGAAATTGTGCTTCCAGACATCTACTAACCAGTGGTCATCATCCTTGAAGGCCAGGTCCTTCTCCGAGACCTCACCTGGCAACGTGAGTATGGCTTCGATCTTTGGATAGGTTGCCTTGTACTTCCCTAGGAACTCCTCATAGATCTGCCTCGTACCCTCAAGGGTCTTTTGCACTTCGAGGAAACTATTTGCTGTCCAGATATCCAAATTGATGCCCGTGTTTCCCATGTCTAAGACCTATCAAAACCAATTTTACGTAGTCTCGTCTAAGTTCCTTCTCTTTTCTAACTTATTAATCTACTCCTAGGATAGTAGCTAAGGTTGGGAAGATGACATCATGGGCTGCTCATCCAGGGATGACCACTGTTGAATGTAGGCCATTAGATCGACCACTTGTTCCTTAAGCTCCTCCTTTGAGATCTTATCCTGCCAGATAAGGTGTACCACTGTGGCGACGGACTCCTGGAGGTGATCGACCTTTTGTTCCCTTCTGGCCACTCCCAAGTCGATGGTGGGGACGTTATAAATTATACCTTGTTCTCCAACCATCGGCATCGCTATCTGCACCACCCTTGATCCTGAGGCATCCATGGTTACCTTCAATCTAACCCTAGGCCTCTTCTCCTTTTTTTGGTGCCTATTTGTAATCTGGCCATAATAGCTTCCAACCTTGCCTTGGGATCTTTCATGGTGGGAGTCTTCTACTTTAGCTACCTCTACAACCACTCAGGTACTTGGGTCTCCTCCCTTGGTGGTTCACTCTGACTCCCACTATTTTTCTTCTCTAGCTCAATGGCTCTAATGACAAGAGCCTTCTCTTTAGTCCCTGTATCTTCCTTCTCCTCATCAGAGTCCTATTGAAGGGTCTTATGTTCAATGGGGGATTCAATATGCAACTGCTCCTTGGGTGGATCTTCCTATTCATAATCCCCCTCTTCTTCATTCTGATTATATCCATTCTCTTTAGGGTTCTCCCCCTACTTGTCCTCATGGAGGGATGCTTCCTTTTCATGCTCTAGAGTTTGGTCTCGTTTCTCAGTAGGAGACTTGCTGCCCTTTGTCTCTTGAGCAGCAATCTCTTCTTCTCTTGTGAGCTGGTCTTTGGCTTCCTTATCTTCAATCTCCTTGAGCTACTTCCCCCATTCTGCATTGAGCTCGGGATTGTTTGATTCTATTATAAATTAAGTATTCAGCTCTTCACTGCTCTCACTAGAGGACTCATAAGCCACCTCATCAATTTCTCAGTGCTCGAATAGTGGATGTTCATGGTACTCAAATTCCTCATCCTCTGGCCTCGTTGCAGCCTCTAGCTATCATCGCTTGAGCTCGTCTAATATTTGCATTGTCGCCTTCATCCTTGGTGGTTTAGTAGAGGGAAGGGGAACTGGAGTAGAGGCCATAGCTTGGGCAATTGCAGCCTAAACCACTAGATTAGTAAGCATCCCTAAGAGCTCGAATGGCACATTTTGCATATATTTCATGAAAGATTAAGGAAGACCAATGACAGGCATTGTAGCAGCTAGAGCAGAGGGGAGGGAAGGAGACATAGAAGAAGAGCATATGGGTGAGGTCATGGTAGATGATGAATCCACAAGAATGATCCATAAGATTGGAGGAGTGGCAGCAAGGTGGACAGAGATGTCCACCGCAGGCGGGGAGAAAACGGAAGTGGCAAGCAAAGCATGCGGGGTGGGAGTAGCAGTAGTAGCACGAGTGACTGAAGGAGGTGGTGACCTTGGTGAGCTTGATCCCTCTTCTCTGATCCCAAGGGGTGGACCTTTGGGTATCACAATCACCTTCGTGCCTCCAGTTATCTTTCTCTTCTTCTTGGAAGGCTCTGGCTCAGAATACTTCTGAGCATAGACCTTTGGTTTAGGCAGCTTCTCACTAGCCTCCTTTCTCTTCTTGGTCCTAACCAATGGTGGTGTGTTAGATGTTTCTTGAGTTGCAATGGAAACTGCCCCTCCATCAGAGCCACTTGGTTCATTTTCTAGTTCCTTGAATGTTAAGGCGACTCCTTGTTGTTTTAGTCGAGCCACCTATTGGTCAATCCATGCCTTTTTTCAGATCTCAATAGGCCTAGTGAGTATGTTGATATCATCAAGCTCTGGTTCATTGTAATTAATTGTAGGTAGCGGCAAATTGGTGGCAACATCGTATCCTAGATCGATCACCGTGTCTTCATCTTCTTTGAGCTGGTCAAGAACCAGGCACAGGTTGATCCTTCACACATAGATGGCGGTCATGCGCATGTAGTGCCTCAACCGCACCTCAAGATCATCTTTTCATTTGGCCCAAAAGTTTTCAATGTTGTGGAGGTGGGCATACTCTCATCCTAGCGCCTTCCTAATGTGTCCATACAGGTCCATTTGAGGTCGAGTTGTATGTTGACAGTAGTTGTACTCAGCCAACTCCCTTTCTGAATACCCAACACACTGGGAGGTATGAATCTTGTACATTCCTTGGCTGAGCCCAATGGGGTAAGATGGGCCCACCAAATTCTTATCACTCATGATGCTATAAATATGTCATAGCTATAGGGTCAGCTCCAATAGAATGATCTGGGCATTGTGGTATCAGGATAGCTTATTTGTTCTTTCCATGAATCCCTCGGCATGGATGTATGTGAACTTCAGGAATTGTATGTAAAGGAAGGCATACTGCTTCAAGAGAGATCTAGCACTATGAGAAACTCTCCTTTGAAAGTCAGCCTTGAGGAACTGAATGATGTAGGCAATGAATGCATCATTCACCTCACAGTAATCTCTCTTGAAATTTATGAACTATAGTTGAGTGTATTTATCATAAGGCTTGAGTTCCACCCCTGATGGATCATTGGGTACCACCATCAATCCTTGATAATGTTTCCAATCATTGAGGGAATATACCAAGTAAGAGGTCATGAAGAACTTGAAGGTCTTCTTCACAGTTGTAAACTACTCATGGAAGCAATCACTGATTATCTCTCCCCAATAGAAGGTGATCCCCTTGCCACAAATAATTTGCTCTACAAAATAGAACATTCATTCTTGGAAGAAGGTTGCCACAAGAAGGCCCATCACCCAACTTAGCAAAATTACAAGATCATGGTAATCCTCAAAGAAATCATTGCGAAAAAGCTCCTGAGGAAGCTTGTCAGCACTACCCCACTTATCCTTTAACCAATATTGATTGATGACCTTCTTGCATCCCAAGGGATCCTTCTCCCAAAGTTCCTTGCACTCCCCCATGGTGGGGGTCTCCATGTTCTCATAGGCAGGAATGTGGAATGTTGTTGTTATACCTAACAGGGACATGTCCGCTAGGATGTTTCCATCCCGGTCCACTATAGTTCAGGTCTCCTCCTGGTATGCTTCCACACATGCCATTACTAGTTCTAGGGCCACCAAGGCTGACGGGAAGCTTGCAACTTTGGCAATTCCTCTATTCTTTATCAATTTTGCATTCTTTGTCTTGGGGTTCATCTTGACCCTTTGTATAAATTCGTCAACATCGACTTGGCTGATGTTGGTATCTGTGACATCTCTCTAGAGAGAGGTGACTCTGGATTGTATGGGGACCCCTTGGAACTTGTACTTCATCAGGTCTTTGTCCTCCTTGCCTCGAGGTGTCTTGGCTATTCCTTTCCCTTTCTCCTTGGAGGCACTTGAAGTTTCTACACCGGATTCCATAAATCTTGCACAAAAGACGATAATCAATAGCAATAAACATGATGAAATGGTCTAGGACAAGTCCCTGCATACCAAGATTAGCTCTACAATCATTATTCATATTCAATAAGTATATAACACTTGATAATTCATCATTAGAAGGCAATGCAAAGAAATCGGGTTCTTAGGGCTAGAATTTCATTGGCAAAATGCCATTTGAAAGGGCAAATTGAGGATGGAATTCGCAAAGGAATTTCTTGGTGTTGGATTTGAGTATTAGAAGGTTGGCATGAAGAAAGACCTAATTTTAGCAAGTGGGTCAAAATCCATTTTGGATTTAGAGGTCATTTGATCCTTCATTTGGGAGTTTGGGCATCAGATGCAAGAGGACCGTTGGAAATGGCGTAGGGGAGGCGGAAGTTCGAGTCTTGGATTGTTGTCGCTGGGAAGTAGTTGTAGATCAGCCATCAGAAACGGAAAAATGGAAGTAGAACTCCAGGGAAGGAAATCCAGAGGATAGTCTCCGAAGATGGTCAGATGACTCGGGACAGCCAGGCGGCGAACAGAGCATCGGGACCCAGAGGTCGAGAAGCTGTCCCAGATTTGCCGTTAAAATGGTGCCAGTGGAACAGAATCTATAAAGGGGAATTTTGATGTTCGAAATCTGAAAGAAGCTCAGGGTCAAGAGTTTACCTAAATCTGGTTTTGGCAGGGAGCAGACTGGGTTTTGGCAGTTCAGGAAGTCATCCTAGGATGGTCGTTTGGAACGGCTAACGTGACACAAAATTTCGAGGATGGAATTCTGGAGGTCGAGGTTCAAGGTGAATTTCGGTCAAAGGTTCTACCTGAAAGTTGGAACAGATTTGCATAGTTGGGAACTAGGGTTCGGAAAGCTGCTCGAGGAAGGTTGTCGAAACGATGAAGTCAACATGGAATTCCGAGAATGAAATTTTGAGGATAGAATCCCGGGGATGCTTTGATCTTTAGCAGTTTTTTGATTTTCCAAGTCTTCAGACGGACTTCGAGTGTCCGAGGTTTGGAGGTCGGGAAGGAGCTCAGGTGAGGCCATATAGAAAGGCAACGATAGAATAAAATCCCAAAAGGGGAATTCCGATGGTCGAAATTGGGAGTGGGTTTGCCCGTAGAGAATTTTGAAGTTTGTTCAAGGATGGCGGCCGAAAAGTCCGGGCCCGAGAGGCATCGGCGACTGTTCTGAAGAACAGCCACGTAGAGGTGAAGTTCCAGATTGAATTTCGGCGAGCTAAACAATTGATTTTTACATTTTAAAAATGTGGGTTTTTAGCAGAGGGCCTTCACCTACTGGATTTTAACATGGTTTTGCATTTTACTTCATTTAAGGCTAAAAAATGACAAAATGAAGAACAAGGGCGTGGACGACAGGCATACCTCAACATCCTGAAGAAATTTCTCATGGCCGCATGAAAAATGCTTGAAAATGGAGCTCGGATTTGGGGGCTGGAAATGCCAGATGTGCTGGAGCTCTTTGAAATTCTATCACTTGGTCAGATGAAAATGACAGGCATAAAATTGGGTTTTATAGCCATACCTTCCATTAATGCAGCATTCAATTCCTTCGTATGGCGGTAGGTGAAGTAGGTGAGTTCAATTTCACAGTAGGCTGCGAGATGTTCGAAGTCCGGTGGCTGGGAAACCATCCCGCCATGGTCGTCGAAATGATGAAGCTCGAGAGGAAATCTGGAGTGGGGAAACCCGACTTTTGGGGTCCGAGGTCCAAAAAGACATAGAGCGTCGGGCGCTAGAAACAACAAACTGAGAACGGAAACCTGAAAGGGGAAACCCAAGGGTCTGGGCCTGAAAGGAGCCACAGACATCGAAAAGAGCATTCTGACAAGGAAAAACCGTATTGACCCCAGACTTAGCATTTTTTTAAAGGGGCGATTTCGGTCAAGCTTAAAATATGACTTTGGGGAATGAAAGGACCTTTTAGGACATAAAATTAGGCATGCAAAATGAGGCAAAGCAAAAAGAGTCCGGGAAGCAAAGGAGGGAAAAGAGGGTCCCCATTTTGAATGGGGTGTGTGTGCAAAAGGCACAACAAATGGTGACTCCACTGGGAGAACGCTCCCGACATTCTAGAGATAAATATTCATTCTGAACCCATGATCTCTGGTATCACAAACCGAAGCTGACTTTCGAAGCTGAACTAAGAATAGTTTAAGGAAGGCAGGGTTGAATTGAACTACAATATCATCATGGAGGTGTGTGCATGGTGAGTTCATTTCATTTCCTCGGAGAAAGCATGAATAACCACTGGTTGGGGGAGATAAGCTATGTAGTTCGTCTAACCCCAAAAGTAACCTGGACATTGCTCCATTGCCAGTTAGGCATCCATATCCTCGATAGAGTTGTCACTACGACCTCACAAACATAGCTCTACTACCAGCCAGACATCCATAGCCTCGGTAGAGATATTCGCACACGCATATGGTTGTTATTTTCAATTTATTTATTTCTTGTGCTGGATATTTCCTTTTAGCACTTTCTCTTTTTCTTTCATTCAACTGCATGAGCACTGAAGCCCACAATGGGCTTGAGAATCATAGTGGTCACTAGAGTAGACTTTAGATTTTTCACTTATCCCCACTTCCCACTAGTCACCCTACCATTCTTTGGAAATATTTAAAAATGTGTTTTGTGGATTCCATGACAAACATAGGGGATTCAAATGGACAACCATCTTAGTTTAGTTCAGAGTCCAAAAGTTGAAAATCAATGCTTAGGAGCTTTTAGAGGTTAGGAATAGGGAATGAAGGCTTATCTAGGGAACCACACGAAAGTGGATAGCAAGGCAAACCATTTGTCAGGCTAAGCATGACCACCACAATAGAATAGGGAGACTCTTCCAAAATTACGATAAAACGGTCGGGTTAGCAAGCAAAACTAAAGGACAAAGTAGGAAATCGATCCTAACCTTTGTACATCTATTTACACAGACAACTCCCAAGAGCTCAAGCTTGAAAGTAATGCTTAAGGTGTTTCCCATTAATAGGCAACGAGACATCTTCACCAGTGAGAGTCTTTAAGTGGAAGGCATTATCTCCAAGGATTTCAGCAATCTGAAAGGGGCCAAGCCAAAGCTTGTTGAATTTGTTATGCCTCCCTCTCTTTTCGTGGGCCTTGTCCCAGTAAAGGACCAGATCAAAAATGCGAAAGGCCTTAATTTTGGCTTGACGGTCAAACCATCTTTTGACTATGCCCTAATGTTTGGAAAAATTTTCTATTGCATGGTCTCATACTTCTTGAAGGTGTAGCAGCTCAGTGAGGTGAGCCTCTCTGCAGTCTCCTCCTTTATAAAAGTCATTGATGAATTGAAGGGTTGGGATTTTCAAATGTATGGGGAAGACGAGTTCTAAGCCATAGAATAGATGGTATGGAGAATCTCCAAGAGAAGCCTTGTGATGGGTGCGATCTACCCACAAGGCGAAATGAAGTTGGGTATGCCAATCCTTGGGATTCCTATCTAGCAGCTTCTTAATCACCGTGATCAAGTTTTTGTTGGTGGACTCACCAAGGCCATTGCCTTGAGGATAATAGTTGGAGGAGAATTTGAGGGTGATGCCATAATCAAAGGCCCAACTTGTGAATTTCAATCAGGCAAACACGGGGCCATTATCACATACTAGAGCATATGGGCAACTAAAACTATTTAAAATGAAACTTTCTAAGAAATTGGTTACGACTTCAGTTGTACATTGCCTACAAGTTATTGCTTCTATCCATCGAGTGCAGTAATCAGAAGTGGTTAGAATGTACCTGTGTCCTACAGATGATGGAGGACTTACCAGACCAATGAAGTCGAGACCCCATTGCGCAAAAGGCCTTACCTCCAGGATAGGTTGTAGTGGGACAGTAGCATTCCTTTCCCTGGCGGCAACAGTATGGCACATGTGGTAGGTACGGATGTGGTTGTGAGCCTCCTTGAAAATGGTGGGTCAATAATACCTAGCTCTCAATATTTGATGTGCGGTTGATAGACCTGAGCCATGGCCAGTTTTGAAATTGTCATGGAATTATCTAAGAATGCGATCAACTTCTTCCTTTCTAGGCATCGCAGATAGATGCCTTCATGACTTTTATTGTACAATACAAAGCCCCATAACATATAGCTATTGCTTTTCAATCTAAGGGCTTGCCTTTGGAATCCCTATAGATGAGGCAGGCGTTTATGATTCAACAGGTAGTACACCATGTCATCTTACCATTCTCCTAGTGAGACATCCTCCACCAGGTACTGTTGTACCATGAGTTTGGGTCCAGTGTCAATAACTACCTCTGCCATTGTTCAGGTGAGTGCCTATCCGCTTACCAACTTCATTGGCTGGATCTCCATGTCGTACTCCTATAGCACTGCAACCCACTTCGCCCTTCATTCCCCCAACTCATTCTGCATAAGCAATGTTTTTACTGTAGGGTCAGGAACTATGGCAAAGACCTTGTTGCATAAGATATAGTGTCAGAACTTCTTGAATCCTTTAACAAGGGCATAAACCTATTTCTTAATGTTATGATAGAATAGCTCGGCATCCTTCAAGGGGCTGCTCATGAAGGCGATTGGATGCTCGTTTCCCTTGTCATCCTTTTATGTCAAGATGTTGGCCCAGGAATGATCAGAAGCAAAGGAGTAAATGTAAAAGGGCTTTAGGTAGCTGGGGTTAACCAGCACAGGGATGTCAAGAGTCCACTTGACCTTGGCATCTTGCTTCAGCATGACATTGAGTGGTTTAACTATTTTCGCAAAGCCTATAATGAACTTGCAGACGAAGTTGATTTTTCTGAAAAAAGACTTCAATTCTTTCTAGCTGCCTGACAGTTGGATTTTCATGATGGATTGAATACATTTGGGGTCAATAGAAATTCCCCTCTCTAACAAGACATGTCCAAGGAGTTTCCCCTTAGTGACCCTAAAGATGCACTTCTTTGGGTTAAGGGAGACCCCAAATGCACGACACCTCTCAAAGACCTTGCATAAGTCAGCGATGTGATTACCCTGCTATTTTGAGAATATTGTTAAATCATCCATGTAGATAATGATGCACTTACCAATCAGGTCCTTGAATACAATATCCATGGCATGCTAAAAAGCGGTGCTAGTGTTGATTAGCCCAAAGGGCATTCTTCTATATGCAAAAGTTCCCTACTTGGTGGTGAATGTTGTCTTGTGTCAATCTTCGTACTGCACCATGACCTAGTTATATCCTAAATATCTATCCAGAAAGGACATCATCTGGGATCCGTTTACTACCTACAACACTTCATCCAATGAGGTTATAGGATAATTGTCCTTCTTTGATGCCCGATTAAGGTTGCGGAAGTCCACACACAACTTGATTTCCCCGTTTTTCTTTCTGACAGGAACCAAGTTCGCTACCCACGTAGAGTGTCTAACTGGAAAGATGATCCTAGCTAACAGCAACTTCTATACTTCCTTATATATTATCAGCTCCAATAGAGCATTGACAGGGCATTGTCATTGCCAAAACGGTTTCGCATCTAGCCTAAGAGGGATAATGTGTGTGATAATCGACGTGTCATATGTCTTGATATTGTCATAGCTCCAGACTATGACATCATGGTACTTCTATAGTAACTCGATAATCCCTTTTCTTTTTTCATGAGTGCATACTTTACCTATGAACACATTCTTGGCATTTCTAGCCGTACCCAGATTGTAAGTGTCACATTGGCTGCTGATGGTATCCCTTTTAGCTTGTTGATCCTAGTCTCTTATTTGATCAAGGTCAAAGATTCACTCCAATTGAACCATTCCCCTAGGGATGGTGTTACTTTTCAAGTTAATGATCCCCTCTATATCCAAGTTCTCCTCTTGGGGTTCGACTTGGTCGATTATCTGCGAAGCAAACACATCCGAACTGGTGATGAAGTCCACTATATGCTGGTCATCATTAAATGCCTAGAAATTGGCTACGTTATTTGGCACTGACAGGATGGAAGTGAGTTCCATCGTGAATCATTTGAGGTTAGATAGGGATAATGGTTGCAGTGTGCTTGCCTCCTGCACCAAGGCGTTGATGGTATAGTTCTAAGTTCACGGGATTAGTTGAATATTGAATACATCCAGCCCTTCGAGCAAATCCCATACGCGGTGCCAGTAGTTAGTGAGTCTTCGGTCATAGCAAGAATAGAGCTTCCTGACCTATTTTATGACTAACTCTAAATCTCCATACACTTGGACAATCTTGACATCCTTTCATAGTTCCATTAAGAGGCTCAAGACTATAGCCTCATACTCTGCCACATTGTTAGTACAATAAAATAGTAGTCTATGAGCAGAAAAATATGATTTACCTTTGGGACTAATCAGTTCGAAACCTACCCCAGCTCCGTGCTTGGATTTAGAACCATCGAAGTGCAACCTCCAGAATCTAAGAGAATCCCTAGATGCAGGGCTAACAGGTCTGGCCTTGACCTTCAGGGGGGGCTGCATTTCAGTGACCACTTTGGGAACTATAGAGACGGAACCTGTTCGTTCACTAGACGCAAATCCCATTTTCTTGTTTGGAGTAGCTTATCTTTTGACATGCTCAATTGTTGTTTTGCACAAGCAACAGTCAAATTTTGAATGAGCAGCATTGTGCACCTGACCCTAGTTAGGGAGCAAGAGTTCCTAGAAGTTCATTTGTGTTCCTAAGCTGAGCTAGTGATGCACACATTTTTCCATAAAATCCTGGAAACCATCGAGCAGTCCCTGACTGTCACTATCTTCCAACCCTTCGTCATCAGATTCGATGAGAACCTTAGTGCTCTGAGGAGCATTGCTCAAATCGGTAGGTGGGTTGCATAGCATGAGGCAGACCTCGCTCATTGTGTCATCTTTAGGGTATTCTTGTTCATGGTGATATGATACTGGGGAATAATTCCCCAAACCAGTTTCAACATACAACACCTCATTCATGTTGTTGTATTTGGTGATCATAAATTTCATTTGTGGCTCTCTGTCAATCCAGATCTGACTGGGCATTCCTTTCCATGGTAGCCACATGTGAGAGTAATCCGTAGCAACGTATCCATTCAATGCTCTCATGAAATCCCTGCCTAAGATTATACCATAGGTATTCGGGATATCGACCCCCTGTATGTTGATGGTTTGTTGGATCTAGGGATCAACAAAAACCTGCATGGGTATCCTATTTATCTCCCCCACTATGCTAATTTTGGTTTTATCAAGTTGCGTCACCTGCTGCTGGGAAGGAGTTGGCATTATCCCGAGTGCCTTGCACATGCTCAGGGGCATGAAATTTGCCGAGACTCCCGAGTCAGGCAAGCAATTGTGGAGGTTCTTTTCAAACACCCGGTTGGTGGTCAGAAAGAGAGGAGTCTCGAATTTCACTTGAAACAACCCCCCAAAAATGTCCACTTGAATGACCTGACCTTTATCCTTTTCGTTGCCCTTGTTTTGAGTTGGTGTCTGATTAGCCAGCCTATCTGGCTATTTGCTTATCTACTAAACTCTTGGCTGGTCAGCCTTACTATTAAATATTTGTCTAACAACTGGCTCACTTGGATGATCATTAAAGGACACCTTCTTCATTGGAGTTTCTTGAGCTAACCCCTATAGTGGAGTGCCATTTATCATTATGAAAAAAGCATTCCGGAGAGTAGACACCTTTAGAAATTCAAATTTCGATACGCTTAGCTTCACCTTCTTGAACTCCTCAGCAATATACTCCCCCATCTACTCAATCTCTTGATCATGACAAATGTTCTAGGAGGAGCTAGCGGTTTGATTTTGGTTGTTGCTTTGTTGTTTATTTCTGCTGAGATATCATGTGGGTGTAAGTGGAAAACTTGGATTATTATTTGCGTTCGGATCGGGAGGGGTACTGAAATTGTTTGGCGGGGTGGAGGTCATGAAAGGACCTACAGCATGGCCTCCAGATTTTCTATTTCTAAGGTTGTAAGGGGTAGTTTGCTAGTGAAACATTTGGACTTCATCCTCCCTAGACTCCTCTTCATCATCTTAAGGACCATTATCTACTGAATCAAAAAGCTGGGCTAAAGCGCTTTCAGAACTTACCTCTCTCACCGCATCATGATGGCTTGAACCAACATTCTCCAGTTTGGGGGTGTTGCATTCCACCCTTGGGAAAGGGGCCTAGTTTAACACCAACACTGAGGCATTGTATGGATTAGACGGGACAATGTCTTTGCATCTTGAATTGTTGACTTCATTCTGAACTTCCAATTGGAAGATCTCGGCTGTAGTTTGAAATTTCAGATAATTTAATTTGGAATGGCAACTCGTCTTGTGTATACGGCACCAACCAAATAAAGTAGCCTCTGCTAAGTAAACTTTGCTTGCGGGGTTCTCATTACTGTTACTATTGGGCTAATCAAGAGGCGTGGGAACACTGCCATTGTTGGGGTGTGTATTCCATGTTTGATTTTGCCTCTAGAAGGGTCTTTTGTTGAAGTTCTAACCCGAGTTTTGATTCCTATCATAGTTCTGCCCTGAGTTCTGATTCTTCTCATAATTCTGCCCTGACGACATACCAGCATCTCGATTGTCCTGATTTTCAAGGTGATCTTGATTTTCCCTATTAAGGTTAGCCTGGATGCTCTTTTGCGACATCTGTAGCTGATTATTTTGATTCCTTAGGTGCATCATCTCGGTCGACATTTTCTTGATCATCTCTGTAAGCTTGTCGATTCTATCCTTTTCGGTGTTGTTTGGTTGCGGTGTGGTGTTCTGAAGGAACATAGGCTATGCCACCGACTGATTTTGGTGAGCGGGTGCAAATTTCACTGCTTGAAGGTATGCTGACATCTAGGATTGTTGTGAATGCAATTGTTGCTGCTAGGGCAATAAGTAGTGTGGTACCAGAGATGCCTGGTTCATCGACTGCCCAGGATACAAACCCATAGGTAGCTGTGGCACTAGGTTCAGCAAAGGTTTCTAATGTTGTAAGGCTTGCGTGAGTCCCTATATTTGTGCCAGATGCGTAGTTTGCCCAAGAGAAGGTAGTAGACTAGATATATTCTATCCCAAATCTATGCTGGCAATGATGGCTTCAGCATATGCATCGACCAACCTAGTGGGTGGTGGCCTCATCCTTTTTACCAAGGCTAAAGTAAGGTTGTCCAATGCTACATAGTAAACAGGTAGGACAACAGCATTATTAAAAACATACGAGGCCTATAGCCGAGTGTACGCTCTATGGAAGCGATTGTTGAATGCAGTTATTGGTTCATTAATATCCCTTTGAACCGACATGAAGTGTCAGTATGAATCTTTAGGACTGACTAGGGTCTTGAACTTCTGTAGAAAAGCACTCTTCAAAAGATCCCAAGTATTGATAGTTCTAGCTGGTAGGTTGATGTACCAATAGAAGGCCCCCTCCCCTAATGAGTAAGGAAATGGCCTGCAAGCTACATCCTTGTATATGATCTGCATGGTCTTCAAGGCGATTTCAAAAATCTTGACATGTTCTTCGGTCGTTCTCTGCGGATCCCAAGAGTTGAACTTCGTGCAAAAATTCTCAAGATTCTTTGGCATATCATGATAGAGGTTGAAAGCGAGAGTAGATGGGTTATTACCCATCCATGCCATTGGGAAAGGTGGTGGAGGTTGCTACGCCAGATTGGTCTGTGGCTATGATGAGGCAACAGAAAAACACAAGACAATAGCAAGGCCGGTGACTGTGCTTGGCTAAAAGGTGGTGTTCAACACAGATGGAGTGGTAACCTAGAAGGCTGTATGGATTGGATGAGTAGAAGGTGGTGCTATCAGTGAAGGAAAAGGAGAGGGAGGTGGAAGGGCAACAATCTACTCCACGGAAATAGTGATGGATGGTTCCCCTTCTTTAGCTCTTTTAGCTCAGGTAAGGGGCTATAATTCCTATAACTCTCCCTTGTTGGATGTAGACCTCAAGACTCGGTGGAATCTTTAAGGGAGGAATGACTCAATTCGATCCAATTTATCTATTGTGCCCTCCTTCTAGCTCCAGTTCTATTGATGGTGTTTTTATGCACTTCACAACATAGGAAATGCATAGGTGCATTACCTCTCTTGAAAGACAATCTTCCACAATCAAATTGCAGAACACTATCCCAAGGTCTCTCGGATGTGAGGTCATGATGGATCTTGGAACATATCAGTTGTTTGATGTGATTTTTCTGCAATCACAAGGCGGGCTTACGTGGTCAAAGCTATAGGAGAATTGGGTCGATGAATGGAGTTTTGTGGATAGGAAATTACTGTACCCTACTACAGGTTCTGACAGTAGTCTTGGACTCCATTGTTTTGCCAGATTTGGTTTTACAATGTGCAACGAACCTTAGCACAAGTTGTTTATAAAAAAAAGGTAAAAAGGGTGAGGAAGAAGGATGGTTCCTGAACCTGCAACTATCGATGAATAGTGATCATGGAGGTTCCTACTGGGGACAGTTTCCTAAAACAAATTTTCACTTAATCTGAATTTTCACAATATCATAAAATTTGTGCTATCTTCTAAGGACTACAAATATTCATCATTCATTCGCCATGGAAAAGTGAATAAAGATAAAGTTTAATGAGCAGCAATGAGATTAAAGTCTAGGCTAACTTTACACAACCATATACTAGCAGCAAATGACCAAAAGTATGGACAAGGAAAGCATACACACAACAATAATCTTCAAAACCAGAGACACCATACTAAGTCTACCAAAGTCAATCTAAGGATACTAAAACAACAAAGTAACTTGAAGCAAACTTCTAACTAAATGGAGAAGAATCATAAAACATGTGGAGAAACCCAGAAATACATCAGAAAATGACTGTATTTTCTATTATATTTTTAGTAGCATGTCTTTACAATAACTAAACTCTTTTAAAATGAGAGGAGGAGAGACCTATTTATAGTTTCTGAAAAACAAAATGAGTGGCCAAGATTCGATTCTATTGTCTGACCAATATTCACTTTACAATAGGGTTTCACCTACCCCAAAATATATTACATTTATAAATTCACTTTTGTCTTTTCCCTGTTTCATCTTCTAGTGACAACACTATAGTAATTTCACCCTTTAGCTATTTTCCCTTTGTTGTAGCTATTCTTTGAGGAACTCTTTGTCAATGATAGGGTTGCCTTCACACTTTTTCAATGGTGCATTACTCTATGAAGTTCAGGAGCAGTGCCAGGAGCTTATCCATCTCCATGATGTCCGATCACAGCACTTGGTAGCTCCATTCCTGGGAATTGCTGACAAGTTTCTTCTAGTCCTCTTCATATTTGGCACCACTATCCCTAAAAAGCTCTGACTGCATGAAGGCACGAGCTACAAAACTCATGAAGTCCATGGAAAATTCAACTGACATCCCATCTTTCATGATTTTCAACAAGTGGGGCCTTATGTTCTCAGGGTTGATCTCGGCCACAAGTGGCTCATACCCCATTATCAATTTGATGTACAAAGAGCACTCTTCTCTAGAATCCCTAGCTTATTCAATGTCTGGTGCTATCCGCTCAATGATCTGCTCAACCCTTTTCCTCCTGTAATTGAAATCTTGCTTCCAAACATCTACTAACCAGTGGTCATCATCCTTGAAGGCCACGTCCTTCTCCTAGACCTTGCATGGCAATGTGAGTATGGCCTCGATCTTTAGATAGATGGCCTCGTACTTCCTTGGGAACTCCTCATAGATCTGCCTCATACCCTCAAGGGTTCTTTGCACTTTGAGGAACTTATTTGCTGTCTGAACATCCAAATTGATGCCTGTGTTTCTGATGTCTAAGACCTGCTGGAACTAGTTTTTCGTAGTCTTGTCTAAGTTCCTTCTCTTTTCTAACTTATTAATCTGTTCCTAGGACAATAGCTGAAGTGGGGCAGATGATGTCATGGGTTGATCATCTGGAGATGACCACTATTGAATGTAGGTCGTTAGATCAGCCACTTGTTCTTTGAGCATCTCCTTTGAAATCTTGTTCTGCCGAATAAGGTGTACCACTGTGGCGATCGACTCGTAGAGGTGATTGACCTTCTGTTCTCTCATGGCCACTCCCAAGTTGATGGTGGAGATGTTATAAATTATACCTTGTTCTCCAACCACCGACATCACTATCTGCATTGCCCTTGATCCTGAGGCATCCATGGTTACCTTCAATCTGACCCTAGGTTTCTTCTCCTTCTTTTTGGTGCTTATTTGTGCTCTGGCCATAATGGCTTCTAGCCTTGCCTTGGGATCTGTCAAGGTGGGATTCTTCTACTTTAGCTTCCTCTATAGCCACTCGAGTACTTGGGCCTCCTCCCTAGGTGGTTCACTTTGACTTCCACTATCTTTCTTCTCTAGCTCGACAGCTCTGACAACAAGAGCCTTCTCTTTAGTCCTCGAATATTCCTTCTCCTCATCGAAGTCTTGTTGAAGGGTCTTATGATTAGGGGGGGATTCAGTATGCAACTGCTCATTGGCTGGATCTTCTTTTTTAGTATCCCCCTCTTCTTCATTCTAATTATATCCATGCTCTTCAGGGTTCTCCCCCTGCTCATCCTCATCGAGGGATGCTTCCTTGTCATGCTCTAGAGTTTGGTCTTGTTTCTCAGTGGGAGACTTGCTGCCCTTTGTCTCTTGAGCAACAATCTCTTCTTCTCTTGTGAGCTAGTCTTTGGCTTCCTTATCTTTAATCTCCTTGAGCTGCTTCCCCCATTCTACATTGAGCTTGAGATCATTTGATTCTTTTATAAATTCAGTATTCAACTCTTCATTGCTCTCACTAGAGGACTCATAAACCACCTCATCGATTTCTTGGCGCTCGAACAGTGGATGTTCGTGTTACTCAAATTCCTCATCCTCTAGCCTCATTGCAGCCTCTAGCTGCTGTCACTCAAGCTCATCTGATATTAGCATTCTCACCTTCATCCTTGCTAGTTTAGTAGAGGGAAGGGGAACTGGAGCAAAGGCCATAGCTTGGGCAATTGTAGCCTGAACAACTAGATTAGTGAGCATCCTTGAGAGCTTAGATGACACATTTTGCATATATTTCATGAAAGACTAAGGAAGACTAAGGACAGGCATCCTAGCAACTGGAGCAGAGGGGAGGGAAGGAGAGATATAACAAGAGGAGATGGGAAAGGTCATGGTAGATGATGAATCCATGGGAATGATCCACAATATTGGAGGAGTGGTAGCAAGGTGGATAGAGATATCCACCATAGGTAGGGAGGAAATGGACGCAGCAAGCAATGCATGCGGGGCGAGAGCAATAGCAGTAGCAGCAGTGACTAAAGGAGGCGGTGACCTTGGAAAGCTTGATCCCTCTTCTCTGATCCCAAGGGGTGGACCTTCAGGCATCACAATCACCTTCATGCCTCCAGTTGTCTTTCTCTTCTTCTTGAAAGGCTCTGGCTCAAAAGACTTGTGAGGCATAGACTTTTGGTTTAGGTAGCTGCTCACTGGCCTCCTTTCTCTTCTTGGTCCTAACTGATGGTGGTGTGCTAGATGTTTCCCCAGTTCCAGCGGCAACTACCCCTCCATCGGAGCCACTTGGTTCACTTTCTATTCCATTGAATGTCAAGGGGACTCCTTGTTGTTTTAGTCGGGCCACCTATTGGTCAATCCATGCCTTTTTTGGGATCTCAACGAGCCTATTTAGTATGTTGATATCATCAAGCTCTGGTTCATTCCAATTAATTGTAGGCAGTGGAAAATTGGCGATGGCATCATATCCTAGATCGATCGCTGTTTCTTCATCTTCTTCTAGTTGGTTAGGAACCAGGCATAGGTTGGTCCTTCACACATAGATGTTGGTCATGTGCATGTAGTTCGTCAACCGCACCTCAAGATCATTTTTGCAGTTGGCCCAAAATTCTTCGACATTATGGAGGTGGGCATACTCTCGTCCTAGTTCCTTCCTGATGTGTCCTTACAGGGCCATTCGAGTTTGAGCTATATGTTGATGGAAGTTGTACTTAGCCAATTCCCTTTCTGAATAACCATCACATTGGGAGGTATGAATCTTGTACGTTCCTTGGCCGAGCCTAATGGGGTAAGATGGGCCTGCCAAATGAATATGTCATAGCTACTGGGTCAGCTCCAATAGAATGATTCGGTCATTAGGGTACCAGGGCAACTTATTTGGTCTTTCCATGAATCCCTCGGCATGGATGTATGTGAACTTTGGGAATTGTATGTAAAGGAAGGCATACTGCTTGAGGAGAGCTCTAGCACTATGAGAAACTCTCCTTTGAAATTCACCCCCGAGGGACTGAATGATGTAGGCAATGAATGCATCATTCACCTGATAGTAATCTCTCTTGAAATTTTTGAACTATAGTTGAGTGTATTTATCATAACGCTTGAGTTCCACCCCCGATGGATCACTGGGTACCACCATCAATCCTTGATAATGTCATTGATCAATGAGGGAATATACCAAGTAGGAGGTCATGAAGAACTTGGAGGTCTTCTTCATGGTTGTAAACTACTCGTGGAAGCAATCACTAATTATCTCTCCCCAATAGAAGGCAATCCCTTTGCCACAGAGAATCTACTCTATGAAATAGAACATCCATTCTTGGAAGAAGGCCGCCGCAAGAAGGCCCATCACCCAACTTAGCAAAGTTATGAGGTCATCATAATCCTCAAAGAAATCACTGTGAGAAAGCTCCTGAGGAAGCTTGCCAGCACTACCCTGCTTATCCTTTAACCAATACTGATTGATGACCTTCTTGCATCCCAAAGGGTCCTACTCCCAAAGTTCCTTGCACTCCCCCATGGTGGGGGTCTCCATGCTCTCATAGGCAAGAATGTGGAATGTTGTTGTTATACCTGATGGGGACATGTCTACCAAGATGGTTCTATCCCGGTCCACTATAGTTTGGGTCTCCTCTTGGTATGCTTCCACACACACCATTACTAGTTCTGGGGCCACCAAGGCCAGCGAGAAGCCTGCAACTTTGGCAATTCCGCTTTTCTTTATCAATTTTGCATTCTCTGTCTTGGGGTTCATCCTGACCCTTTGTATGAATTTGTCAACATCAACCTGGCCGATGTTGGTATCTGTGACATCTCTCTAGAGAGAGGTGACTCTAGATTATATGGGGACCCCTTGGAACTTGTACTTCATCAGGTCCCTATCCTCCTTGCCTCGAGGTGTTTTGGCTATTCCTTTCCTTTTCTACTTGGAGGCACTGGAATTTTTTGCACCGAATTCCATACATCTTGCACAAAAGACAAGAATCAGTAGTAATAAATATGACGAAACGGTCCCCGACCAGTCCCTACATACCAAGATTAGCTCTGCAATCATTATTCATATTCAATAAGAATATAACACTTGATAATTCATCATTAGAAGGAAATGCAAAGAAATCGGGTTTCCAGGGCCAGAATTCCATTGGCAGAATGTTGTTTGAAAGGGAAAAATAAGGATGGAATTCCCAAAGGCATTTCCTAGTGTTGGATTTGAGTATTAGAAGGTTGGCATGAAGGAAGACCTAATTTTAGCAAGTGGGTCGAAATCCATTTTGGATTTGGACATCATTTGATCCCTCATTTGGGAGTTTGAGCATCAAATTTAGGATGACTATTGGAAATGGTACAGGGGAGGCGGAAGTCCGGGTCTCAAATTGCCATCACTAGGAAGTGATTGCGGATCAGCCGTCAGAAATAGTGAAATGGAAGCGGAAATCCGAGGAAGGAAATTCAGAGGACAGTGTCCAGAGACGATAAGATGACTTGGGATAGCCAGGCAATGAACAGAGCATCGGGACCCGGAGGTCGGGAAGCTATCCTGAATTCGCTATTAAAATGATGCCAATGGAACAGAGTCCGGAGAAGGGAATTGTGATGGTCAGAATCTAGAAGAAGCTTGGGGTCAAGAGTTTACCGGAATCTGGTTTTGGCAAGTAGCAGACCGGGGTTTGGGAGTTCGGAAAGACGTCCTAGGATGACTGTTTGGAATGGAAAACGTGACAGGGAATTCCAAGGATGAAATTCTGAAGGTTGGGGTCTGGGGTGAATTTCAGTCAAAGGTTCCGCCTAGAAGTTGGAACATATTTGCGTAGTCAGGAACTGGGGTTCGGAAAGCTGCTCGGGGAAGGCCGTCGAAATGGCGAAGTCAACATGGAATTCTAGGAATGGAATTTTGAGGATGAAATCCTAGGGCTACTTTGATCTTTAGCAGATTTTTGATTTTCCAAGTGTTCAGACAGACTTCGAGTGTCGAGGGTCCGGAGGTCGGGAAGGCGCTTGGGTGAGGCCATGTAGAACAACGATGATGCAACAGAATCCTGGGAGGGGAATTTCGATGGTCGGAATCCGGAGTGGGTTTGGCTGTGAAGAATTTTGAAGTTTCTTTGAGGATGGTGGTCAGAAAGTTCAGGCTCAGGGGATGTCAGCAACTGTTTCAAAGAATAGCTACGGAGACGTGAAGTTTCGGATTGAATTTTGGCCAGCTAAATGATTGATTTTTACATTTTAAAATGTGGGTTTTTAGTGGAGGGCCTTCACCTAACAAATTTTAACATGGTTTTGCATTTTACTTCATTTAAGGCTTAGAAAATGATAAAGTGAAGAACAAGGGCATGAACGATGAGCATACCTCAAGATCCCAAAGAAATTTCTGATGGCCATGCGGAAAATGCTGGAAAACGGAGCTCAGATTTGGGGGCTGGAAATGCTAGATGTGCTGGAGCTCTTCGAAATTCTATCACTTGGTTAGATGAAAATGATAGGTAGAAAATTGGCTTTTATAGCCATACTTGCCATTAATGCAACATTCAATTCCTTCATATGGTAGCAGGTGAAGTGGGTGAGTTCAATTTCACAGTTGGCGGCCAGAGGTTTCGGAGTTCGATGGCCAAGAAGCTGTCCCGCCACAACCATCGAAACGACAAAGCTCGAGAGGAAATCCTGAGGGGGGAAACCTGACTTTCAGGGTTCGTGGTCCGAAAAGACATCGGATGTTGGGTGCTAGAAACAACAAACTCGGGATGGAAACCCGAAAGGGGAAACTCAGGGGTCCAGGCTTGAAAGGAGCAACAAACGCCAGAAAGAGCATTCTGACAAGGAAAACCCGAATTGACACCAGACTTAGCATTTTTTTAAAGGGGCAATTTTGGTCAAGCTTAGAATATGACTTTGGGGAATGAGCTGACCTTTTAGGACACAAAAATGGGTATGCAAAATGAGGCAAAGCAAAAAGGACCCGGGAAGCAAAAGAGGGAAAAGAGGGTCCTCATTCCGAATGGGGCGTGTGTGAAAAAGGTACAACACACTTGAAGGAGAAATATATTTCCTTTAGAATTTCAAGAATCGTCTCAAGTTTGAACCCCTCCACTGAAATTCCTATAGAATTTTTCAATGCCTACAGAATTGCTTCCTCTAAGTTAAAAATTTGTTATGTGAATTTTATTTACACAATTTTTTTGTCCCAAGAGACCAAGACTGGAACCCATTGCCTTATGTTGGAGACATATAATTGAGAGCATTTATGTCATGGGTATAGAATGAGATCAGTTGGGGTGAACAACACAATTCTTACAAGAAGAAGGAATCCAGTATTCACCTAGCCATTAGGGCTGAATTGAAGAATCCCAAATACATTTATACAAATGGGAATAGATTTATTTTTAGTCTGAGCTATGGTAATAGAATGATGCCTTGGATTGAAGATGTTTACAGTGAGTATGAAGTAAAAAATATAACAAAAGAGGATACTATGAGGGGATATCTATCCCAGAGATGGAACCTATTGATTGATGAGCTAAAACAGGCTGAGCCACATTCTATCCATAACTATGTTGTTGTATTGGAGAGAGTTGGGAGATACATCTAGCTTGGGAGAACCAAGGGACAAGAATGGCTCCCCCTAACTTTTCAGCCACCTACCCTCCTATGGCATGTGCCTAATTTTAGATTCTATAAGTATGACATTCCAGAGGAACAACATCGATGGAAGAGACTTGATAAGTTGGGAGGATTTTACTAGAATCCTAATTCACCCATGACAGACACCAACATTGGACATCTATCAGTCGCATACTTTAGAGCCTCAACAAAGTAGAAGCATAACTCTTCCCCTGCTGGAGGACCAACAAAATGTTAGGTTAGGGGGAGTGATGAGTCTAGATTTTGGCTTGGTTAGGGGCATATAATCTCTTGTTATTTGCTAAAATTACCATAGACTTTAATATTCTATGTAGACGCTTTTATATAATTTCTCTCAGTCATAAGATACTTGGGACTAATTTCATTTTTGCTGGTTTTAATGACATTTACCGATTATGTGGACCATTGATATCTATTTTGCATGTGACTGATGAATGTTCTTTAGGGTGGTTATGATAATGCAATTATTATGTGTACTAACATTACTTTGCAGACATGATTGAAATACAAAGTTGAGAATGTAGCCGCTAGTCGGTTAGGGTGAGGAGTCACTCGAAGGTCAACTAAAGATGATGGTGGAATATTCTTGTGTCATCTGCATGTAATCGCCTTGCACTGATATTTAATGACATTCACCATTTCTTGCATTACTGCAATGGTCGAGTCCATGTTTGGGCATGCGTAACTTCTCCTTCCACTTTCTTCTTGTTTTCCCTAATTGACATCCTCTTAGTTAGTGGGAGTTGATGGCCCTATTTAGTTGATAAATAAGGCTTGAATCCTCCTTCCTCGAGCTAGAGAGTTAGTGATTTGATCGCCAAGTTCTTGTACAAGCTGAAAATTAGCCATACTTTTGTAATTACATTTTCTGATGAATGAAATAAGATTCTAAGTTGAGTATCTGAGTTTGCATTAGTTTAGAGGATACTCATCCAAGGGGGCCCACTTGGTGAGTAATTTGTTCCTTTATTTTAGTTAGATTAGTGTTATTTTATGTTTTGTACTTAGTTAAGATTCTAGCATTTGACTATTCCTACAACCACTAGAATTCCATTATGTGACTGTTCTTGCAGCCAAGTCGGTCATAGTAGTTTCTTGTTTGATGCACAATTTTCCTTCCTATTATGCATAATCAGTTTGGATTTGATCAAGTGATGTTCAACATTTTCTTTTTTCATTTCATGTAGTTTACTTTCAACATTAAGTCTTTCTTAGTTTTAGAATGAAGATGACTACTTTGAAATTCCTAGTGCACATATTATGCTGACCCATTTCAAGTTCACGTCCTTGGGTTGAAAATTTAAATGTATCTTCATGGTGGTTAAGATAGCTATTTAGGTCAGATGTCCAATCTCTGAATCATGGTTGTAAGGCCTAGTTGTTAAAATCATTGTAGGAGACCAACAATATACAAATAGAGTTCAAGGATCAGATAATGGAAACGATTGTCAAGATGACAATGCTTCTATTGTTATGATTTCTCCATCATCCAAGTATGAAGATCATAGTGAGATCCAAGTTGAGAATCAAAAAAAATTGAGCAATATTGATCAAAATTCTTGTGTGCAAGAAGTCTATGAAATGAAGAGACACTAGGGGGAATCACAACATAAACTATTTTTGAGATTTTTGGATGCTTTGATAGAAATCCCCAAAGATTTCAGACCCGAGGATTTTGTGTGCATTGATTTCTTTTGTGACATTTATGAATCTAGGTTGAGTACCTTGCCAAAAGAATTAAAAACCCATAGTTTTGACCAAGTACCTAATTGGATAAATATTGTAGAATCAACCAAATTTGGTTATAAACAAGATATGGATTCTCAAAAGGGAGATATGAGTTTTCCTCTTGAAAAGAATCAAATAACAAGGCAAACAAGTGAAAAGAATATGTTAGAAGATGAGCATTGTATTCAACTCACAAACAACACACATACTGAACAAAACAATAGTGATGAAGAAAAGGATACATGGGATGATAACAAAGTAAGTATACAAGAATCCTTTGCTTGTGATATCTCAGATAATGGAGAAGTGAATATATACAAAATCCTATTCCATGTCATGTTGTGATTAGAAATTACAATGCATGTATTGCTGATATTTCATTACAAACCAATGATTATGATATTGAAAGTACAATCTCAAGTATTCATTTTGAAGAATTTGAACATGGTTTATTTAGTGATGATTTTTCTTGTGATGAAAATCACAATGAGGATGATATTTTTAATTGATTTTCTGATGATTATATAGAAGGATATTCCTCACTTGAAGAAAGCAATGTTATAGATGCTCATGACATCACTTGTCCACAAGTGAAGGAAAAAATTGCATGTGGTGAATACTGGGAATGTAGTTCAGATTTTCCATCAATGGAGCATGATGATTGTGTGAATGATAAGGAATTTGAAGATAAGGATATGTATGTTCAATATTCTGATCTAGATCACAATGCTAAATATGATAAACATGTTGATGAATGTGTTGATGCCCTTGCTGCTCATGATTGTCTATGTATGGAAGAGGTGGAAATGTTTGTGATACATGAAGAGGATGATGTTGTATATGATGAATCCCATATTGGTGAATATGAATCTGAGTACAAGTGCCTCTTGTTTGATGTTCCTTATGTGAACATTGACATGTTTTCATCCTTTGAGAAAAACATTTATGTGAAAGAAAATTAAAATTATAGTTTTATTGCTGATGAGAAGATTTCAAATGGAAATGAGTCTTTCACTTTTGGGTTAGCACACATATCAATTGATGTTGCACATGAGGTTACCAATGCACATGGGTGTCTTTATGCTGCCCCTGTTGAGGTTAGATTGCTTGAACCTACCCTTGAGGTAGTTTCTATTGGGTTGAATGATAATGTGAAGAATGAGTTAGAACATGTTAGTGAGCCTAAGATGAGTGCATTTACTCATTTCCTAGATGTTAATGGTGCATATGATCCCCATTTCTATGATACCAAGGTGTGTTCTAATATACTTAAACTAAAATGTCAAAAAATATGCCCATGTTGTAGTGATAAATATAAGGATGCTCTAGAATATGCATCTTTTTTCTTTCACATATTTGAAAATGATTTGCATGACATACAACAATTTTTTTATGAGAGCTTTCAATTTCAGGTGCAAACTGATTTGGATGTCCAAGTCTATGATGTCAAAGACCGAATGGACTCTGAAGGCTTCTATTTATCAGCTCAAGTGAGTGAGCATCTAGTGGAACATGAAAGTGAGTTGGCTAAAGTGAAATGTCAGAATGATTATGAATTTCAGTTAGTGTCTAATTGCAGATTACAGATTGATAAAATATGCGGTGACATTGGAAAGCATAATGATCTAGTGGGACATGTCAGTGTCTAAGCTAGCTTGTGGGGAGTTCATGACAATGTTTATAGACTTGGCGTACTGCAAATAACAAATAATTTTGTTTTTGACAGGGGTAAATATTAGTATTTCTTTGTCGAGGGCCTAGGGACTCCAAATGAAGTTTAAAAATGAGTTCTAATACAACATAATGGAATAGTTTTCAGGGCACCCATCTGAATCAGTGTTTGGTTGACTCTCTAAATATCTAGATTCTCACCATATACCCACCAGGGATATGCATCCCTAAGCTAGAGCCACTGATAGAGCTTTTAAAATTAATACAAATATTAGCTGGTTATGTCAGAAGTCTTGTCAGGCTATTACCCTTGTGCTTAAGGGTCAAATGTTAGGGTTTAGGTGTTTATTTCCCTTGTTTAAAATCTTCACATCTTTTAAACCCTTGCATTATTTTTTCATGTTGAGGCAACCGGTTACTTAAGTCATTGATTGAGCCTTTTATGTTGTGCATGTACCAACCCCCTTTAAATGACTGGTTGGTCTTGTTGTGTTGGGTTATAATTTTAATCCCCATACGTGTGTTGGGTTGTATTCTGAGCTATCAGATTGATGGATTTGATTTTGGTCATTCCTCATGGGCCTCATAAAGACTTTGGATGATGTCACTAACATATGGTGAGGTGTGTGAGATGTTGCCACATGTCGCTTACAATAGTGGGGCCTAGTCTAAATTTGCAAACAATATTAATAAGGGCTTTCTAATCAATGATTGTCATGTGATGATGAAGATTGATCATGGCCATCCTTTGCAGACCTCACACGATTAAAATAATGGTCTTAAAAATGTTGCGAGGTGTGCAAATAGGCGACATGTGGATTCATTTGATGACACAAGGTGGTTGGTTGGGGCCCTTAAGTGACATGCATGTATTTTGACTAGGGTGTGTATTATTGGTCGATGGGCCTGCCATGTGACAACATGGACTTTTCAAAGGTGTTTGACTTGATTTGAGTCATTCAACATGCCAACTCATCAATGCATCGATGACCCAAATTCAAAACATTGAACTAGCCATGTGATGGTTGTTTGAGCTCTACTAATGGAAAATATTAATGGTGCAAGCTTTTCAATGGATATCAACATAATTCCCATGTGTGCAAGGGGTTATCTCCTAGTAATCATGATGAATAGTATGTCAATTTCTATGAACCTAGAAACTAACAATGGTGAAATTCACGTCAGCAAATAATCATTCACTCACTCGTGTTGCAGTTGGAGCATTGATGATCACTACATCAATTTGCTCGATAAATGCTTGTTGGTTATTCATTTGCATCATAGAAATTAAGAGTTTGAATTCCTCTATGTTTTTGCATTGGGTGATTGTTGGGTCTACACACGTGTTGGGTTTGAGTGCAAGATGAGCAAGCCAATTGCTTCTAGTTCACCTCTACACAGGTCTCCAAGAATGGATACATGAAGATCTCAGGAGGAGGTGAAAAAATATGAACATAGAACACTTCTAGGTTCTCTTGACTTTTGGGAAGAAAACATGAGGTCCCTCTCGAGTGTTACTAGATGCAGTTCTCAGCTTAAGAGTCGAGTTGCGCGAGTAGAGGTGACAAGTTGTGAAAAGGAAAAGAGGTTTGTTGAGTGTGGTGAAGGATCAAAGGACAAGCCAAGGTTCAGTCAAGGCTCTCTGGGGCAACAAAATACACCCATTGATGTCTCTAGTAGCTCTGGTAGTGATGGTTCTAAGACTGATTCTGATTATCGTAGCTACCTCGCAGTATCTCCAATTATCATGGTGGCATCATGTGTTTCTCTTGGTTCTTGTGTTGAGAAAGGTGTTTGTGAAGTTAAAGTGGTTTTTTCACCTCCCACTAAGGTGAAAATGTGAGACGACCATCTATATTGTGGCCGTGATGCTACTCTGGGTTCTAGTTTATATGGTCTTTTGGGTTCTGCAATTTTGTTCTGGTGCTGATATTGTTTCCTTTTGGGTCTAACATGGACAAAAGCAACAAGGCCTTGGTGCAATTTTTCTATAGTTATGGTGGTACTAACTATTTACGTAGGTTGTAACTATTTTGATTCCACTGTTCACCAAATGATTACATCCAATTGTGTGAGAATTTTGAAATGCGAATGAAATCCTATTTTGAAATAAAATTTTGCTTAAATGTAATGACAATAGGCCCAAAGATTTTAGCTCTCCTATTCTATAAAGGAGATCTCAAGGCTCATTGTATTGGTCATATTTTTGAATCCTAAAGGTCTAGGTGGTATATATTGAATGCGTATAATGCAAAATTTAGGATGAGTTAGCTGGTAAATTGTCTTGGGTAAGGTATGTATATGAGATAGTCTTAATGGGTCATATGTAATTAGTGATATTGAAATAAATCTAAAATTTCAAGGTAATTGCTCTCTTGTGTGTGTTGTGACAGGCTATGAATAAAATTATCAAGGTATTTTCATTTGTCTTCAATAGTTCATCTAAATGTATGGTTCTATTTATTACCTTAACTTAAAGAGTTAATAAAATTCTTGAGAAAGGGTTGTAAGCCTGTGATAATGTGCTAAGGATCTGATAAGGTATTGCTTTAAATACTGTGAAGTCTGATGATGTAATGCATTTTGAGATTTGTTCACTAATATTAGGGTTAAATTTTATGTATGACTGAATATTTAATATGTGACTCCTGCCCAGTTTGATGAGGAACTGGCTAGTTCATTTAGGTTTCTTTTAAATAAATAAAATCATAAATCCCCTACATGTGGATTCAAGGTCAAAACATTATATAATTCAACTTCTATCTATTAAAAGATACGAATCTCATATAATACCTATATTCTTAGAAAATATGCGGTCATTTGTGTAAAGGTCAATCAAACATTTAATAAATCTTGTATATTTGCAAATGGTAGGAATTTATTCATGTGTGAAGTGTTCTTCTGGAAATGGGTATCAGAAGAAGACGAATAGGACCAGCCACCTTGGCCTCACATAGCCAAAAGAGTAGGGATAAAGCTCTGAGAATCTTTATCTATTAGTTGGCCATTAGATTTTGTTATTCTTGAACATAGAGATTGGCTATCTCTTAGAGAATTTCAAAGCCTAGCTGGAAAACTGACCAACAATATCCATCATCACTATTCTCTCTCTCTCCTCCTACTCATCAACTCCTCCACATCTACTCTGTCTCAGTGCCTGCTCATCATCTAATAAAGGCACAAGCTCTTCTGGGATCGATATTCATGGGAAGGGATGTATAAAGAAGTAATGTGTGTACTCCTTTGACAAAGAAGCCTCTATGATCTTTGGATGGTACTCCCATATCACTAGTTTTAATCCATAGTACTCTTGGAATATTGCATCATATGATAAAATACACCGCCACTCTGGAATGTCCTATCATCTCTATGCATAATGAGTAAGACCTTATGGCATACCTTGTACTTGCTCATACTGTTGATACACTCTCCCAAGAAGAAATCTCTCAATAATGAATGGTGTCCTCTCGATCAAATATCTAGTAGTGCACACATATGGCATCTTTGTGTCATCCTTCAGCCATTACTCATAGCCTATGTAGGGCCTCCATGTCAATATATCGAGATCATCCAGAACCCTCCGCCAGTAGTCTAGTTTTCCTAGCTTATGCTGGACAACTTGACCTATATACCCATGAACGTAAAGCCTCCCAACTAGATAATGTCTCTCTACAATAGCTCGCATGATATCTATCTGCTCCCATGCCCATATGTGTAACAAGGTAACCTCAGCTAATAAACTAGATGCTTTGAGGTAAACAACTTGATGTAGATCATGGTACAAATAGGCAAGCATGCAAGAGCCCCAAGTATATATGTTCCCCTATGTGATCATGATCCAAACCCTACTTATTGAAAGTCCCTTTGACCTACGGTCGGGACATAGGAATCCTCCAATGAATCCATCTAACACACATTTCAATGTCGCATATGCATCAACCATATCCCACCATGGGATCCCATAACTAGGAATTTTCTCATCCTCAAAGACTCTCCTCAATGCATCGGTCCCTTCCTGCTCAGTGGAATCATATACAATTGAATCGCCAATGACTGGAATCCATAAAATCTGATAAATATCCTCTGGTGTGAAGGTCATATCACTAGTAGGAAAGTGATAGGTGTTATGATCACTGTTCCACCTCTCTGCCAAAGTGATTAGAAGCCCCCTGTTAATCCTATGCTAGGGCATGTCAAGCAAAGAAGTCAATCTACATCATCCAATCACATTCAGATCAACCCGATCTAGATGTGGAATCAAATCTCAGGTCCTCAAGAAACACTCCCACAACTTCAAGACTGATGAAGGCTCCTATCATCATAACATATCTCAAATTAGTAATCTTGTCAATCAACCTATCAATCTAATAAGCTCTAGTGAGACTTTGATTGAATCTCGCGAGCGTCTTTCATTGATCCTCACCTATCATGAGGTCAATTATCATCATCCTATCATCGAATCTCACCTATCATGAGATCAATCATCATATAATCTATCAACATCGTCAAACATCATCAAATCAAAGGTTGATGCAATTGAAAATCATCAAAATTATGGACTCTAATCTAAATTTCATCAATCTAGCATGGATGCGCTAAAATAGTGTTTCAAAATGCTAAAAATATGGATGCACCAGATAATTCTACCAAAGTGCCACAATAAGGCTTCAATGTGCCAAAAGTCTAGATGTGCCATTAAATCCACCAGATGTACCTTTTGAGGGTCCCTATGTGCTAAATCACTTAATGCACTAAAACATCCACCCAATGCATGCTAAATCTTGTCATCTATGCACTGAAACTATCATTGCACTAAAAGATTCTATGGATTCACTACCAAATTTTATGCATGCGCTAATATCCTATGCACTAGAGAAATGAACCTATGCACTAAATATCTAACCCTATACACTAATCTACTATATGTACTATAATAGTGACCCGATGCACTACATCGACAACCTAGTGTGCTACAATGTGAAAAGGTAGAATTCAAACATGAAAAATGAGAGAAAAGAGATTCAAAATTCATAAAGAGGTTTTTTAGGGTACGTACCGAAGGTCCATATGTGGCTAGGTGGTTGTGACATCTCACGTGATCAAATTAGTGGGTCTGGATTGAAATCACTATCTTGCTCAATTTGCACTAGGTTGCTCTAATCACTCAAATTCTCAAAATCCAAATGCACAAATGAATTTCATTTCACCTCTTTTTACCTTTTAAAGGGTAATTAACTTGGAATTTGGTGGGATTGATTTATTTTATTTTTCAAAGGGGCCTTAATTAATCAATTCATCAAATTTGGTAGGTTTAATATCATTTTTTTCAGAGATAAATCATCTTGGCATCATAAAAAATTGAAATCATCATCAAAACATTATAAAATCATCAATTCTTTTGAAAATTTCAAAAAATCCTAAAAATAAAAAAATTATCGATTTATCTCCCGAGGGGGCATATATCCATTATCATTCAAATTTTCAGCGTATGGAGCATCGAAAAAAATAAATTGTTAGCACATCATTAAATTTTTCTTTGAAGCAATGTGTAAACACATCACTTTAAAGAGGGACAAAATGTATACACCTAAAATTGGTCTTGATAACTAATTAATTAAATACAAGCTATTTAGTTAATAATTTTTTTAATTTATCTAGTTAAATAAATAAATTTATAATTTTTTTCTATAGTTCACATTTTCTAAATTTCTTCTATCTTAAAATCACATTCTTCTAATTCTAAATAAATGAATTTCAATAGTTTGTTATCTTTCCTCTCACTAAAATTAAATCCTAAATTTAAATTTAGTCACATGTCTACAACCTTTTCCATTTTCCACTTCATCATGTGTCTCAACAAATTAAATATTCCAAATATTTTATTTGGATATTTATCGTCAACAAATGTTGAAACAAACTTGAGACACTTGGCTCTTCTATTTCATTTTGTCTCTTGTACACTTAGTAGATTGTTTTCATACAAGGGAACACTCTCCTTATTTATCTCTAACTTCTTCATCCTCCACCCTTCATCTATTCAAATTGAATACAAACCATTGGTTGCTGCCACATCACAATAGGCCTTGGAAAATCTATAAATACAACTTCACTCTACAAAAAATGCATCCCAACTTTGAGAAAACTTACTCTGCAGAAATTCCATTAGAGAATTTGAGCACTTTAGGATTTGGGCACTTAGCATTTACCAATTAGAAGCATATTAGTTTAGAATTATGGATTTTCAATTAGTTGGATTTTAGTTAGCATAGTAATTTTTCATATAGTAGTTACATCATAGAATTCAAAATCATATCCTTATCACAACATCATTATCATGGCATCAATATCATAAAATTTATCATTCATGTAGGAATAGTTTCTTGCATTTTCAACATCTCGTTCTTCAGGTTGTCATTCTAATAGTCATAGTGCATACACAATTTGAGAGCCATTATGATTTAATGAATCCTTGAGGATAGAGAACAATGGGACAATTTTAGAGAATTTTGTTTATTTCAGTTCAGTTAAATTTATGATTTAAATTCTCTAATATAATATGTTTCATTGATTATGTACGTGTTTTATTTCTTATTTGCACATTTTACCTAATGCCACACGATGCACAAAAATATACAAAAATAGTCTTTTTTCAACAACACGATAACGAAAATTGAAACAATATACTGACACATTATTGGAATGATAAGTCATATTTTGAGTGTTATATGAAACATTGATGTCACCATTGTTTGCAGTGATGGAGAATGTATTTTTCCTATGTAAAAATGTGTATGTATCTCATAGTAGATGCAAACACCATTGATACATATTGATCCCTATGTGTTATATGGAACATTGATGCAACCATTAATAAGTTTTGATAAATAATCTAGTCTTTTCTGAACAACACCTTATCGAAGATTGAAACAATATAGCATTTGCAATAGTAGCTTATAAAAAATGGAACAATATAGGCTAAGCTAGAGAACAACAATGAACAATGCCTTATGAAAATCAACATAAAATGTATAACATTAACTATTTTATTGCATTTCAAGCATAGCGACAAGATAAAAGCCTTAAATCAAGCAATATTGGTTTCAACAATGGCCTAGATGGAAAAACCCACAAAACACAAAGATTCACACTAACAAACATATGCCAAAATATAGTCTTTTTTCAATAGCACAATAATGAAAATTGAAATAATATAGCCTTTTCAACAGTCTTTTAATAATCCTTTTATGATACCATTACACTAAGACATTATAGCATAGATGAAATCGAGATAGATATACATTATCTCAAAAGGATAATACAATTATGTGAAAGATTAGAATATAATTGAAATTTCAAATAAAAGTATTTACATAAGTCATGCACAACCTTAAGAATAAAGAGATAATTTCATTCATAGAATTTTGTTGAAGATTGATACAAAAAATTTAAATTATATTTTGGTATTTTATTTCTAACCATTCTAACTAATTTTGTAGTCATTGATTATTCTCAAAGGTCATTTATAAGACATTACTTCCTCAAAATCCCCATTGTGCGATTTGAAAACTCAAAAAATTCAAGATCATAATAAAAATCCAAACCATTATGAATGATGGGACTCATGAAAACCAAAACTAAGAATAGTTGATAGAGCCTAGTTGAAAGCCTTACAGAAAGGCTGACTTCATGGAAGATCTAATGCCATGAAAAGATACACAGTACTCATGAATATAAACTGAGATGAAAGATCATTGACTAAGACATTACTATGTTATGTCAAACATGGTTGTTTGTGTTGAGTATGTTATATAAAAATCAAAGGAAAATGTGAAGTTTAGTGCAATAAACATGTGTCATTGGTAGACAATATATAAATTAGGAAATATTAAATGTCCTATAATTTATAAAAAATAATATGCAATTCTTGTGCAATAAAAGGGATTAAATAAATAAGATGTACGCATACCTTGTGGGTGCAACATGATGTAGTATTAATAGAAGAAAAGAAGGCCTACTCTCCACCCTACCATATTGGGTCATGTAGGCTCATGGGCTAACACCAAACCCCCGAAAAAGAGCATACATTGGCCACCACTATGATTAATAGTGAAACCAATGTTTCAACACTTTATAATTTTCTTTAACTAAAATCAGTGTTACACATTTTTAAAAGTATATATAGTTGTGTCATTTATGACAAATAATTTGACATGTAGTTGTGAAATAAGAGATGTGATCAAGGACATATAACCTTACCTTCTATATAAATAGAATGTAGTTACAACTTGTACACCATGCCAAACATGTGATCAAAAAGCTATTTCGTATTATGGAGATGTGCTGTTACAGTTGAGAATGTTTTCAATCTAAAATTGTTTCAATTAGATATAGTTAGACACAAGGAAAATGTGAAGTTAAGTATGATGGACATGTGCCATTGGTATACAATATTTAAATTGGGAAATATAAATAGTTCTATAGTTTATAACAAATAATATATAGAAGAGATCTCATAAACAATATGCAGGCATAACTTGTAGAGAGAATAGGACACATGTTTACAATTATAACCCATATAGTTCTATTCTGACAACTGATAATTCTATTGAGTTGAAATCAATGTTATTAATTTTTGAAAGTATGTACAGTTGTATCATTTGTAAGAAATTATTTGAGATGCAATTGTAAAATAAGAGATGGAATAAAGGAGATATAGTATTACCTTGTATATAAATGGAATGTAGTTGCAACTCATACACCATGGAAAAGTTGTGATCACGAAGCTATTAAGCATTATCAAGATCTATAGTTATAATTAAGAATTTTTGAAATCTAAATTGGTTAGAATCTGATATAGTTAGAAACAAATGGTTTGAAGGAAAGAGCACTAGCAATGAAATTATTGACCAAAGAAGAGGAAGGTATTTAGAGCAACATTAAATATAAATGCTATTTGGTCAAGCAAAGAAGAGGAAGGAATCCAAGTTTTTTGTTGGAGTAGATGAGAAGAATAATTCAAGAATCAAATAGAAACTTCTCTTAGTAATCAACTTATAAGCAAAACTCTAGCTAGCTTGGTAACAGTGATTAAAACTGGACGATGTAGGGAACAAGAAGGAAACAAAATTAGAAATGGTGGGAATTCTAAATGCATTGAAATAAATAGGGAAAGGAGAAGTGGTATAGTTATCATACAGAATTGAAACATTTCATCATGATGGCAATGTAGACAATTGTTGGAGGTGATCCTCTTCTTTGATTCAAAGTGCACTTTATTTGTTGGAATGTAGTCTAGAGTATCTATCAAAAGAGAAAGGCGGATCTATACGTATTCTTGTTATTGATTTTACATGGGAAAGAGTTGTGAACCTTACCAATTTTCTTTCTTTAGTTCCAATATCTATTGTACCCCTCTCCAATGTCAGCCCTTGAGATTTATGTATTGTTATTTCCCAAGCCATTGTCAAGTGGAGCTTTCTTTGGTTTCCCCATGTGATCGGGGGAATGGGTATGGATTTTGGGTTGTCTTGATCCCATGTTGGGCCAATGTAGTTTGGGAAGTGGACAATAGAATATTCAAGTGTTTGGGGTAGTTTAGCACCCCTAGCATATATGATAGACTTCACAAAACCTAATGATCCATTAACCAAGGCAGGTGCCAACCAAATATTTATTGTTAACATTACTTGATTGGAAATTTCAAGAAAGATCTCTGCTTGAAGTTGCTCATCATTTCCATAATCAAGTGTGTTTTGTTTAGTAGTTTGAGTAGCACTAATTGCAATGGGTATATTTAACTGCTAAAGCATTTTTCTATTATGCAAGGCAACAGTTGGAACTATGAAATTTTGACAACTTCATTAACCCTTAATGCTTATTAGTACCCCAAAAAGGTTCATAATACAGACATAAAAAGCCTCACATAGCTTTTTTTACCAAGGTCCGAATTAAATTTTGCCATAAAAGCCCTATAAATTTCATCTGGCATTAAATATTTAACATTTGAAAATATCGGCATAAGTTGATACAAGTCTCATCAATGATAAAATGCATTTCATCGATATATCGACAAGACATCAGAAGGGTCATACTGATAAATTCATACACCAAGAGAATGTGGGTCTATATTTCTTATCGGCAAGACAAAAGGTATCAGCGTGATGTTGTAATGTCATATCGAGCTATGTTACCTTTTACCGATATGAATAAAATAAATTCTATTGGAGAGACTATGGTCATCGGAGTAAGTTTTCAAAACACTACCCAAAGCGTTATTGGTCTTGCCGATAAAGCACGAGAGGACTCGTTCGGTAAGACAAATGAGGCCGGGAAGAGTTTGGAGAGTCTTACCGACCCCTCAGGTTACACCGATAGAACACAACAAACATTATAACCTAGAATGAATCAAATTATTGAATATGCTCCTCAAGAGCCACTTAATTGTTTTTGTGATGTTGATTTGGGGATTTTTAGAGTGGAACTATCTCAACCTGAATTGGTAAGAAAAGATCCAATTGATCAAAATATTTCTGAAAATCAACAAGGAATATGAAAAAAAGTACTTCGATGGAGCCTATAGCCAAGAGGGAAATGGAGCTGGGATAGTTTTTATATCTCCTGATGGTTCAAATTACAAATATTCATTTTTTTTAGCATTTGAATGTACAAACAATGTAGCAGAATATGAGGCTTTGTTGACAGGATTGAATTTAGCTGTTAAACACAAGATCAAAATCTTAACAGTTTTTGGAGATTTGGAACTAGTTGTATCTCATATCAGATCAAAATATGTAGCAAAAAATAAAAGACTCAAACATTATAGAAATGCAATATGGGATACAATTGAACTATTGGATGCTTTCTCCATTGATTGGGTGGATAGATCAAAAAATATAATGGCAGACTTCTTGGCAAATGTAGCACTAAAACAAGATGATATCACATTACCAGGAGTGTCCCAAGTGGAATTCAAAACAAGACCTATAGTACCTGACAATGTATATAGTTGGCAGGTTTTCAATGATGACACTAACCTTTTGAAATTCCTTCAATGTATAAACCAGTATGACACTTAGGAAATTGATTTCAACGCCTTTGTGGAAGAAATAAATGGAGAACAAATAGTATTTGGAAAGAAGGTCTTGCAACTTAAGACTAATAAACTTCCCAAGGGGTTGGTAGCATTGGAAAGAGTATATGATAGAAGTGACCGATCCCTTATGAAACATACACTAGTCAAAAGAGAAGATATTGAAGAAATAAACTTAGGAACTGAACTATCACCAAGGAAGGTATATATTGGGAAGAAGATAAGCCCTACTATCTGAAGAATGTTGATTTCATTGTTAAGAAAGTATAAACCTGTGTTTGCATGGTCTTATGAGGACCTCAAGGCAAATAATGAGGATTTATTTCAGCATGAAATTCCATTGAAAGCAGATGCAAAGCCATTTAGATAGAAACAAAGGCCCATTAACCCCACTCTGGAACCAAAAATGCAGGAAGAATTGACCAAGCTTAGAGATGGAGGTATCATCAAACCTCTGAGGCACTCAACATGGGTGTCAAACCTTGTTCCTGCTAGAAATAAAAATGGAGATATAAGACTGTGCGTGGATTTCAGAAATCTAAATGTAGCCTCCCTCAAGGACAACTATCCTTTGCCTAACATGGAAGCTATACTGCATAAAGTGACCAGGTGTGAGTTGTTGTCTATCATGGATGGTTTTTCTGGTTATAACCAGGTTAAGGTCGGGGAATGTGAGCAATACAAAATGACTTTCACAACCCCATGGGGAGCATATGTATATGTGAGAATTCCTTTTGGTCTTACTAATGCAAGAGAAACCTTTCAAAGGGCTATGGACTTAACATTTGCTGACCTGTGTCTTTCTTTAGTAAATCTTTACAGGGATCGAAGTTGAAGTATGGCATAATTAAAAAACAAGCCTTTGCACTAGTAAAAGCCACAAAAGCGTTTAGACCATATCTTGTTGGAGCCAAAGTGATTTCTTATGTCTCTCACATAGTAGCCAAAGACATCTTGACACAATCAGAAGTGACAGGGAAGAGGTGCAAGTGGATTAACAAAATTCAGGAATTTGATATGGAAATACGGATTACTAAATTGATAAGAGGCCAAGGATTGGCCAAATTGATGGTAGAAACAAACATTGAGGCAAATCAAGTTTGCAATGTACAAGAAGAAGGAAATGCAATTGCAAGTATTGAGCATACACCCTGGTACACAAACATCATGCATTACCTCAGGAACAAAAAGTGCCTGAAAGGATTCAATGATAACCATAAAAGAACTTTGAAACTGTAGACCTCTAAATATGTATTTATAGAGGGTGATTTATTCTAGAAAAACAAAGATGGAATGTTGTTGTTATGTTTGGATGAGTCACAAGCTAATCATGTTTTGAAAGAAATGCATGAAGGGGTTTGTGGAGGGCATTATTCCACAAATACAACTGCACATAAAATCCTTAGGGAAGGTTATTACTGGCCAAAGGTTTTTAATGATTCATTTTCATACGTAAGAAAATGTGAAGCATGCCAAAATTTCTCAGGGAAAATGAAGTATCAGGGAGCTCTACCACTCATACCTATGCAGGTTGAAGCCCCTTTTCATCAGTGGGGAATTGATTTCATTGGGGAAATACAAGAGAAATAGAGTGGAGGACATAGTTGGATACTAGTGGCCATTGATTACTTCACCAAATGGGTGGAGGCAATCCCAACCAAGAAAGCAACAAGTAAAGTTGTAATCAACTTTTTAATGGATAACATTATTACTAGATTCAGTACACCATTGAGAGTGATTACAGATAATGGGATGTGTTTCAGGTCTGATGAGTTCAAGGAGTTTTGTAGAACATATGGCATTAATGTTTCTTATTCTGCTCCATATAATCCACAAGCTAATGGTCAGGCAGAATCTAGCAAAAACAGTCTTTTAAAAATCATAAAAAGGATGCTCAGTAAAAACAAAAAATCTTAGGATTCAAAGTTAAGGTTGGTTGTATGGGTAGATAGGATTACTATCAAAAAGGCAACTGGAAAATACCCATATGAATTAGTGTATGGAACACAAGCTAGGATGCCTTTACAAAATTTATTGCCAGTTTACAAATTTATCCTTCAGGAAGATATAGATGTTCCTGAACCAATGGAGGAGAGAATGGAGCAACTTGCAGAACTTGATGAAAGAAGGAGAATAGCTCAAAACCAGAACATGAAATTGCAAGCACAAATGAAGTATTTGTTTGATAGAAAAGAAAAAAATAGAAAATTTGAAAATGATGATTTGGTATTGATGTGGAATGCTAGGTGCCAGGAGAAGGGAAAACATGGAAAATTTGAGGCATTATGGTTAGGACCTTTTGTTATTATTGGAAAGCAAGGAGAGGATTCATATTATTTGCAAAATATGAGTCGTGAAGAATAGGAGTTGCCTGTACATGGGAAATTTCTAAAATAACATTTCTCTTAAAAGTTACAGAGGATCAAGGGTTGCCAATGCATGGACAACTCTTGAAGAAAACTTCTCATAAAATTTCCATGCATAGTAGTATAGGAAGTAAAGGATACATGAAATTTCTAGTACATGGACAATCCTGGAAATCCTGTTTTGATGTTTTATCCATGTACAATAGTTTAGGATCATTTTTCATCTCCACTTTCTTTCATCCATAATGTTTGGTCTACTCACTCAAAGATCTGGATCCTTGCAATGATCTTAGAATCATTCATCCCTAGATGGAGCCACTATTGGAACTATGAAATTTTGACAACTTCATTAACCCTTCATGATTATTAGTACCCTAAAAGGGTTCATAATACAGACAAAAAGCCTCACATAGAATTTTTTACCAAGGTCCGGATTAAATTTTTCCATAAAAGCCCCATAAATTTCATCTGGCATTAAATCTTTAACATTTGAATATATCGGCATAAGTTGATGTAGGTTTAATCATTTATAAAATGCATTTCCTCAGTATATTAGCAAGACATCAGAAGGGTCATACGGATAAAGTCATACACCAAGAGAATGTGGGTCTGTATTTCTTATTGGCAAGACAAAAGGTATCAACGTGATGTTGTTCGGTCATATTGAGCTATGTTAACTTTTATCGATATGAATAAAATAAAGTCTATCAGAGAGACTATGGTCATCGGAGTAAGTTTTCAAAACACTGCCTAAAGAATTATTGGTCTTGTTGACGAAGCAAGGGAGGACTCATTTGGTAAGACAAATGAGGCCGGGAAGAGTTTTGAGAGTCTTACCGACCCCTCGGGTTACACCGACAGAACACAACCACTGCAAAGGATATAACATTGGATGAAGCATGTGAGAAAAACGAATGAATGATGATGATGGATATCATGATCCATGATGTGTTAGGAGATGCAAACACACATAAGCACTAGGATTATACAGAGCACATATCTACAATTCATTTATAGCTTAATAGAAATTAGTTAATGATAAACTTGTTAACATTTTATGCTTAAGACTTTTCAAAAAGGAACGTCCTTTTGCAAACTAAATGTATAAGTATCTGTTGTTGGATAATAGGAAGGAGTAAGAAGTAGAATTAGAATAGGATAGATTGTTGTAAGCATTATATTTTCAGAATGATATTCAAGGAGACTATGTTGCATATATGAATTTCGAGGAAGATAATGAAAGATTGTTGATTTTGTGATTTCATTCTGGTGTCAATTGTTTGTTTGATTACTGTGATCATTTGATTGTCTCCAATATGATTTTTCTCTATTGTTTAAATTGAAGTATCAAGTATATGTTTAGTTTATCAGTACACATTTCTTTTTTCTATGTGATTTGATTTATTGGATTATTTAAATAAAGATTTAAATTCCTTTCAATCAATTATAGTAATCTGGGAATGTCATTTGGATCAGTAAGAAGAATTAGATAATTAGATTTGATATTCTACATCAAGTAGGGTTTATCAATTACATCCTTGCATGTTTATACCAGTTATAAACTAATAATTGTATGCCAAACTATTAGAGGATTTGCTAGATAGAAACCACTCATTAAAATCTTTCATTTGACTCCATTTTACCCAATAAGGCACTGGTCTCCCGTATTTTCATTACATTAGTTTTATTCATCTAGTTTGATATGTCTTAACTAAACATATTAATTCATACCAAATTAGGATCATATCTTTCCACTATCAAATTGCCATTTGTCGATAGTTAGGTCAAGTAGGAAACAAGAATTCAAATCTGTTTCATTCATATAGGTGCACCCACCTAGGTTTAGCAGAGCCTTAAGAGTAGAAGGTTCAACCATATTGGTTGGCCTTGTTAGTTGGCCAATAACGTAGTGAGAGTGTGGCAACCTCTTGTGGTTCATTCAAACTAGCGTTTTTGAGACCCAATAGCAACCAACCTATTTCTTGGGAATAAGTGAATGGCTACATCAAACTCTTTGTTTTCATTAGCTTAAAGCACATAATTTTTTCAATTCATAAGAGTTTGTCAATAAGCCTGAGATTCATGACAATTTCTTATATAGGAAAGGAGTCTACAAAACTCTTGTTGTGTATTGGATTGACCATACTAGCAGAAGACTGTGTTGAGCATGACAACAACATTAAAAGTGTTCCAAAGAGCCAAGGATGTGGAGCGAGAAGCATAGATAGGCCTATCCAAAACATGTCATAATTATCCTAGGTCACCCACAAGTATAATAGAGGTACCACCAAATGGCTACATATATCTAGCAGGAAACACTTTCCATAATCAACTATCTATTTTGAGCAACAAATTGGGCCCCAAGAATCTCATTTCATCAATTAAGATGTACTTAGTATGTTTGAAGTCCTCTTGAAATATGGCCAATGTATGTCCTTTTAACAGATTCATATCTATAATTGGTATTCAGTGAGTTGTATGTACTGTAGAGGCATGTATATTGTAGGTGGCCACCCCCATTGGCATCAAAGCAAGCAAAGGATTCATTCTCTTGTTCCATGATGTATTTAGTGTTCTTTGAATGTTGTCTATAATAAGTGATTTACCTATACCAACAATACCTTGAATAATCATACACAATGGTGATGATGAAGATGGGGCAAGATGGTGTTGTTCAATAATATTTAGAGCAAGCTTTTTCTTTGGAGAAAGCTGATGAAAAAGTGTAGGTGCAGCCAGTGAGAAAAGAGTACCTTCATTTGTATGGAATTTACTTGTTGAGATGAACACTACAACAATGTTTTTCAAATTCTCAGGAACATCATGTGCACCCCACATGTGGTTTAAATCAAAGTACCATCTACCCAATAGTTGCAGCTGGTCAAAGAAAACATTGTTTGTAGTGCCAAGGTGAGAAAGCAACTCCCATTCATATTCATCTACGGGAGGAAAAGAATAGGTGTTTCTGGTATCACTATTACCTTCCTCTTCATTGGTGGGGGGAGCAATAACTCTATTGACATGCCAAGGGTGATAGGCAACAACATGAAAAATCCTCCAGTTTTGTGTTATACTATCTCTAATGAGACCTATGTATGCTTCAACATTTTAGAAAGCCTTATATAGTAGCAATTCCAATGAGTAAAATGTTTCAAAGGTATCACTATGCTTCAGTGGAGTGGATTTGAATAGTGGATAAACAATGATGATAGCAGGGTGTGGGTGCGAATGCCAACCCCCACCTTTGTGATTTTTTTGAAATGTATATAATAGTGTAGATTGAATAAGGGATATAATCTCCATTTAAGCTGGTCTTTGCATGTAACAAGGATTATAACCACTTGCAAGATCGCCACCATTATCAGTTGTTTTCAAATGGTGGAATTTCTACCTGCTCACGTTCAAAGACAAGAAATGCCCGCTTGAGATGACAAGGAGTAACTTTTGTAGCATATGGCATGTTTCTTGTGCACCAATGTCACAATCAATAACCAAGTTCATCATGAATTTTTGATAGGCAAGCAACACTTTATCCTCAAATGAATTTATATTTTCAAGCCTCTGCAAGATATCAATATAGCTTTTAGAATTTTTTTCAGACTTTGATGAATATTTGGAAATGTAGTTTAGCACAATTTGTCTTGACAAGATTGGTTGTCAGTCAATGTTTTCTCGCAAGATTGCAAGAATCTCAAGGTTGTGGATATTAACACACTCATTATTTCTTTTTTTTTATAGGATTTGTTTATTCATTGTTAATTACCAATGTCGATGATGGTTGTGCATTCCATGGAGCTTTGTAGCAACATTGTAATTGGTAGCCTTTTTTTCTTGAGGCCAGTGTACTGAGTACATTTGGTATGCCTTTGTACCATATTCAATAGATGTTTGTAATCCACCATTGGATCCATGCAAGAATTTTTGAATTGTCAAGAAAACACAGGTCATCGAAAGAAGAGTCATGGACTCTTGATATTAGTTATTTTGGGGAACAAGAATTCCATGTTGAAACATAGTGATTGAAGAAGTTTTTTTCCTGCTAAAGCTCATGTGGGTTGGACCAATCAAGCATGTCCATATTAAGGGAACCTGGAAGCTACATGAAACCATGGACATGTGATGATCCATGGTGTTTCCACTCATACATATACCAGTTATCCTTTGTATGGAAAATCCTCTCAATAACCTCTTCATGGAAAATGGTGAACCTTAAGTGCATGTACAAGGCTATTATGTGTGGGTTATGGATGACATTGTCTATAAAGTGTCTTCAGGAGTATGAAATATTTGGTTGGGCATGATGATCAATTACCTTGTGCAACTCAGGCCATTTTGTGTTTGCAAAGCTCAAAGTGAAGAAGAGAGTTGGTGTTCCAAGTGGGTGGATCATTGCTACAAGTTCTTGCTAGCACATGCCCCAATATGAGTGGATCCCTCACAAAGATGCACCAAAATGAACAAGTGGGTTTGCTATCTGCGTGTTTGGTTCATCCCAAAGCAATTGTTGCAAAGCAATAATAGACTTTGGGATCCTTTCTTCCAAGTTTTTTTTCATGAAAATGAAAGCCGACTATTGGCTTTGATGTTTCATTATCAAATTATAAAGTTAATATCTAAATCTGACTTGCCTTCCAAATTTATTATCATAGTATCTCATCAAGTTCTATTCATATTCATGTAAGTTAATTTGTATGCTTCTCGATTATAGGGGCATTTTTGTTCTAGTGGGGAATAATATTGGAAAAGCCATGCTTAATAACCCTTATGTATTATATTCAATGATAGGGTTAAAATTTATCTTAGGCCAAGGAAAAGTATGTTGACTAATGTCTTCAATCTATAAGGCATCTCTAATTACCTATAATTCTTGGGGAGGGTTAGGAATTAATGAAATAAATGATGATGACTCCTCAAGCTTGGCTTCGTCATCAAAAACACTTTCTAGAGTTACCTCTGGTTCAGCTATGTTATGTGTTGGTTCTTTCATTATGTCCAAAAGATTGGAGATGTCAGTAGTTATAGTAGGCAACAAATTTAATGCATCACAATCAATTGAAACATCACTATATTATGGATCATTCTCAATTTTGTATATTAATTCAGCCATGACATTATGTTTGTTAGCATACAAATGGGTATGTGTAGGATCATGATGGGCCAAAAAGTGGTTATATGTAAGTGATATGATGGCCCATGTGGCTGACGACTTTTTCTTACCCAAAATTCATGAAACGAAAAGGGTTTTTAAAGGAGATTCTTAGCTTTCCACCAATATAAATTATTGTTTACTTTTAATTTAATAAATGATTATTATTCATTTTCCACTTGAATTATGACTAAAGTCCTGATTGATAGGTTGGTTGAAAACATCTATAGATTTCAAACAATATCATATTTTTTGAATCTGAAAAAATGTGCCACATTCTATGCTTTACATACTATAGGATTAAAAAAAAATTGAATTTCATGAAGTTTTGACCAAGTTAAGGTGGTCAGATGTATAAGTTATTATATTTTTTAAAAGTTGTAATACAAAAATCATAATTAATTATTTACTTGGAAAAAATTAACAAAAATTATGCATCACATTAGGACATGAGTCTTCTACTTATATCTAAAATATTATAAAAAAATATTATCATTTTATTGTGGTTAGGGTGGTCAAGCAAACACCCACTTCTTATTTTTTTCCTGAAATTTAAGTACTATTGCATTGAAATTTCAAATTTTCACCAAATAGATTAAAACAATAAATAAATAAACCTAGTAGTTTAGAAAGTAAATTCAATTTTCTATAGATTCTATTCTTACATATTTTTGAAATAATATAGATAACTTATTCAAATATTTACGTCAAGCTACCTAACTCTGATTTTTTGAATTTTCATCTCCACTTAAGGGCCTATTTTTTCCTTGATGATCTTGCACATACCCCAATAATAGTTCATCCTTTGAATGCCAATTCTTCAAAAAATCACATAGGAAATGTGGTAACAAATTTGCAATGGTCATGATGTCTTGAGGGAAGCTTATAGTATGGCCATTATATTTGTATTGGCGTCCTCTAGCATGGATCACCTGCAAAACTGGAGCAACTCTAGCTAAAATCATTTCTTCAAACTAACTAAGCTTTGCAAAGACAGGAGGTTGTAGTCCTGGATCCATCTTATTAACTAAACTAAATCTATGATAGCCTTTTTTCTAAGCACAACACAAACATACAATGTCCGCATTTGATTCTTGCACTTTTATGCTGACATAACTTTCCTTGTGTAATACCCCTCCGTTTTGCTTCTTGTTTTGTTTGCTAAATGCGATGTTTGGTTGCAGTTACTTTGATACTAGATACATTTTGTTATGATGTTTTGATTGCTACTATTTAGTGACAACTATTATTATGGGATGTGGTTATCTGATTATTGTTTCACATGCATTATGGACTAATGATGTTGTAGAGTTAGCATAAGATGTTATTATGAGATTAATGAATTATGATGGAAGTGTCAATTTCGATGAGTGTATGGGTGAAGAGGATGGGTTCGCATCACTCACTTGCAAGCGCCCTACGAATTCGTAATTTCTTCTTCATGGTGTGTATTATATGCTGGATATATTGTATGATGTTGTTTATTTGGTTTCAGGATTGCAGGTACATGACATCGACTCCACCTAGTTTCACAGGTTCGAGCGTGTCGATCCAACGGTTAAGTTGAATGGGAGATAGTAGCTCGGTAACATGTGTCAAGTCTACACCCTAGCCTTAGTGTGTCATCAGTCTTGGTTGTTGAGTTATAGTTTACCTTATTTTAATATTATTTGATTTTGAAAGGTGCATATTTATTTAATCAATTTTTAGAATTATTGCATGAAATCATGTTGATGGTTATTTAATTAAAATTATATTTTGTTGATTGAAAGTATTATTTAAATTAATTGATTAAATTTAATTATTTAATTAATTAAATTTAATCCAAAGGATGAATTTAGTTGTTAAATAATTAGATTAATTAATTATATGTGATGCAGGAAAATGAAAGGAAATAAAAGAATTAAAATTAATTTTGGAATTTAATTTCAACATGTGGGAATTAAATTAGAAATTGTAATTAAATGTTTATTTGGGAAATTAGTTGCATCTTTGGAAATTAATTTATTATTTGAAATTGCTTTGAAAGTGGGTTTTCGAAAATTGAAATTGAAATTGAATTTATTATCTAAATTGCATGTAATGTGAATTAGGGTTATACTAGGTATTTTTGATTTATAAGGAATGCATGTTTTAATTTTAGAAGGGAGTTTTTGGAGGAAAAATTCACTTTCACAGCAGGGAAGAAATTTTTGGAAAAATTTGCACAAAGAAGGGTTTGAAGAAAGTTTTGATTATAGAATTGATTGGAGGAAAGATTGTTTGCATTTGTTGGGTTTTGGATTGGATTCGTTGGAGGATTGAAGAAAATTCAGGAAATCTTTGGAGGAGGCTTGCATCAGAAATTAATCTTTTCCTGTAGCTTCTTGAACCAGGTTTTCCTCTTTGTGTTTTATTGTTCTTGGTTACTTTTAAAATAGTAGTGATTAAAGATTTGTTTAATAAATTTGTTTCAGAAAATAAATCTGTTATTAGAAGAAAAGAATTAAATAAATTTACAGCTTTTATTTTTGTGAAAATTCTTGAGTGAAAATTGTGAAAACCTCACTTGAATTTAAATTATTTGAAAAAATCGATTATTTTGTTGTTGGAATCAAACATAGAGATTGAATAATACATTTAGGATGTTTTTAGAAAATGTAACCTCTATAGGAAATCAAATTTACCTTGAAAAATCTAAGTGGAAATTAGCTGGGAGAAATCTTGAGGAATTGAAACTTCTAAATTTAATATAGATTCATTTTGGTTTAATTGTTCTTTTACTGTTTTAGAATTCAGAAAAAAATGGCTTAAAAGAATTAGTCTTAAATCTTTGTGTAATCTGGGATTTTTTGAAAAATTGCACAATTACATCTGTAGATGTATATTATTACAAACCTTCCCCAATTCGTCTATCGTTGAAATTCTTTTTTTTTTTATATATACACATATATACGTTTATATATATATATATATATATATATATATAATACATATATATACTTAATTTATTTTGATAAGTGTTCATTTAAATATGGAATCGTCATCCGTACGACGGACAAGATTCCAAATAATGGAAAGGGATTTCTTTTATTTTTTTAACCAAAACGCGTATGTGATGGTCATTGTTTTCATGAATGCAAGATTCACAGTTTTTGTAGGATGCGGATGCGGGTATAGGGGTTGAGGAGGAGCTTCCTCCCCACAACCGCCCCCATATGGGAGCGACTGTGTGGAGGGAGACCCCTCTCCACACCTCCCCTCACCACCTCTATGGGAGTTTGGGGAGCGGAAAATGTACAGCCGCGCCCCCACTCTTCCATTTCCTTTGTTTTTTTTTTATGAAACCCTTAAAATTAATAAAAGGGTGTGGACTTTTAAATGTACTAACTATCATTTGAGTATTAAGTACGCTTCTTTATTGCGTTTTCATAATTTATTAATATATAAATAGTATATATACATAGTATATGTATGTGTATATTTTATGTATATATATTATTTTATATATGAGGTTTATGATTGATCTATAAAATGTTAAGTGTATATTTAATGAATATGTATAATAAGAGTATATATATGTACATATATTTATATGTAATTGTATATATACATATATATGGGGTATATTTTGTGTATATTTGTCATTACTTAGATTCAAAATAGAATTATCTTAGGAAATTAATTTCTTAATGTATAAAATTTATATCCAAGTGGTTTGGTTTTAAATGAGATTAATATGAATTAGTTTAAATAAACATAATTTTTATATATACATATTGTATATATGTAATATATTGATATTGCATATTAATTCAATATGATTAATTGAGTAAAATAAATTATTTAAATATATTTAAGTTTGTTATGGATTACTTGTACAATTTAACATATAGATAAAGTTGAATATTTAATGTGTTTAAATAAATAATTACTTGCATGCAATGGAACACATAAGAAAGAATATTTGATTGAAGAAATTGAACATAATGGGTGATGGAAATGAAATATTTATTTCGTTAATATGATTGAAGAAGATATTGAGATGTATATATTACTTGAGTATTTACGATAAGGATTATACTCAATCCTTTTTTTTTGTCTTATATTAGTTAGGTGCATGTTATTATTGTAAATAGAGAGTGTAAAAGATAAGATTATAGTGCATGGAAAATTAGATAAGGAAGAAGATATTTATTATATTGATGAAATTGCATGTTTTAATATAGGGAATTGAAAATATATAGGTTTTGAGATAGAACATCGAAATTAGTATTTGCAATAGTTCTTCATTGTATTAAAAGTAAATTTAGGAAATAATTATATTGAAGAAGGCAAATATTTATTGTTTTTATTTATTTCCATAGTGCAATTTAATCATTGTGATTGGAATGTTAAAGAATATATATAATTAAATTTATTAATATGTATATTTGGTGTATATATAATATGGAGCATATATATATATATATATATAAAATGTAAATTCATTATCTTATTTCATTTTAATAAGATGCATACAATATATTATTGAATAGAGATTTAAAATGGATTGATTAGTGTATATGGGTAAATGGATAGAGAAATGACATTTTATGATATTAAAGTGATTGCATGTTCTAAATAGAAAATTGAATGAGATGTAAGATCTGGTTAGGAAATGGAAAGAGTTACTTGCATGGATTGTGTCGATTTAAAAGTAAATTAAGAAGTTGTTATATTGATGAGGCAAATAGTTATTTTAATTTATTATATCTCAATTAGAGCAATTAATTTATTGTGAATGAAATATGAAAGAGATATGGATTTAGTATATCCAAAAATAGTAATTTTCTCATGACTGTCTTAAATGTTCTAGTTTCTCTGAATTTTGTAAAGGGATGTAAGTTTAAATTGTTTGAGACTTCCTATAATGGAAATAGAAATATGGGTATATGATTATTTGAGTTAACCCTGTAAGTGTGTCTTTGACCTTGTTAACGTTACCTATTGAATGAATATGGATTTAGGAAATCCAAATATTAGATTTGTTTAATGACTTGAATGCTTTTGTTGCTATGTCGTCAAGTTGCATTGTGGGTTTTGGGATTTAGTGTTAGTCCTAAATTATAAGTCTTCCAGAAGAACTTAGAAGATAAGGGTTGTTGAATCTTTATGCCATCCAGTTGTTTTCCCTTGGGTAGTGCATGGCATCTTTTTAGTTTTACCCAGTTTCCATGAACGAGGATGTTTTGGTACCTCCTTTGAAATGAGTGATCTATGCATTTGTTGCCTCCAAGATGTTTGGAGTGAGTTATATTATTTGTATCCTCCTTGTGTTGGATTGGTTTGATGCCTTGTTTGTATGCACTTGTATTTCCCTTGGTGGATTGTTTGGGTGTGTGTTGTCAAATAGAAGATTAGCTTTTGTTAGGGGCCGGAGCCCAAAGTGGTAAACTGGGTAACCTTCAGAAGTGAGTTAATCAAGTGATAATTAAATTAATGTACTTATATGATTAGGATGCATTCACACTAATCAAGATAATTTAATCGTCACTCATAGACACAAGGGCTCATTTAGACTTGGGATGAGTGGGAAGGCCTAGAATGGCATAGTCATTTACCTTGTTAGTACGAGAGGTATTTGATGCCGCATGAGTGAGTATGAGGGTCGGGATTCGGTTGAGGCCACCAGGATTACCGGAGCCTATGAAGGATGCCCAGAGGAGATCTCATGACTACTATGCGATGACACTCTATCTAGGACAACTATTGTTATTGTTTTATGTGTATGGTTCTATGAACATACTTGATTAATATTATGTCTGGAAGCAATGTGACCTATGTCAGTGATGTTTGAGTTGTACTTGATTTGTATCTGTATTGTATTTGAGTTGTACTTGTATTGTATTTGAGTTGTACTTGTTTAGTTCATTTGTTTGGCTATATTACTATGAGTCAGTATGAGTTTACCTTTGGTTAGTGGTTGTAGGTCTTTGTCCATGTTACATTGTTACTATCTCCTAGCATGGGGGGTGGGCTTTCGGGTACCACTTGGTTGGGTGGAACATGCACCAAAATCATTGGGTCCCCATCTATCTTCAATACCTGGTGGTGAGACATCCAGATGGACAGCTCGCGATTCTTATTGTAATTTCTTGCATTGTAATATTTCAATGTGTATAAGTTATTCATCCCTCTTTTGTTATGAGGTGGAGTTATGTAATTGTAATACATTTGTACTATTGCCTCATTCTGGGAATGACTGATGTAACTATTGGATTAAGTTAATGATTATGAGATTGTATCTTGGTTGATTATCTTATTATGTTATGTGGTATTCTTTTGATGTATGATGTTTATTTCATAAATTTTATAATGCTATGGTTATATGTAATATGTATGTGTGGGTTTTAGTAATCCTAACCTTGTAACCTTAGAGGTTGTTGTTAATTAGTGAGTGAATGTGTATGTTAAATGCACTTTATAAAAAAGAAATTGGTTCGCTTATGATGTTAATTGTAACTTCCTTTAGGGTTGCAAGGCAGGGCATTACACCTTGCAAATACTACAAACTTTCAAATTAGACAAAGTGTCAATGTGTCGACAAAAGGACTACAGTGAAGTGTGAAAATAATCTCCAAACATGTTGCTAAAGCGGTGGGGGACTGATGACATGGATGAAAAGGCATGCTCAACAAGGTTTTTTGATGTCTATAGTCGCCTATTGTTGAGGCGCCTTCACTGGGAAGGTTATGCGGAAGCTAGGAAGGGATGGGGGGTGTAGGACTATAGAAGCAAGCATGTTCTTCCAATGTGCTTGGGAAAAATTGTGTTGTGCTCGCTTGATCAGGTGGGGCCAATCAAGGATGGACTATAGCAGCTCTTTGTTGCAAATATTTGGCTCGATGACTCACACAAATCTGGTCTATATGGCACACATAATAGAGTAGGTTTCTTTGGTGTTTTTCTACCTTTTTTCAGTCCACAATTCATGTAGGGATAGAACTGAACAAGGCTTAGGAGCCTACAACCATAATATGAGCAAAATAATAAAATTCTTGCAAACACCAACTTAAAGAATTATGGCATAACTAAAGGGTTCAAACCAATTGAATATGAAACAAAATAACCAAAGATAGAAAGCAACACTCAACAATGCCCTATGGAAAACAACATAAAATCTATAACATTGACTATTTGGCTATGTTGCAACCATTGACACAAAACAAAAGCCATAAATGAAACAATATTGGTTTCAATAGTGTCCTAGATGGAAAGCCCATAAAACAAAAGAATCCACACTAACATAATCATGCACAAAATAAATAAAACCCACACATGCACAAATTATTTTTTTCTACAATGCCTTGTGGAAAACAACCAAAGAATACATATATGGATATATATCCATATGTAATTCGTTTTTGATGGAGAGTGTAATGAAGGGAAGGTATGACACATTATTTAAAGGAGAATGTAACATGATTGCTTCTTATGCTTATGCATCGTTCTTTCCTTCATTCCACTCTCCATCTAAAATAAATTCACTTTCTTTATTGCATATGCATATATTATGATGAAGACAATCATGTTCTTGTAAAAACCAACTTAAAGAGCAACAGTGTAGCTAAAGAACAAATAGGAAATATAAAATGAAACAAAACAAAGAAACACTTGCTCTCCACCCTACCATATTGGGTTATGGAGCCCCATGGGCTCTCACAAAACCCTCGAGAAAGAATAGAAACTATCCACAAATTCGATCAATGGTGAAACCAATGTTTCTTATTACACTTAATATACAACTTATTGAAATAACTCCTTTTTGAGGTTGAAATAAATAATAACTAAAAACGTGCATCTAACTTCAAATACCTATATATTAGTGTAAATTTTGTTTTGCAAGAACATATGTAGGCATTCCATATTTAATATTACACTTAATATATAGCCTACCATACATATGACTGTTATGACCATCTAATCTCACAAGCATACATATGAAACACACAAAAATTAGGCCTACTCTCCACCCTACCATATTGGGTCATCGAGAATCATGGGCTCTCACCAAACCCCTGAGCAAAAACATACATTGTCCACCACTATGATCAATGGTGAAACCAATGTTGCTTATTGCACCAAATATAGAGCCTATCATTCTAACAGTTCCTTTTCTGAGGCTAAAAATAATAATAGCCAAGCCATGGTAACCGACATCATGCATTGGATGCATATGTAGGAATTTTCTGCTTGGAAATATAAAACCATATGGAAAAAAAAAAACCCACATACACACAAATTCAGTTTTCAATAGTGTCTTATGGAGAACATCCAAAGTATACATATAAGCATATGCATATGTAAATGTATCTATGCATATGCAATGCATTTTTTATGGAGACTCTGATGAATGGAAGGTATGATGCACTCTTTAAAGGAGAGTGTAATGTTGTTGCTGCTTATGGTTATGCATCATGCCTTCCTTCATTTCAGCCTCCATATAAAATAACTTGACTTCTTTGATTGCACATGCATATATACATATGCATATACATAATCATATATTATGATGAAGAAAATAAATTTCTTGCAAACACCAACTTAAAGAGCCATAGTGCAGCTAAACAAAAAATATAAAATATAAAATGAAATACAACAAAACAAGGCCTGCTCTCCACCTTACCATATTGGGCCATGGAGCCCCATGGGATCTCACCAAACCCCTGAGCAAGAACATACATGGTCCACCACATGGGTCAATGGTTAAACCAATCTTTCTTATTACACTTAATATACATCCTATCATTCTAACAACTCTTTTTTGAGGCTGAAAGAAATAATAACTAAAAATGTGCATCTAACCTCAAACAACTATATATCAGTAAACATTTTATTTTGTAGGAACATATGTAGGCATTACTTGTTTTAGATGCATTTGTAGGACTCTATTGCACTGATATATATTGTTTAAGAACCCAGTTCAACTAAAGAAATTGTTGTTACACCCTATTTAGATACCGATAGAATTTTAGGTGTGTTGATGGTTGCCATTTTATTGGTGTTGTATATTTCATGTATGTTTTTTGGTTAAGGTTCTTGCCTCTAAAATTCTATTGGTATGTAAACAAGGTGTAAAAAAAATTTACTCACTTGAATTGGGTTATTCAGTTGAACTGGGTTCTCCAACAATACGAATAGATCCACCTTTCTCTTTTGCCAGCTACTCTAAAATACATGCCAGCAAATAAAAACTAGCACCATGCATTGGATGCATATATAGAAATTATTTTGCTTGGAAATATACACACTAAAAGGTATGTGTAGAAATGTATGCATGTGGCATTATATGTAGACAATATACATAGATGAATGGAAACTTATAAATATACATATGTATCGATACATGTGTTGAACAGGGCGATCAAACTTCAACCTTCAAAGAAGCTCACAATCCTGGCTCATAGCTTTGATAGCATGTAAAGCCATAGAAGAACACCCAAAAATGCCTTATTAAAAATTGTGAAGACTTACGCTACCTCTTATGAAATTTTAAATAGTAGGTGTTATTAAAACCATTTCCACTACACAAGAACCATACAACAGTTAATGTAGATGCTAGAAGGCAAGCTTCTATGAAGGTGCAAGTCTGACCATCCATTGTGAAGTTTCTATGAAGGTGGTTGCAGGTTATTTTATGTTTTATGCATGGGGAAATGATTCCAAAAGCAATATAAAAGTCTTGGTAATGACACTATTGATCAGAGCGATGAACAACGTATGTCCCCTATATACAAATATGTATGTATGTCATAGTAGATGTAAACAAAATTGATTCCATAAGACATTGTTGATTATTGTTCTCTAGCTTAGGGTATACTATTTCATTTTCGATAAGAGACTATCGAAAATGATTTATTATTTCATTTGTGGTAAGTTGTTGAGAAAAGAATATATTTTTGCATAGGTTTGTTACTGTGATTTTTTGTTTGATATCAACATTGATCACAATGATGGAAAATCTATTTTCCCTATGTGCATATATGTATGTATGTCATAGTAGATACAAACAACATTGATACATAGTGATCCCTAAGTTTATTCTGTTGGGACATTCTTGGAATGATAAGTTATATTTTAAGTGTTATATAGAACATTGATGCCACCATTGATCTAACTTTAGGAGCTCACATGTAGCAAAAATATACTCTACACTCAGCCAACGCAAGAAGATTAAAACTACAAACAACAAATGAAAAGTTTTTGGAAACCTCCAATTGTGTGGTTTCTCCCTATTGTGTAAACTGTGGCCAAAATTTTTGTTAGCCTTCCTAGTTTTTAAGCCTTTTAGTGCTCGGTTTCTAGTCAGGAAAAGGTGGTGGATTTATTTATTTTTAAATTAAAATTGTTTGGAGCGTCGATAGAGAATTCCAACAAAATTAAACACTAGTTTCCATCAACATTAATTGTTGTATTGTTCCTTTGTGGTGAAAATGTTTGCAAAGTAATAAAATATTCCATCTTCTCCTTGAAGGATAGTTGTTATTGGTCTAAACCTTAAGGATTTGTTACAATATGAGCATGCATATTAAATTTTAGATGAAACTCGATTCAATCCTTATTGAGGCCTAGAAAAATAACAACTATCCTTGAAGAAATACAAAAACAGCCAACAATGCCATATCGTGAAGAAAATGAACTATTTTATCAATTTCCAACCATTCCCACTGGATAGAAACCATAGATAAAGTAATTTATTCAAGGCCATAGAAAAACAATCAACATAAAGAAATGTCTTTATGAATAATAGCATAACTATTTTATTACTATGAAAAATAAGAACAATTTTAATAAATGCACTATGTTGCTCTCAAATAGGAGAACTACAACCATCAATTGAAAGATATGTACCCATTCTTTTGTTAATGGTTGAATTTTTTTTGGATGAATGGACATAGGGCCAAGCCATGCCAAGAAAAAAATATGTTTTGTGGAGAAGTTTAAGTATAGGCCTAAAACAAAATTGTAATTATCTTATGAAAATAATAAGCATAGGAAGGAGTATATATGAATTTTGTCTGCATATGATTTAACATACATACATATCTACACATAGGGATGAATTTTGTTTCTATCTAATTTCACAAACTTACATATTTGTACAACAACAAAAGAAGGCATGCTCTCCACCCTACCTTATTGAGTCATGGAGCCCCATAGGCTCTTGCCAAACCCCCGAGCAAGAACATTCATTATCCACCACTGTAATGAATGGTGAAACTAATCTTACTTATTACACTTAATATAAAGCCTATTATTGTAAGGATCCTTGTTTGAGGATGAAATAAATAAAATTAATCTTTTCAAAACAATAAAAATAGGGTGCAGTATATATGAATGTTATCTATATATAATTTCACATACATACATATCTGCACAGAAGAAAACAAGAATGAAACACTACAAAAGAGAAACACGCTTTTTTGTGTGTATATATTTCCAAGCAAAAAATTCCTACATATACATCCAATGCATGCAATACATATATTTGGAGTTGCAAAACAAAATCTACATCGATATATATGTATCCAAAGTTAAATGCACATATATACATATTGTTGATTGTTGTTGAACAACTCCAAAAATATTATTTCATTTATGATTTCCATGTAGTGGCAATGGGTGGAAAGCAATAAAAGAGTATACATATATGCTTATAGAGGAAGATCTATACACATATATATGCATCTAAAGTTATATGTAGACAACACTCATATATATCCATAGGTGGACTCTAAACATATGAATGTTGTCTACATCTAATGTTAGAAACACACAGATTTGTACATAGGAAATATAAAATGAAACACAACAAAATGAGGCCCTCTCTCCACCCTACCATATTGGGTCATGGAGCCTCATGGGATCTCACAAAACCCTCAAGCAAGAACATACATCATCCACCACTCTGATAAATGGTGAAATCAATGTTCCTTAATACACTTACTAAATAGCCTATCATTCTAACAACTCCTTTTCTCAGGCTGAAAGAAATAATAATTGAAAAGGCGCATTTAACTTTGAAGATTCCCCAAACAATAAACATGGAAAAAAGTATATATGAATGAATTGTCTACATCTAATTTTGAATACATACATGCTTGCACACAAGAAAAGAAACACATACTTTTTATGTTTGTATATTTCCAAGCAATAGATTCCTACATATGCATCCAATGCATGTAATACATATATATGCAGCTCCGAAACAAAAGCTACACCAATATATATATTTGAAGTTAGATGCACATATATATGCATTATTGATTGTTGTTGCATCGATTTGATCATATTATTTAATTTATGGTTTCCATGTAGTGGTGATAGTTGCAAAGAAATAAAACAATCCACATATACAGATATGATAAGCAATGAAACAGTCTCCATATACAACCACGATAATATTTATTATTCTAAAGTTACCAAAGAAATTAGATAGTTTATGTTATTTACAAAAAGGCATTGTTGACTGTTGTTTTGTAGCTTCAGGTTATAGTCAAAGATAGAGAACAATCAACAATGCCTTGTAGGAAACAACATAAATTGTATAGTGTTGCAACCATCTCCATAGAATGAAAGCCAAATCAATAAAGACCTAGAAAATTATATTTTCAATAGAAACCTATCAATAGATGCAAGAACAAATATAGATAAGTTTAAATCTAGATACATATGTTTTTTGCCTAAGTAGAGGAAATAAACATCACTTAGTACCACTTGTGATGGAAACATTACTTCTTGTATGGGCTACATATATTGGTGATGCTTGCAATAATAGGCTTCATTCCAAACTTAGGACATTAATTGAGTATTTTATATTATTTTTGAAAAGGAATTGCTAGTGCAGAGCTGTAGCTTGAGTTGCACAACATACATAGTTATCCACACCTATACTTGTCAATACATGTATGTATATATATATATATATATATGTTTAAATGCAATTACATGTATCAACAAGTATAAATTTAGATATATATGTGTGTAGGTAGACTCAAGCTAAATCATAAAATTATTGTGCAGTAAGAAAACCACAATTATGATTTAATGTCACATAGGAGATATCATAACAAAAATGAAGTTATATGCAACTCTAATAAAATGAAAGACACATAAATAGCTACACATAGGATACCCCCAAATGGCTAGAAAAAAAAAAAGGTGAAGTACACATAAATAGCTCAAATATAAATAAGTCATACTATACATTACAAGCACCTCTAATTCAAGAAAATAATTTTCATAGCTCACTCGATGCACATGAAAAAGAGCCAATACAATTCTCAACAACAAAAAGGAAACAAGAAACGAAATTACGAGATTGGTGCTTGAGGGTTGTCCAATAGCCTAGGGACATCTAGAGTCCACCGACATTCTTAGGGAAAATCTTTAAAAAGGTGAGAGTTGCAACACCAACGACTGGCTACGAGCTCTATGCGAGAAAAAAAAAGGCTAATGAGCTCTATTCCCATTTTTTAATTTCAAAGTTCTTATCTTTCAATTTTTTTGTGGACACATTAACAATATGAGTGAAAACAAATAATATAAAAAAGGAACATCTAGAAAACTCTTTGTAAATCATTTCAAAAATATTCTATGTTCTTTCAAAAAAACCAAGCAAGAACATAAATTTTCCATCACTACAATCAATGGTGGGATCAATGTTCCATATAACAGTTAAAATACAACTTATCATTCCAAAAATGTCCCAGCAAAATAAACATAGGGATCAATATGTATAAATGTTTTTTGCATCTACTATGACATACATACATATCTGCACATAAGGGAAATCCATTGTCCATCAATACAATCAATGGTTGCATCAATGTTCCATATAACACTTAAAATACAGATTATCATTCCAAGAATGTCTCAATATGTATCAATATTGTTTGCATCTAGTATGAAATACATACATATCTACACATAGGAGAAATAAAGTGAAACACAACAACACAAGACATTGTTCATCACTGCAATCAATGGTGACATCAATGTTTCATATAACATTTAAAATACAATTTATCATTCCCTACATGCATATATGTATGTATCTGTTGTTTTGTGGTGGTGGCTACAACACGATAAAATAGTTAATGTTATACAACCTTTATTGTTTTACATAAGGCTTTGTTGTTTATTTTTCTCTAGCTTTAGCTATTTTGTTTCATTATCGATAAGGTACTAGCAGGGAGAAGAATTTTTCTGTATGCATAGGTTAGTCACTGTGAATTATTCTCTTTTGTGTGTTTTTTCCATCTAGGTCACTGTTGAAACCAATATTTTTTCATTTATGATTCATGTTTTATGGCGAGTTACTGTGAATTCTTCTATTTTTGTCTATTTTTTCCATCTGGGTCATTGTTGAAACCAATATTGATTCATTCATGGATTTTGTTTTGTCACTATGGTTGCAACACAATAAAATAGTTAACATTATATAGTTTATGTTGATTATTGAGCTCTATGCTAGGCTATATTGTTTCATTTTTGTTCAGGTGTTGTTGAGAAGGATAGATTGTTTCAATTTTTGATAAGCTTCTCTTGACAATAGACTATATTGTTTGTTAATAAGAGTATTGTTTGATTTATGGCTCCCATGTATTGCTTTTGCAACCATCACCCTATGAAAAAGAACAAAGTAACCTCCAACCACCTTCATAGAAGCTTAACAATAGGTGATTGAACTTGCACCTTCACAACAACTCATCGTTGTGGCATCACCATTAATTATTTTATGGATTTCGTGTAGTGGTGATGACTGCACAGGAGCTCGCTATTGTGGCATAAACATTAATTGTTGTATGGTTCCATGTAGTGATGATGGTTGTAATAACACATGCCATTTTAAACCCCAAGAAACATAGCAAAAGTCTGTGTAATTTCCAATAAGGCATTGTTGGGTGTTGTTATGTGGCTTTTCGTGCTATCAAAGTTGTGAGCCAAAATGGCCAACTTTTCTAAAGGTACAAGTTTGATCATTGAATTCAACACATGTATCAATATTTGTAGTTGTTATTATATATACTTGCATGGACATGTTTATTTGCATGTATACATCTACATATGCATATACATAAACATATATGTATGCAATTGAAATTTTTGAGTGCATACAACATGTTAATTCAAACGTTTGTAGATATATGTATTTGTAGTAAATTTATATGCACACATGCATTGAGGAGTAGTATCGCTAAAACCACAAGCCAACAACTAACAATGCCCTAGCGATAAGAATGTGAACTATTTTCATACTTTCAACCATCACCACTGCACATAAACAATACAACAATTAATGTTCATGTCAACTGCTATTTTAAATTTAGATGGCCTTCTCTATCATCTTTCCAAACTATATTAAGTGCAATAAGAAACATTGATTTCACCATTGGTGACAATGGTGGCCAATGTATCTTGTTGCTTGGTTTGCATTTGGTGGTGATGGTTTTGCATGGGTTTGTTATTGTGATTTCTTTTGTTTTATGAGTTTTTCCATTTGGACCATTGCTATAACCAATGTTGTTTGATTTATGGCCTTAGTTTTGTGGTGATGGTTGGAACACAATAAAATAGTTAATTTTATACAATTTATGTTGTTTTTCCTTCTTTTGTTGTGTGCCGTATAATTTTCCCTATCTGTAGATATGTATATTTCTGAAATTAGATACAACCAACATTCATATGTACAAGTTTTTTTATACTAAGTAATAAAAAACATTGATATCACCGTTGAATACACTGGTGGATAATATATGCATGCCTTCCACAAAATAGCATAAACTATTTTAATATTATTTCATTTATGGCCTCCGTTTTGTGGCAATGGTTGCAACACAATAAAATAGTTAATGTTATACATTTTATGTTATTTTGCCTTTTTTTTTGTGTGCTAGTTAATTTTCCCTATGTGTAGATATCTATATTTGTGAAATTATATGCATACAATATTGATACGTACGACAACCTATTTATTAAGTGTAATTTAAAAACTTTTATATCAACATTGAATACACTGGTGGACAATGTATGCACACCTCCCATAAAATAGCATAAATTGTTCTATGAATTCAACAAGTTTTAAATGCTAGGTCTAGAAAACTAGAATGGAACATATCAATGAATAAGATAAATATGTATGCACCTTTGAGTCATTCTAATATGCAATAATTGAATCATGAAAACATTATTATAATTAAAACTAATAGTATATTTTTGATTGAACCTTATGGTCCTTATTCTCAAATTCCATGATTAAATCTTTGACCCTTAGCACCTTGTTATGCCAATTAAGTATCGTATGAACCATGAAACATTATTTAGATAGGTTAAAAAAAAAGTCACACTCAACAAGGTCTATATTCTCTATATTTAATATTCTCACATCCCATGTATGAGTGTTTTCCCTCATGAAATGATGAATTTATGGTGTGTGGGATTATGTACAACTTGTACATCTTTATCAAAAACAAATAAAAAAGAACATTAGGCCATGCTGTCCTCAAAAATATGAAATAATTTTGATTGATGACCATGGAAAGAAGATTTTTCTTCATACACCAATAAATAGTGAAGGTATTCATGAAAATTTTAAAAAATTTACTATGTTGGAGATAGACATGACATGGGATCGTATTTATTAGTGGATGGTTATTGATTGTGATGAATTTATTGTCAATTTATCATTGGTTTATTGGTGCATAACCATGTTATTATATCTTGAAGCTCATAGAGATGCCTCATTCAATAAGCCCATGACACAACAAACTTTATAAAATAGTGAATTTGATGGGCATAACCACAAAATAAAAGAATTCACAACAAACACATGCATTTAACTAGTTATATATTAAGACAATGAACAATAACTTATAATGTTTAACAAAAAAAGATACACTTCATTTCTTTTGTATTGTTTATGCCGCTTATAGTTTTGTTTCTCTTTTACTATATCTTCATCATTTTATTTTATGTTGTTTGGCTATATAGTTATGTCACCCTATGTAACACATGTATTAATAATTATAGCTGATAAATTATCTTCCAACCATCAGCACCACATGGAAATCACAAATGAAACAATATTGGTTATAACAACACCTTATCGAAGACAAAACAACAGTTGACAATGCCTTGTAGATAACAACATAAAATGTATAACATGTACTATTTAATTACTTTTAAAAAATGAAACAATATAGCCAAAGCTAGAGAAGAATGGTCAACAAAGCCTTATGGAAAGCAAAATAAACTATGTAGCATTGTGCAACCATAACCACAAAATGGAAGCCTTAAATGAAGCAATAATGGTTTCAAAAACAACCTAATAAATTCTTTATTGAACAAAACCTTATAAAAAATGACCATATACACACATGCACACCCACACATACATATAAACATTCAAATAGCGAACACTAATTATGCAGATATAAGAGTATGTGACAATCCAACCAAATAAGAAGCAAACAACCATATTGATATAAAAAATGAACATATCTATTGTAACCCTATTTAACACGTATCAGTTTTTACAAGTATTAAGTTGCCTTCTAACCATCAACACCACATGGAAAGCACAAATGAAACAATAATGGTTTCAACAATGCCTTATTGAAAATGAAAAAATGTAGCAAAATCCATAGAACAATAGTTGACAATGCCTTGCGGATAACAACATAAATTGTACAACATGCACTATTTAATTGCATTTAAAAAATGAAACAATATAGCCAAAGATAGAGAACAATGGTCAACAATGCCTTATGGAAAACAACATAAACTATATAGTGTTGCAACCATAACCACAAAACAAAATCCTTAAATGAAACAATAATGGTTTCAACAACAATCTAGGAAATTCTTTATTGAACAACACCTTATTAGAAATGACCATATACACACATACACACCCACACATACATATAAACATTCAAAATGGCGAACACCAATTGTGTAGATATAGGAGTATGTGGCAATCCAACTAGACAAGAAGCAAACAGCCATATTAATATAAATAAATTGACATATCTATATATAGATAGATGCATTACCTCAAAGATACATGTAGAAAATGCATATTTAGACATACACACTCACACCTTAAATGAAACAATAATGGTTTGAATAAAAACGTAGGAAATTATATTTTTCAATAGCACCTTATTGGAAAGGAAATAATATAGCCAAAGTTATAGACCAATAGTTAATAATGCCTTATGGATAACAACATAAACTCTATAACATTTACTATTGTATTGCAAATTGAATATAAAACAATATAGCCAAAGCCAAAGAACAACACTCAACAATGACATATAAACATTCAAGATAGCGAACACCAATTGTGCACATATAAGAGTATGTGGAAATCAAGTCAAACAAGAAGCAAATAACTACATTGATATTAAAAATTGGACATATCTATTTATAGATAAACACATGAAATCAAAGATACATGTACAAAATGCATATACAAACATACACACTCACACCCTAAATGAGACAATAATGGTTTCAACAACAACCTAGGAAATACTTTTTTTCAACAACACCTTACCGGAAAGGAAACAATATAACCAAAGCTATAGACCAGTAGTCAACAATGCCTTATGGATAACAACATAAACTCTATAATATTTACTATTGTATTGTGAATCGAATATGAAACAATATTGCCAAACCTAGAGAATGACACTCAAAAATGCCCTATAGAAAATTAAAAAAACTCTATAACATTAACTATTTTACTGCGTTGCAAGCATTGACACAAAACATAAGCCATAAACGAAACAATATAAACCATATAGTGCTACAACCATCACCACAAAAAAAAATCCTTAAATAAAACAATAATGGTTTCAATGCAACCTAGAAAATTCTTTCTTGAACATCACCTTATCAGAAACAACCATATACACACATACACACCCACACATACATATAAACATTCAAAATAATGAACAACAATTGTGGAGATATAAGAGTATGTCACAATCAAACCAAACAAGAAGCAAATAATTGTATTGATATTTAAAACTAGACATATCTATATATAGATAAACACATGACCTCAAAGATACATGTAGAAAATGAATATACAGACATACACACTCACACCTTAAGTGAAACAATCATGGTTTGAATAGTAACCTAGGAAATTCTTTTTTTTCAATAGGACCTTATCGAAAAGGAAACAATATAGCCAAAGCTATACACTAATAGTCAACAATTCCTTATGGATAACAACGTAAACTCTATAACACTTACTATTGTACTACAAATCAAATACGAAGCAATATAGCCAAAGCTACAAAATAACACTCAACAATGCCCTGTGCAAAGCAACATAAACTCTATAATATTAACTATTTTACTATGTTGCAGCCATTGACACAAAACAAAAGCCATAAATGAAACAATATAGTTTAAGCTAGAGAACAACAATCAACAATGTCTTATGCAAAACAACATGAATTACATAACATTAATTATTTTATTGCATTACAGCCATCACCACAAAATGGAAGCCATAAATGAAACAATATTGGTATCAACAATCACCCAGATGGGAAAACCCGCAAAATACAAAAATTCACAACAACAAACCCATGCAAAACCATTGTTGCAAAAGTCGAACCATAAATCAGACAATATTGGTTTCAACAAACTATATAGTCTTTTTTCAATAGAACCTTATCGAAAAGGAAACAATATAGTCTAAGCTAGAGAACAACAATCAACACTGCCTTATGGAAAACAACATAAATTGTATAACATTAGCTATTTCATTATGTTGCAACCATCACCACAAAATGAAAACCATAAATGAAACAATATAGCCTAAACTAGAGAACAACAATCAACAATGCCTTATAGAAAAAACATAAACTATATAACATTAACTATTTTACTGCATTATAACCATCAGTAGAAAATGAAAGCCATTAATGAAACAATATTGGTTTCAATAATGACCCAAATGAAAAAACCCATAAAAAATAAACACATGAATTCACTGTAACAAACCAACACACAAATGAACAATATTTCCTTCCACCCATCACGACTACATGGAAACCATAAAAAATATTGGTTTCAATAGTGACCCAGGTGAAAAAACCCACAAAAAACACACGAACTCATAATAACAAACCAACGCAAAAACAAATAATATTGTCTTTCACCCATCGCAACTACATAGAAACCATCAATGAAACAATATAGCCTAAGCTACAGAACAATCAACAATGGCCTTTGGAAAATAACATAAACTATTTTTGAAATACTCTAGAAAGGGTTTTTTCAATATGCACCTCTTCCTGCTTGTTTCAAATGCACCTCTTCTCACTTCCTTTCTCTCTACTCCCTTCTATCTCCATTGCCTGCAAAAAATTATCATAACCGACACTTTTGTACTATTTTTGCAACCATCGCCCCATGCAAAAAACACAATAACCTCCAACCACTTTCACAAAAATTCCACAATGAATAATCACACTTGCACCTTCACAGAAGCTTGTCCTCCTCACTCACAGCTCTAATACAAGTTAAAGGCACAGAACGACACCCAACAATTCCTTATCAAAAATTGTGTAGACATTCGCTATATTTTCTGAGGATTTGAAAGGTAGGTGTTACTTACAACCATCGCCACTGCACATAAACCATACAACAATTAATGTTGATGCCATCCACCATTTAATTTTGTTGGCCTTCTCTATCGGCACGCCAAACGCTTTTAATTAAAAAATCAAAAAACTCTTGTCAACTTTTTTCGACCGATAGCTCGACACCGAAAACATTAAAAATCGAAAAGGCTGATGAAAATTCCAACTAAAATTCACACATATAACCTATCGACTAATTATAAATTTACCCAAAGAAACTTTCTTAAACCAACATACAAACAACCTAAACTTGAAGTACATGAAAAATATCAGAGCGTCATACCAAAGACCTTTTGAGTCAACATCAACCACATATCATTGACATGTTATTTGGTGTGCACACATGGCTACTAAATCTTTTGCGCATACTTGCCCGATGCATGGAGGCGACACTTCATCAAAGCACAATTTTTTAACAAGTAACTACTGAACTTATGTTTTGTTGCAAGTTTTATTAAGTGCTATCATATGGTACGTTGACAATTAGAATTTATGACCAGCATATCTTCTGCATTTTTTGGCATGGTGGGTCATTAATGCGATTCATTTTGAATGTCATATCAAGATGACTGAGATATTCTTGATTCAGCTGGTATTTGTTTTTATCCTCACTCTCAATGTTGAAGGTCTATTTCTTGATCTGGGCTTTACAGAGATATTTCTTCTTTGGGCAGTTAGATGCATTTCCTACTATCATAGCTGCCCAGTCTGGTAACAGAAGAGTTCACTTGTTCCCTTGCAAATGGGAAGCACTAGATATGGGGAGATACGATTCGGGAAAAGCTCGTGTTTTTCTATTTTAGGTCACCCATTGTAGAAAATGCATTTGGACATCCTTTGTTTTTTTTCACAAAAGAAGTATGGCAGTTTTTCTTTCCAATCGCATAGACATTATTTGGGCCAAATAAATTGTTAAAATGCCAGAGAAATGGATGATATGGACAACTCAAATGATAGTAACTAGCACCTAAATTCTCTTCAATGATGTGCTCACAGTTACTTCAGTTACAGGTCCTTAAACTATTTTTCTTTTTGGTTTGTTTTGACTTGTGGGGTTGATGATTTTATTCTATCTGTTTAACTTGCCTATGCCAGTCCCTTTTCTTGGTAGTGAGAGTCTGGAAGTTAGGATTGAAGAATATGTTTGTGTATTTCACTACAAGTTTGGTGGGGTTTCTCTAGAATTTTGGCAACTTATATTTAAAGAAACTTTCTTTATCAATATAGTATATATCATGATCTCGTATGGATCATATTTTACTAGCAGAATATTAAATTTAGATTTACTTAGCCTCTCAATTATAGATTTTAAAATTTATCATATCATATTCACATCTACAACAATATCTTATAATGTGCATGCATATATATGTTATCAAGAATGATAAAAGAAAAGCTGGGTATTCACATCTACAACAATATCTTATGATGTGCATGCATATTTATGTTATGAGGAATGACAAATGAAAATCATATACATATATATGAATACATACATACATACATACACACATACACACATATATGTATGAATGCATGTATATATATCTATGTATATGTATATATATACACACATACATATATATACACATTTATGTATACATATGTATAAAATTTTAGAATTGTTTATATAAAATTTTAAAAATATTCTCACTTAAATAAGAAAACAATAAAATTAAAAAATTATTAATATTTTTAATCACCTTTTAATTCAAAAAACAAATTAAAATTATTATTTCACCACAATGACCATACAAGGGGGAGAGATAGGACAACACCTACATGGCAATCAATTACTAAACCATGATTGTGTTTTGTCACAACAACACACTAGGATATGATGTGGTAATCATCAACCTCAAATCTACATTTAGACACACCAACATGTTTTAAATATAGAGGCAAACATAGACAAGAGGTTTCCTACCCAAGTCACAACTCACTAGCAATAGGAATAACGATGAGTTACTTCCAGACAATGTGAAAACATGTCAGAGGAAGAAATACTCCACAACATCTCTTGACCTATGAGGATTGTGGAGGATTCCAACAAGGCTAACCACAAAAGATTCAACCTTTTCAAGACTTCACAAGACTAGGTAGGTGCACAATCTAGCTAACCCTAGGTTTGACAACCAAGCAACTTCAAAAGAAGACACACAAAAAGAGGAAGGGGAAGCAAAAAGTTAAAAAAAAAATAAACACATGCAAAAAACACCACTAGAATCCTAGGACCATAAGGAACAACTTTCGTTTACATAGTTTTCCCATACAGAGCTTCAAAACAAGAAAAAAGATCAAGCCTTGAAACATAGAAACTTGACTAGGTTTTGAAGGGTCCCGATGACTAAAATGATTGAAACAAGAAAATAATAAGGCATAAAAATAATTTGGTATTAGCATTAGGCTTATAAAACCTTTACCTCTCAATTGTTAAGAGGATTTATATTCTAGTTTTTGTAAGAGGATGATATTGCCCCTACACAAATCTAGGTTGTCCCAACACACTCAACAAAAAAATTATGTTTTATAACTTATGAATCTAGGAAACTCCTGAATACCAAGCCACCCCAATGGTCCACCACACCACTGCACCTACTACTAGGGCACCTCAATAGTCTACTAGGGTGCTTCACATACTGCCAAGTTGTTTAGCATACTACCAAGTTACCCCAACAATGTTTGGCAGTTTTTTGACAAACTAGTTTAACTTAGTGTATAACATGGTTTCTTAGATGCAAGATGAGGTTCCCTCCAACACACTTAGAAAAAATATGATTTTTCTAATTTATAAAACTAGGTCACCCTTGAATACCATGCCACCCCAACAAGATACCACATTTCCCCACATACTACTAAGATGCCTCACATACTATCAGGCTACCTCAAAATACTACCAAGCTACCCAACTAGACTTAGCTAAAGTTTTTTCAACCTGGGTTAATTCTAAACAAGGCATGGTTGCCTAAATGCAAGACTAGGTTTCCCAACTATGAATTTTGAATCTTAAGTTCATTTCAAACACCAAACAAAGAGTTCCTGGGTTTATTTTAGCTATTCCACATCATGGTCATGGAAACATAAAGATATCATGCTTAGTACCAACATCGAGACATGCAAATTAAGATAATACTCTTTCAATTATCAAATTTGCACGTATCTCAAAGAGAAGTTCTTAATAATAAATATTATAATTATATAAATGAACGAACATATAAATACATGAATAGAATTTGGAATAACATTATTCTAAATTATTTGTCAATCCATTTGGTCCCCAAAAGGTGGTTACCTTTTCACTTGAACTCACAAAATCAAAATATCTACTCCCATCATGCAAGTAGACTATCACAAGGGTCACAATCACAACATTGAAACCAAAAAAAAGGGGAGAGGGCTTAGACACATGCCATAATGATATATACACTCTACATATATGTCATAATTCAAACAAGAATCATAAACACATAATAGATCCAATATAAATCATCATTGGCACACTCACAAAAGGCATAACTCAATCAACATTGGGGAAAATTCACCAAAATTATATCACAATCTGGATTGATCCAACTCAACAATTTCATACAAATAATAATCCATGGCAAAACTGACTAGGGCATACCATAATCACATGGAAGGAAATAAATCATTCTTCAAGTACTAGTCAACTATGCTAGGGTTAGGTTTTAGGGAACAAGAGAGGGAATGCCATTGTGAACACTCATGTGGTACTCAATACATAATCAAGTATCATATCATAAATATGAGGTTAATTTATTCTACAATTCTTATGCTCCCTGAGCAACTTGTCTTCCTTGATCATCTTTAGCTTGTATGAGCACTCAAGGCATGTGAGGGATATCTATTATCTTGGTTAATTGCCCATATTTAAATAGTTTATACTTACTAATATAAAGATCCTCACTCTGTGATTTTGTACATGCCACTTTGGGTGGGGTTCATGTTGGGAGCCATTCCCATAACTCTCTAATACCTAAACCCTAAACTCTATTGAATGCACAAGGCAACTAAGAGGTGGGGGGTGAATCTATTGTTCATTTAAATATCAAAACCCTTAGATCCACATCAGCTTTAATAACCTTTAATCTGTTATAATGATTTAGTAGGATAAAAAATAATAGAAACTCAAATACATCAACACCATGCACAATAGAATACCAAATTTATGTGGAAAACCCAAGAATATAAAAGGCTCAGAATATAAAGTAATTGCAACATCAAATATAAAAGGATCACCATTGGAGGGATCACTACCCAAAAGAAAGAAGGGATCACCATGGTGAGGATTATCTCACAATATAAAGTAATTTCAACACCGAATATAAAAGGCTCACTGTCAGAAGGATCACTTCCCAAAAGAAAGAAGGCTCACTGCCAAATTACAAAAAATAAGAAAGAAGAATGTTATAGTGATAAATCCATATCAAAGCAACAAAAATGTCTACAACAACATCATCAACATATTCATAGCCTTTTTGAAGATTGTAGAAACTTTTTTCTCATTATTTCCAATAGTCTAACTCATTAAATCTTGCACTGCACTTTACAACTTCGCACTTCAAAAATCTATAATTCACATCATACACTCTACACTTAAATTTTCCATAATCACAACACTTATTTATACCTTCTTCAACGTTGAAAAAATTCTCCAAGGCTGGCTATGCACCTCAAATGTGCAAATTTAAATTAGGTCAGCACTAAGCATTCCCTCGATGGAAAGGAATGAAATCAGACCATACCACACCTTAAGCCAGACCTAAATCCACTCATACATACTACACCATGCTTCCATAATTAGTGTAGACACCCAAGGTTGACCAAAACTATGTAAACATAATTATATTCTAAGGAAACACTTCCTCAAATCCAAAAACAACTTGTAGACCACACACAACACTTAAACACAATTTGGAATATTCCACAAACACCCTTAAATCCAACATATTCTTATGCAATAGCTTCCACCTAAAGAAATACTCATCCTATACACCAAGATGATCTTCCACACACTATAACTCAAGAAATCAACTTGTGAAGTATCAAACCATGAACAACTTCAACTGAAGGTAGATATGAACCTTATCAACACACTTCTAGAACCATAAGATCATAAAAAAAATTGTGAAGAAATGTGGAGCAAAACCATTTCTCCCAAACATCATTACAACACAATTCGCACATTGGTGAAAACAACTTTCTATGTACAATGATCCAGACTAAAAAGTTCTAGATATAACATCTATGAACATATTTGATCAACAAATCTGAACCAAAGAAGGATATTTTCAACATAGAAGAAATGCATTGAAAATTCAAAACACCTCTGCAACATATTTATTTTTCTTTTATTCATTTTTTCTCAAAAGTACTTAGAAACCAAGCACCAGAGACTTATCCTCATAACCTTCAACACTTTCTCACCATCGGACCAATTGCAACATAGCTATACATCCATAAAAAAAAGGTTCTCAATGGAACACTAGAGGTGGATACCAGTAGCACTTACTAATGAAAACATATTGAAACTAATAAAAGCATCATTGCAACTTGTCAACCATCACCAGTTGATATTAATGACAACACAAAAATAAGTCAACCATTTACACAAACTTGTAACAATATCCCCCTTTTTTATTGATGGAAACACATGATGTGAAAAACCACCAACAAGAAACAACCATCAACAAATATAACAACTCTAATAATCAACATACAACTTCATATCAACTCTTTCTCTTTCTCTCACCCTTAGCTTACTACTCTCCTTTTATCAATTAACTCTTTCCTTTTTCACATTATTCTCTCTCTCTCTCTCTCCATTTGACATCAATGGAAAAGGGTGACACATTTACATCAGTTTTCCCCTATGGAATCATCCATACTTTCTCTCTCCCCCAAAGGCAATACCTATATGAGACAATAGTTTATCTACATAGTCCCCCTTAGGAGTGCAAAACAAACTATAAAAACAAAAAACCTCTGCACATATCCTTTAACACAACTAAAAAATGACAACACCAACCTACACAAATAATTACTCCCCTTGACTGTAAAAACCAACAATACCACTACCTACTCCCCTTGAGAGGTAGCTTTCAACATCAGCACAAAAAAAATAATAATCTTGAAACCCATTGGACTAATGCATATTCTTATGCATATAGTTCAAAGGAGGGGTAATAACCCCTAACTTCTCTTCGAGATACTCAAAGGTATCCTTAGAAATAGCCTTAGTAAATATATAAACAACCTAATCCTATTGTTGAGAATTTATGTCTCAAATTCCAGCTTGAAGCCCCACCCTTAATGCCTTGGCAAAAATCTGCTCATTCTCAAGTTTACCATTTTACCGCAGTGGCTAAGTTTGGTTCTGGTGGTGTTTGGCTGGTGGTTACCGCCCTACCGCGGCCAGCCAAAGGGCTGACTGTGGTGGCCGTGGTAATGCCGCCAGCAGCCTGGCTAGCGGTTACCATAGTACTGTGGTCTGCCAAGAGGTCGACCGTGGTGGCCGCAATAAGACTGTCAGTGCCTGGTCGGCGGTTACCACGGTACTGCGATCTACCAAGAGGCCGATCGCGGTGGCCATGGTATTACCGCTAGCACTTGGCTGGCGGTTACCGTGGTACCGCAATCTGCCAAGAGGCTGACCATGATGGCCACGTTATTATTGCCAGTGCTTGGCTGGCAGTTACTGCGGTATTACAACCAACGCCTAGCTGGTGGTTACCACGATATTACCACCAGTACCTAGCTAGTAGTTATCGTGGTACCACAGTTTTCCAAGAGGCTGACCACGGTGGCCGCGGTATTACTGCCAGTGCCTAGCTGGCGGTTATCGTGGTACCGTGGTCTGCCAAGGGCTGACCGCGGTGGCCATGATAAGACCACCAGGGGTCTTCCTGGCTGGTTATCGCAGTACCACAGTGTGCCTTGGGGTTGGCCGCAGTAGCACAGTAAAGCGGATGGCGAGCTTGGTAGACTTACTGCCATACCGTAGGGTGAGCTCGGGTGGACCGTGGTAGCATGGTAAAGGATATGGAGAGATCAGTGAGCTCGATGACCAAGTTTGACAAAGTTGGACTAGGTGTTAGACCTCAACCACGAATAAGGTATGGACACATGGCTTAGTGTTGTATGATTATTGGCTAAAGGCCAAAGCAATAATTGCAGCAGGTGCAGGTCAACTCAGGGTGGTGCAACTGAACCCATTTTGGGTGAAGATAGTTATGGCCTAGGTGGCTCGATGCAGGAAGGTCGACATGCATAGATTATTGATCTGATTTAATCAGATATGATTTTACTTTATGATTGGCGGTTGTCTGACAGATTTGAATGCAATGTAAGACTTATGAAAGTCAAGTATGAATTGCATGAAGAGATTAGATGGTCGAATTGTATGTTGGGTTGGGACAACATTGTAAAAGTGAGAATTTGAGAGTGCTGCTGTGAGCTAAATAGAGAAGTCTGTGATTTGTATGTAACTGGTTGTTATTACTGTAATAAAAATGGACTTGACTTTGTGTGGTGGGTTTTTTACCTGAAAAGGTTTTCCCATGTATATCTTGTGTCAACTATGAATGCTCTTCTTTGTGTAATATTTATTTTACTTGCATGTATTCATCTCAAGTAGTTTGTAAAGCTATTGGAACTAGTTTATGCTTTACTCCTTTGTTGTATTAGTGTTAAGGGAATGTATTATGCACTGTTGGGTCTCTTGATCCATTCCTGTGTTTCCCCACGAGTGGTATCAGAGCTTGGCTAGTTAGGTTATCCTTGTAGGAAAGATTAGTTTTTTGTGCTAATATTGTTTCAGTGGGAGTATTGCATTGTTAAAACTTATTTCTGTTTAAGATGGCGAGTACATCTGGTAGAATTGATATTGAAAAATTCAATGGCAGTAACTTTGAGTTATGGAAACTCAAGATAGAAGACTTGCTAGTGGGGATAGACCATTGGATTGCAATGTCTGGAACTAAGCCACAAAGTACAATGCAAAAAGCTTGGGATCTTGCTGATAGAAAAGCAAGAGGTTTGATAAGACTAAGTCTTGCCGATTCTGTACTCCTAAATGTTCATGAGAATCAATCTGCAACTTCTTTGTGGAAAAAGCTTGGTGATATTTATTAGGGAAAGTCTCTGGTAAATAAGTTATTCCTGAGAAAGAATTTGTACTCCTTGAAGATGGATGAAGGTGCATCTATTCCAGACCATCTGAACTCATTTAATATGAGTGTTACTCAGCTGACATCTGTAGGTGTAAAGATTGAGGAGGAGGATCATTGCATGCTCCTGTTGTGTTCATTACCTGACAATTGGGATCATCTTGTGATGGCCATTGGAAGCACTACTATTGCTTTCAAGATGGAAGACATTGTTGCCTCATTGCTATTTGAAGAAATGCAGAGGAATTTTTTAGAGATGGCCAAAGAGGCTCTTGTTGTTCGAGGTAGACCAAAGGAGAAAGGCAAGAAGAAAGACAAGAAGTCAAAATCCAAATCTGTAAGGAGATCAAAATCTCCTGGTAAAAATTTCAAGGTGAGATGTTGGAACTGTGGGTAACCTGGTCATATTAGGAAGGACTGCAAGGAGAAGAAGAAGAACGCTTCTGACAATGAATCTTCTCAAAGTGATGCAGATGCCTTCATTGCAGCAGCCTTGACAACTCAAGCATCTAATGATGTCTGGTTGATTGACACAAGTGCATCTTTTCACATGACATCCAATAGAGAATGGTTCTCCAAATATGAAGAGTATGATGGTGGAAAGGTGTACTTGGCAAGTGATTCAACGTTGGAGATAGTTGGCAGAGGGAAAGTCAGAATTCAGTTTCCTGATGGGAGAGTCAAAGGTTTTGGTGGTGTACTTCACATACCAGGTCTAGCTCGAAATCTTCTCTTTGTCAATAAGTTAAATGATGCTGGTGTAGAAGTTTCTTTTTCTAGTAAGGGGTGTCAAATGGCTAGAGGTGCAATGGTGCTAGCTAAGGGTGTTCGTAGTGGCACTCTATACAAGCTAGATGCACATCTTGTTCTTTGTAATAGTGCCTCTGCAAAGTCATGTAATTCTACACCTGTAGAGAAAGATGATGACTCTTTTCTGGCTACAAATGCTATGGAGGTAAAACTCCCAGCTGAGAAGACTATGTTGTGGCATCACAGACTTGGTCACATTGGTGAGAAAGGTTTAAAAACCTTGAAGAATAAAAATCTTGTAGAAGGGCTTGATGAATGTAACCTTGAGTTTGAATTTTGTGAACACTATATCTATGGAAAACAACACTGTGTTTCTTTTTATTCTAGTCCTCACAAATCTTCTGGTATACTAGACTATGTTTATTCTGATGTGTTTGGTCTAGTTAATGTTCCTTCATTATCAAAATCTAGATATTATGTTTCTTTTATTGATGACTATTCGAGAAGGGCATTTGTATACTTCATGAAAAGTAAATCAGAAGTGTTCAGTCGGTTTAAAGAATTTAAATCTTTGGTAGAAAATCAGACTGGAAGGAAAATTAAGTGCTTGAGGACAGACAATGGTGGTGAATTTTTTTCTATAGATTTTGAAAGGTACTAAACTGATCATGGTATTAAAAGGCATAAGACAATGCCTTATACTCCATAGCAAAATGGAGTTGCTGAAAGGTTAAACAGGACACTGATGGAAAAGGCAAGGAGTACGCTGAGTGGTCCTAGTCTGGAGCAGAAGTTCTGGGCTAAGGCTATGGCTATAACATGTTATTTGATAAATAGATCTCCTTGTTCAGCTCTTGTTGACAAGACAGCTTTAGAAGCATGGTCTGGTAAGAAGCCCTCTTTGAGGCATGTCCGTGTGTTTGGCTGTGAGGCATATGTTTATGTGCCAAATGAAAAAAGATCTAAATTGGATAACAAGGCTATCAAATGTATTCTCATCAACTATGGAGTTGGTGTGAAAGGATACAAGCTCTGGAATCCTGATACTGAGAAGGTTTTGTACAATAAAAGCGTGATATTTCATGGGCTAAAACCTTCAGTTAGTGATCAAAAACTTGAGACAAATCAGAGTGACAAGAAGAAGGATGCAGTTGAGATTCCCCAAACTCTAGAAAGGGAAGAGCTGCATGGTGTACCTAAGACTGAGGAGAGCTCAAGCAGCTCTGGAAGTTCTGATGATGAAGATCAACCTCAGCCTGTGAGAAGATCAACTAGACAAAAGAGGCAACCTGATAGGTATGGGTTCTCTATGTTAGATTCAAATTGTGCTTATGCCTTAATTACCAGCATTGATGAGTCTAGGACTGTAAAAGAAGCAATCAACATGGCTGATTCTAAGTCTTGGTCAGAAGTCATGAATGAAGAAATGGATTCCTTGATAAAGAATGACACCTGGAATTTGGTACCACTGCCTAAAGGGCGAAAGCTTGTTGGCTATAAGTGGATATTCAAAAAGAAGACAAGTCTTGATGGCAGTGTTGAGAAGTATAAGGCTAGACTGGTTGCAAAAGGTTTTTCTCAAATTGAGGGAATAGATTATGGAGATATTTTTTCCTCTATAGCAAAGCTGACATCCATCAGATTTTTATTGTCATTAGTAGCTATGTATGATTTTGAAATTGAGCAGAGGGATGTGAAGACAACATTTCTCCATGGTGAGCTGGAAGAAGAAATTTACATGTCCCAGCCTGAGCATTTTGTTGAAAGAGGTAATCAAAATCTGGTCTGTAAGTTAAACAAATCTCTCTATGGTTTAAAGCAATCTCCTAGAATGTGGTACCAGAAATTTGACACATTTGTGTTGTCAATTGGTTTTGTGAGATCAAAATCGGATCATTATGTTTATTACAACTATGAGAATGATAATTTGCTTGTTATTACCCTATATGTGGATGATATGTTATTCATTGGAAATAGCAAGACTATGATTTGTGATCTTAAATCTCAGTTGTCTACAAAGTTCAAGATGAAAGATCTTGGTGCAGCTAGGTACATTCTTGGAATGGAGATTACCAGGGAAAAAACAAGAAGAAAGCTTTGGCTTAGTTAGAGAAAGTATGTGAAGACAGTTCTGGAGAGGTTTAGCATGGATGACTGCAAGCAGCTTGTTGTTCTTATCATGCATGGAACTAAACTGTCAGTTGATGACTATCCAAAGTCTGTTATATAGATGGAGGACATGACCAGTGTGCCTTATGCAAGTGTTGTTGGCAGTTTGATGTATGTTATGGTCTGTACAAGACTAGACATTTCCCAAGTAGTGGGAGTTCTAAGCCGATTTATGGAAAATCCAGGAAGATCACATTGGGATGCTGTGAAGAGAGTTTTCAGGTATTTGAAGGGGACTTCAGATTATGCCTTGTGTTACCATGGCAATATGGTTGCATCATAGAAATCTCTCAGCATCCAAGATTTTGTTGATTTAGATTGGGCAGGGGACATTGACAGTAGATGATCCACCAGTGGATATACTTTCATGCTTAATGGTGGAGCTATCAGTTGGATGAGCAAGCAACAGGCTATAGTTGCTTTATCCATGACAAAGGTAGAATACATGGCTACAACTCATGCCTATAACAAAGCTATTTGGCTGAGGCGTTTGTGTTCAGACATTGGATTTAATGCTGGGTAGATTACAATCTATTGTGACAGTCAGAGTGCCATTTGTTTGGCAAAGAATCCAACTTTTCATGCCAGGACCAAGCACATTGATGTGTAGTATCACTTCATGAGGGACATGGTTGAAGATGGCATGGTTAGTCTAGAAAAGGTGGACACCTTGAAGAACATTGCAAATGCTTTGACAAAGCCTGTGAGTATAGACAAGTTCAGATGGTGTGCAGAATCGATGGGCCTTGGGGCCTATGACAGATAGTGATTTTTCGTTACCTTGGGGTTAGCTGGAAGTGTTCGCCAAGTGGGAGCTTGTTGAGAATTTATGTCTCAACTTCCAACTTGAAGCCCCACCCTTAATGCCTTGGCGAAAATTTTCTCATTCTTAAGTTTACCGTTTTACTGCAGCGGCTAAGTTTGGTTCTGGTGGTGTTTGGCTGGCGATTACCTCCCTACTGCGACTAACCAAAGGGCTGACCGTGGTGGCCATGGTAATTCCACTAGCAGCCTGGCTGGCGGTTACCACGGTACTGTGGTTGCCAAGAGGTCGACCACTGTCGTAGCGATAAGACTGCTAGTGCCTACCTGGTGGTTACCGTGTTCTGCTAAGAGGCCGACTGCGGTGGCCATGGTATTACTGCCAACGCCTGGCTGGCACTTACCGCGGTACCGTAGTCTACCAAGGGTTGACCGCCGTGGCCGTGGTAAGACCGCTAGTGGTTTGCCTGGCCGGTTACTGCAGTACCGCAGTGTGCCTTGGGGCTGGCCATGGTAGTGTGGTAAAGCGGATGGCGAGCTCGGTAGACTTACTGCCATACCACAAGGTGAGCTCGGGTGGACCATGGTAGTGCGGTAAAGGCTGTGGAGAGCTCGATGAGCTCGATGACCAAGTTTGTCTGAGTTGGACTCAGTGTCAGAGCTCGGCCGCGAATAAGGTATGGACACCGGGCTCAATGTCGTGTGATTATTGGCTAAAGGCCAATGTAGTAATTGTAGCAGGTGCAGGTCAACTCAGGGTGGTGCAACTGAACCCATTTTGGGTGAAGATAGTTATGGCCTGGGTGGCTCGATGTAGGAAGGTCAACATGGGCATATTATTGGTGCGATTTAATCAAAAAATGATTGTACTTTGTGATTGGTGATTGTCTGATAGATTTGAATGCAATGAGACTTATGAAAGTCAAGTATGAATTGCTTGAAGAGATTAGATGGTTGAACTATATGTTGGGTTCGGACAACATTGTAAAAGTGAGAATTCGAGAGTGTTGTTGTGAGCTGAATAGAGAAGTCTATGATTTGTATGTAACTGGTTGTTACTGTAATAAAAATGGTCTTGACTTTGTGTGGTGGGTTTTTTACCTGAAAAGGTTTTCCCATGTATGTCTTGTGTCAACTGTGAATGCTCTTCTTTGTGTAATATTTATTTTACTTGCATGTATTCATCTCAAGTAGTTTGTAAAGCTATTGGAACTGGTTTATACTTTACTCCTCTGTTGTATTAGTGTTAGGGGAATGTATTCCGCACAGTTGGGTCTCTTGATCCATGCCCGTTTCTCCCCACACCTTTATAGGAACATACTCAAATTTTACTTCATTCTCTGCAACCTTCTCTCTCAAAAAGTGATACCAGATTGAGATATGTTTTTTCCTTGAGTGCATCACCAAATTCTTTGAAATGTTAATAGTATTTGTATTGTAATATAATATATAAATTGGTTCATCATACACAACTTTGATACCCTTCAAGGTTGGCCTCATCCACAACACATATATGCAACAAGATGTTTCTCCAATATATTCTACCTCCATAGTAGATAAAGATATTGAATCTTGCTTCTTTCTTAGCCAAGACACCAATTTGCATCCAAGAAATAATGTACTAGGGTAAATGCACAAAGTTGGGTCCATGAAACGTGGAAGTTTTTGTGTTAGTCAAAAAAATGAAATCGACTAAGCAAAAACAGGATCCTGATTTTTAAGAACGGGATTCTGATTTTTAAAAATCGGTATCCCAAGCCTGAATCACAAACGGGATCCCGTTTGCTAGAGGGTCCTGAACCCGTGGAAAGGAAACGAGATCCCGGTTTGTAAAGAACGGGATCCTAATTTGTAAAAATTGGGATCCCGTTTTTTACAAAGCGAGATCCCGTTTCGTAGGACTATTTGTTTTTTACGAATCAAGATCCCATTTTTTACAAACTGGGATCTTGATTAGAAAATGGGATCCCGTTCCCCTGCCAACGGTCACCGCATTGAATAATTGCAAATGGGGTCCCTTTTTTATAATTTGATTTTTTTTTGCTTTGTGGTTGGGTTTTTGCCTCGAATTTTGGTTCAAGAAAAGCATTGGGAGTCCGAACGTAGGCCTTCAACCTAGTTTGACCTGCAAGTTGAAGGTTCTATCAATGTTAGGGAAAAAAATTGAGTTTGGGCATATGGCTGATGACTTTTTTTGCAGAATTTTTGACAAAATTAAAACCCATTTTAGATGAGACAATACAGATTTCAAATATATAATTTTTTTTACAATTGGATTATTTTTTCTATTTTTCAATTAATTTCTGATGAAATTGGTCCATAAACTTTAAATATCAGTGTTTTTTACTATTTTAATAACTTTTGATCAACATAACATTTTGACAAACGGATTGCACAAGGACAAAATTCGACCAATTCTTTTCAGTCTTAAAAAAAAAATTGCAAAAAATTATAAATTTAGGTCATCTTATGCTTGTCGTACAAAATGATTTTTCTAAACGTCAAATATGCGTGATAAAAAATTAGTAAAAAAAAAATATTCAATAAAAAATTACAAAAAAATATCCAGGACATGCTTCAGTGAGTCACAAGTCTTTTCCCAAAAGGATTTAGAAAAATATGATAATTTAAGTCAAAATATGGATATCGTACACGTACATGGTATGGTAAAAAAAAATGACTTTTAAATAGTGATTTTTACAAAATCCTATTGAAACTCAATTTATACAATCTGGGTATTGAAATAAATTATATATTTGGAAACTAGACTCTGAGTACTACATTTTATGATCAGTGACTTGTTTGAAGATTTCATCTCTAAGTGCTTCAAATTTTAAGGTCAAATGTGTCAAACTCTGAAAACCAGGGAAAACACTTCCACTTTTTAGCCAAAAAGTGGACTCAATTTCTTGCCAGCACCCACCACCACTTTTACTTTTCCTTTAATCCAAACAACCTACCCAGACAACATTTGTATAAGAACTCAAAGAAAAATCAGTATCCTTTGGATACCACAAACCATGTCCTAGAGTTCCCTTCAAGCATTTGAATATCCTCTTCACTACTACAACATGTGACTCTCTAGGATATTGTTGAAATCTAGCCATAAGACAAACTGCATGCATGATATATGATCTATTAGTAGTTAGGTATAGAAGTCCTCCAATAATAGATCTCTACTTTGTCTGATCAGCCTTAGGAGATTCATCATTATTACTCAGTTTGCAACGAGTAACCATAAGAGTACATACTAGTTTGGAATACTCCATTCTAGAATTCTTCAACATTTCCCTAACATACTTTGATTCTGAAATGAATGTACCTTTTTTTATTTGATTTATTTGCAACCCAAGGAAGCAATTCATCTCCCCAAACATAGAAATCTCAAACTCTTTCTACATCTCTTCTACAAATTTCTTGCTCATTCTTTCATTACCTACAAAGATCATGTCATCAACATACATAACCAAGTTTATCTCCAACTTGTTGGCTATTTTTATTTTGATCAAGCTAATGATGACGCTAATATTTAATGAGATGTAGTTAAGGAATTCTATTTTTTTCGCTATGGCTAAAAGGTCTAGGAAAATGTGTAAGTTCATTGGCACTTATGGGACTTCGGTTATTAATTATCTGATAAATTTTATCATGGATTTCTAACTAAGTTTAATGTAGTTAGGGAAAGATTATGGCCTCGTATACATGCCTTCCTTGGGAATGACCACCACAACGTGTAAAATTCTAAAAAAATTAATTACACTTTCTTGTTCTTGGTGGCTTAGAAATGATGTTATAAGGGCTGGTCAAATCACCAACGACTAGTTCAGTTCTCGACTAACTTTATTTTTCAAGGAAAGTTTCTATGAGTTGTGTGTTGGAATGGGTGGCGATAGGGTCAGGACCAAGCCCAAAAATTGTGAATAATTTCATAGGGACCCCATTGTGTGGCATGTCTACATGGAAGGGGAATCAACACCTTTGTTAGAAAGTTTGGTGGGTCATGATGAAAATATGTCAGCTCAATTTACTCGATCCTGGAGGGATCAAAGAGTCATTATGGGAGGCATTTTATTTGAGGTTAACAATTAGGTGATAGCCCAAGATATAGGCCTTTCCTATAACGACAAGAAGTACAAAAAGCACACAAAAAATTAGGACCTTGAGAGCGTCATTTCCTTCTTCGAAGATAATGAGAAGCAAATTAAGAAGCACTCGGGCTTTGATAGACAGGTGCTTCCCCAACTGTGGGATAAGGTGTGTCTTGATCTCATGAAATATGTTACTTTATAAGTGAGGTTTAAGGTTTATTACTTTTATCATCTGTCGCTAGTAAACCACCTTAGGCACAAAATGCTCCTAAGCTTTCCCTTTTTCTATTGAACTCCCTTAAAATTTTGGTAAAGGAATCCCTTGAAGTTTCTACTCAAAACCCTGACTAGCCACATCCCTTGCCTCTTCACCAGGGCCTCATTCTTTGGCTTTATCATTTCCATCTAGCCCTATTCCCCTGAAAACCCATCTCTACTATTCGTGTGGAAGAATTAGAACCTCCTAACCTATCCACTAAGAAACTATCTCTAACTGCTTTAGTGTCTCCCAAGAGAAAAACTCCTCGCTAGAAAGTGAACCCCTTACAATGCCTAAATCAAAACCCCCATCAAAAAGGAAAAGGGGGGGTTGGGTTGGCCCGTTCCAAGGCTATGTCCAAACTATGTGAGCTAAAGAACACATCCACCAAGTTGGATATCAAACCAATGACAAAGAAGAAGGGTAAAAGGATACTACATTCCAAGTGGAGTTGTCAGTGATTAACAATGAGGGAAATAGTGTTGCAGAAAAGGATTCCAAATGTGACACTATTGTGGCTATGATTTTTGAGATATGGATGGAGAAAACAAGCATCAAGAGATCTCATAGGTTGGTAAAGAACAAGAAAGAGATATTGATGGATGGAATTTCTAGCAACTTGGAGTGGAATGGCAGTAGAGAAGATTGAAAGGACATTGTTGAGGAGAAGAGGTGTTTGTGGAAGGTCTCAACCACTTGTTATAACTAAAAATAATCCTCAAAGAGGAATCCACCCACTATTTGGGTTTCAGGTCCATTAATGAAGATACAAATCAGAGGAAGATCAATAAGGAGAAGGACATCAACAAGCTATAGGAGCAGGTGGTGAAACTAGAATGAAAGTTCAATAGGCTTACTCGCTTAACCATTAAGATCATCCATAGATCTATTGCCACTCTCTCTGATGTTATCAATAAGGAGGCATACAAGAATACCAAGGGAGAGGGTCCTAATTAGATCAGGGATGGTGTTTTAGATCTCCTCATTTAGAAATGGGAAGGTGTTTCCAATTAGTGGGTTGTTCTATTTGCCTTTGTTGGGTCTTTGCTACTTGTGTGTTGTGTTTGTTATATTTTTAGTCACTATTATTTTTAGGTTGATGTGTATGATGTACTATTAATTTGGTTCCTTTCTGGCCCTTTGGGTTCATCATTTAATGGGTATTCCACCCAATAAATGTACCTTAACTTATCAAAAACATACATAACCATAATCAAGATTTGATCTATCTCCACCCTAAATTAAAGATTACTATCTATGGTACCATTATTGCATCCTTATTACAACAATTACCTATCTAATCTTGCATACCAATCTCTAGGAGCTTTCTTGAATCAATATAAAGAATTATTAATTTTGTATACCATATCCGATTTGTCTAATAACTGAAATCCTTTTAGTTGTTCAAAGTACACTTATTTCAACTCACCATTCAAAAAAGTAAAATTAACATCCATTTGATAAACCTTGAAATAGTTATGTGCTCAAAAGCCAAAACCATCTTGATAGCTTCCATTCATGCCACTGAATCAAATTTCTCCTCAAAATATATTACTTCTACTTGTGAGTAGCCTTTACACATAAGCCTTTCCTTTCTACTTCTCCATTCTCATTCAATTTGTTCTAGAATGGCCACTTAGTTCCAATTACATCCTTGTTTGATAGTCTTGGGAAAATTTCCCATGTTTGATTCTTCTCAATCTATATTAGTTCCTCTTCCATGGCCTTGATCCAATATTCATCCTTGCATGCTCCAATTACTATTTTAGGTTCAACTTTAGAAAGTATTGTTAAACATAGATTTTCCTGTTATTTTGTCATTGCAACTTTTCTCCTTCTCAATACACTTTTAATCTTATCACTAGAATGATTTGATCTTTAGAATGATTATTTTGAACAAATAAATAAGTCTTAAGGATCCTTTTTGGAGATTTTTCTTCATCAATCTAAACTTCTTTCTCCTTACCTTCATCTATGTCATTTTCTCTACAATAGGACTCATTTGATTCATATCCATCTATCACCACTAGATTCTTCTATAAGTATTCATCCAATTTGACACTTGCAATCTCAACAATATTCTTGAATCTCTTGTTGTAGCACCAAAAATCTTTTCTTCTTATAGAATATTGAAGGAAGATACCTTCATCAGAATTTGTATCAAACTCTCCTAATTTTTTTTCATCTCTTTTGATATAGCACTTGATTTAAAATACTCTGAAGTATTTGATAGTAGGGATCCTTCCATACCACAACTCATAGGGATTAATTTCACTATTTCCTCTTTCTTGAAAGTTTTAAAGAATGTAGATAATAGTATGAACTACTTCTCTCTAGTAGACTTCTAGTAGGTTTTTCTCTTTCTTCATTTTTCTTTCAACTTCCTAGATAGTCCATTCCTTTCTTTTAGCCATTTTATTCAACTAAGGAGTCCTAGGGGAAGATAAATTCCTTTTTATTCCATGATTATCACAAAAAATTATTAAACTCATCAAAGGTGAACCCTCCACCTTAGTCAAACCTCAAACTTTTTATTTTAATTTCCATTTCATTCTCAACCAGAACTTTTAATGTTCTAAACTTATCTAGAGATTTTGATATTTCTTTAAGAAAAGTAACACATGTCATTGTAGAATAATAATCAATCAATAGAATGAAATACATGTCACCTTACAGACTTCTTCATCTAGTAGGACCACAAAGGTCTGTATGTAGTTTAGTAGTATATTTTCTTTGAATTTGAAAGTTCTCCTTGCTTACATTCAAATTTGTCATTCCTTATAGGAAAGACTAATAGGATTTGTAATCTTTGGCTAATATCTCACAACTTGAACTAAACTAATTCTCACTAGGCTATCAAAATTAATGTGACACATTCGTCTATGTCATGTAGTCAAGGTTCATTAATCTGAGTCATAAATAAATGACCATTAACACCTTTAAGCTGATAAACATTTCCATCTATCCTTCTTCCAACATCTACCACAGTTATAGAGCCTTTTCTAATCTCACACCCATCATTGTGAAACATTAGATTATATAATTTTTCTACATATTTGTCCAACACTCAAGAGATTATGCTTTGAACCCTTGACATAAAGAACATCATGTGTATTATGATTTCCATCAAAACTAATTGAACCTTTTCCAAATATCTTAGTAGATGTATCATCACCAAACTTCACAAGATCTCCTTCATATTTTTCAAGTCTAATAAACTTACTTTTTTGACCCATCATATGATTTCACCATCCACTATCAATGATCCGGTAGTTCTCCTCTCTAGCATGAAAAGTAGACACCATAGCATTATGACCTGCTTCCAAAGCACTTTCCTTCACACATCTCTGAGAGTTAGTAGAGTTAGATTCAATTTTCATATCCATGACCAATAATTCACTATCCTCATCATCCCCACAGTTAGATTCATCATTAGATATATTGGCATCTTTTATAGCATAATAACTTTTCTTAATTGTTTTGCCCTTTTTTTCCTTATTATTGTTATTCAAAGCTTTGTTTGGACATCCTGAAGCATAATTACCTATCTTTCAACAATTTAAACATTAAAAATGTAACTTACCTTTATATTTCCCAGTACCCCTTTTCATTCTCCTCATAATTTTTTCTTCTACATCATCAAGATACTCATGATATGATTCATCAATGTTTTATGATTTGTGCGCCTTGAAAGTAGTCTCAACTTTTGTGTTACTTGAACCAAACTCTCTTAATTCAAAAGTAGTTAAAGTGCCAAGTAGCTGATATCTAGAGTATTTATTTAGATTCTAAAATTCCTCAATAGAAGAAACCTTATGACTATAAGCTTTAGGTAGAGTTCTCAACACCTTATTTACCACCTCATCATCTTCAAGATTTCCACCAAGCCCTCTGATTGAATTGAAAAATTCATCCACCTTCTACATGTAGATTGTAATGTTTTCATTTTCTAATCTCCACATATTTTCAAACATGATTTTTAGATTCTCCATCTTATCTTGCTTGACCTTATCATCTCCTTCATAAATTATTTCCAATTTTTTCTAGATCTCATTAGATATTTTAAGATTCATAACTTTCACAAGTTAACTATTAGAAAGACCACTTAAAAGAGCATACCTTTCTTTCATATTTTTCTCATAGGCATAGTATATCCAGTCACAATAGACTTCCAAACTCCATATCCAAGGGATACTAGAAAACCATCCATCCTTATTTTATACAATGCATAAACTGATCCATCAAACATAGGATCATCTCTATTGTGCACCATCCTAGACCTACCTCAAGTGGTGAAGATTTCATTTAAGGAACCTTTCTTTGATACGATTGTTTAAATGTACAAGACAACTGAGAAGGGGGGTGAATCAGTTATTCATTAAAACACCAAAAACCTCATAAACATTTAGATAGACATCAACTTTAAAACCTTTAATATGTTACAATCATTTAGCATGTGCTGGATCATGACCGAACAAAAAGTGGCATGATGGCCCATGTGGCTGATGAATTTTTCTTACCCAAAAGTGATGAAAGAAAAAGGATTTTTAAAGGAGATTCTCAGCTTTCCACCAATATAAATTATGCTTTACTTTGAATTTAATAAATAATTATTATTCATTTTCTATTTGAATTACGACTAAAGTCCTAATTGATAGGCTGATTAAAAAACATCTGTAGCTTTCAAACGGTATCACATTTTTTGAATCTGAAACATGCGTCACATTCTATATTTTGCATACTATAGGATTAAAAAAAAATTGAATTTCATGAAGTTTTGAGCAAGTTAAGGTAGTCAGACATAAGAGTTTTTATATTTTTTAAAAGTTGTAAAAAAAAATTCATAATTAATTATTTACTTGGAAAAAAATTACAAAAAAATATGCATCACATCACGACATGAGTCCACTACTTATATCTAAAATATTATAAAAAAATATTATCATTTTTTTGTGGTTAGGGTGGTTAGACAAACACCTAATTCTTTATTTTTCCCTGAAATTTAAGTACTACTGCATTGAAATTTCAAATTTTCACCAAATAGATTTAAAAAATAAAAAATAAACCTAGTAGTTAAGAAAATACATTCAATTTAATATAGATTCTATTCTTACATATTTTTGAAATAATATAGATACCTTATTCAATTTTTAACTTCAAGTTGCCTAACTCTGATTTTCTGAATTTTCGTCGCCACTTAAGGGTCTATTTTTTCCATGATGATCCTACACATACCCAGAAACTAAAATACATCAAGACCATGCATATTAGAACACTAGATTTACATGGAAACCCCAAGAAATGAAAAACCATGGCGAGGATTAGCTCACAATATAAATTAATTACAACACTGAATAGAAAAGGCTCACTTTCAGAGGGATCACTATGCAAAAGAAAGAAGGGTTCGCTGCCAAATTATAGAAAAGAAGAAATAAGAATGTTATAGTGAGAAATCCATCTCAATACAATAAAAAATTCTACCACAACATCATCAACACTTTCACAACCTTTTTTTAAGATTGTAGACACCATTTGCTCATTGCTTCCAATAGTCTAATTCAATAAATGTTTCACTATAGTTTACAACTTTGCACTTCACAACTCTATAATTTGCATCATACACTCTACACTCCAATTATCCATTAGAAAAGAAAATATTTATATCTTCTTCAACCTGAATTTTTTTATCCAAGGTCAGTTATGCACCTCAATTGTGCAAATTTAAATTAGGTCAAGCCTAAGCATTCCCATGGTGGAAAGGAATGAAAGAATACCACACCAAACCTTAAATAAAACTTAAATCCAATCATACATGCTACACCACACTTCCATAATATTTGAAGAAAATCCACAATTCGTGTAAACACCCAAGGTTGATCAAACTTGTGTATAAACCATTAAATTTTAAGTACACACTTCCTCAAATTCAAAGATAACTCATAGACCACACAAAACACTTAAACACAATCTATAATATTCTACAAATCACCGAAAGAAAAAACTCATCTTGTACACCCAAATGATCTTCCACACATTGTAACTCAATAAATCAACTTGCAAAACACCAAACCATGAATAAATTCAACTGAAGGTAGATATAAAACTTATCAACACACTTTGAAAACCACAATACTAGAAACCAAACTGCATAGAAACATAGAGCAAAACCATTTCACCCAAACCCCACTACAACACAGCTCACACACTAGTGAACACAAATTTATTTGTACAATGATATAGACCAAGAATTTTTGGATATAAAATTATGAACACCTTTGATAAACATATTTAAACCTCAAAAGAAAAATTTCAACACAGAATAAATGCAAAGCAAAACTAGAACACCTCTACAACACATTGTTTCTTCTTTTATTCAAATTTTCTCATAAGCACTTGGAAAAAAAGAACCGAAGGAACATTATCATCACCTTCAACACTTCCTCAACACCATTAGACAAACTGCAACATAAATATACATCCATAAGCTTAAGCTTATAAAAGAAACACTAGAGATTGACACCAATAACACTTACTAATGACAAAGTAATGAAAATAATTAAAGCATCATCACAAATTCTCAACCATCACCAGTTGACATTATTGACAACACAAACATAAGACTATTGACATCAATAACAACACCAACTACACATACTTTCAAGAAAGCTCATCACATTGTCCAACAAATGTTACAAGGAAAACAATGCTTAAAATTCATTTTTCAAAAATAAAATAACATGATCACATAATGTTCTAAATAAATATAAATTAAAGAGGGTTTTTCTTTCATATTAAAATTCATCCATAATCACTTAAAAATTTAAATTTTCTAAAAAAATTTACAATGGAAAGCTATTCATTTTCTCATTTAATCATTAAAGAATGCTCAAAAATTTAAAATTCGAATTTCAATTTCCCAATTTAACCTTTCATTCTACATAAATAATTAATAATGAGACTTCTTTCCCCACATCAAAACTCATCACAAATCCCTCCCAATTTTAAATTTTCTAAAATTAATTACAAAATAAAAACTATAAATTTCCCAAATCCTTCATTAAAATTTTCTTCAAAAATTATTTTCTTGAAATTCATAAATATAATCATGCCATTTTATCTAATTATGTCCAACAATACACTTTTCACATAAAATTCACATTTTATACAATTCCTAAAAGTATGTGCATTATAACCCCATATTTTGGAAAATCTCAAAATTTTAATTAAAATAATGGAATGGGAATGTAATTTTATAAAATGAACTATGTTGGGAGATTTCTACACTCTCCCAATCCTATTCCAATTCAAAAACTCAAAAGAAATTGGCTAAATTAATGAAAACATGCAAAATGCCCCAAACACAATCTTATTTTGAAATGTAGATCATCTCAAACACATGAAATGAGAGTTGGCAAGGATCAACATGCATAATACCCTACTGGTTCTTAACCCAATGAATCCATACTTTTCAAAATTTGCTACTAAATGCACTCCCTAGATCAACAAATCAATTTTCTCCCAAAAGAGGGTTTTTTTCTTTTTCAAATAAAAATTACATAATGAAATAAAATCCCCTTTTTCCCATCAACAGTTTTTCCAATTTCAAATTTAACAATTTAAATTTAATTTCCATTTCCCATTGTAGAGTTCCTTCAATTTCTGAAAAAATCCAAATAGACATTTAAATTCATTCATTAATAAATGGGTTACTGTAAGATCATGGGGGTCCAAATTAGGCCCTTAAGTGGTCATAAAATTAAGAAAAATAGAGTTAGGCAACTTGACATAGAAAATTTAATAGGTTATTACCATAATTTGAAAAAATTTAAGAACAAAATTTTTAGGAAATTGAATGTAGCTTCTATGATACTAGCCCTTTTTTGGAAAAAAGTAAATCTATTTGGTAAAAAATTGAAATTTCAATGGAATAGTACTGAATTTTAAGGAAATAATAAAAATCAGGTGTATGCCTGACCAATCTATGTACAAGAAAAAATAATATATTTTTTAAAACATTTAATATAAGTAGAGGACACATGCCCAGATGTGCCACATTTTTTTTTAATAATATTTTTGCAAGTAAATAATTAATTATGAATTTTTATTAGAACTTTTTAAAAATATTAAACCTTTTTTGTCTTACCACCATAAGTTGATCAAAAATTTATGAAATTCATTTCTTTTTGTTTTTATCCTATTATATGGGAAGCATAAAATGTGTCACATATTTCAGATTCTAAAAATGTTAAATCATTTGAGAATTATAGATGTTTTTCAATTATCTTGTCAATCAAGAATTTAGTCATAATGCATGTAGAAAATAAATAATAATTATCTATTAAATTAAAAGTAAGGCATATCTTATATTGGTGGAAATCTAATAATTTTCTCAATAAACCCTTTTCGTTTCATCAAATTTGGATTAAAAAAGTCATCAGGCCCTTTTTGTCATACTGCCACTTTTTGTACCCCCATGCTCTTGCAATTCCATATAAGAATATTTTTATTTACATTTATGGAATCCAAGATTCAAATAGGATTTTAAAATCACACATAACTCACAATTCCCAATCTAAGGAACTTTACAAATTAAAATTAAACAATAACTTACTTTAATTCTATTTCCCCTTTCCCAAGATGTATAAAATATTTTAACAATATATATTAGAATTATTTAAATTCCTAATATTTCATTTATGGGAGTGTAGTGTACAAAATTGTATCCCTCTACATTTTCACACTTTTTTGGGCTCTCCCTACTAAAATTGAGCTTTTGTATGTCTTATTTGGTCTAATTTTGCATCCATAAGCCTTATTTAATGCATCTTTCTAAGGATAATCTTGACACTTAACTAATGAAAAATAATAATTTAATGATTTTGGGTTGCGTCCTAGATTTAGTGATCTAGGATTCATACATCACCTTGGTTGTATGGGTCTTACCTAAGTTTCGAGGAATGATCCTGAATTTGGCATAGAACTCATCATTTCTTGAAATTTGTGTCCCAAGCCTAGGGTACTATGACTCATATTCCCCAACTAGCGTATGAGTCTCACTTAGCTTGGGCCTAGTTTAAATTCAAATTCTTGGTGGTATTTTATTCTCCTAGATCTGATGTCAGCTTGTAGTGTTGTAATTTCAATAAATTTGACATAAACAAGTATAAATACAAGGTTATTTCACATATTTTATCCTAAAAAGTTCTAGCAATTCAAATATTCAAAAATTATAGAAAATTTATGATCAAGAGAGTTTAAAAGAGAATTCAAGAGCATTCAAAGGCTGATTATCAAGAATTTTGGAGCTACATTCAAGAATCAAGCATCATGTCAAATTCATTATGCATCAAGTTTGTTTTTGAGCTAACATTTGTGATGTGGGTTTCCATGATTCAAGCAAGAATTCAAGTTAATATTCATAAAATTCAATCAAGAGTCAAGATCTACATTCAAGCTAGTCATTTCATACAAGATTGCAAAATTTACTTCAAGGGTTTAGTGATTTGTAACATAGCATATTTGTTCATTCATTATTCCTTCATTGCATTTGATTTCATTTCAAGGTTTGATTACCAAGTTCAACCAAGGCAAACCCTTATCCACTAACAAAACAAGATTCCCCTCTCTTTGATGTTGATTTGTATATTTAAGTTGAAGATCCATTGAAAAGAAAGATTGGAGAGAGTTGTCAAAGTTGCAAAGTTTTCAAAGTTGTCATCTTTCTTGCAATATCATGGAAAGTCACCTGTAGGTCGGAATTCAAAGTTTTAGAAATGGAGATCAAAAAGTAGAGAAGCTCTAGAAGATCACTGGAGATACCAAAGTTCTAGAAATACCCTAATACTAGGACTAAATCGCCACCTTGGGCATGAGTCCCAGTATACTACTTTTAAGACATTTTATGTGGATCCTAGTTTACTAGTTGCAAATTCCAGTTTCACCCTGAAACCCTAAACTAGGACTAAATCACCCAGCCTAGAGTATGAGTCCCAATGTACTTCAAAAGTCATAATTCTGAGAATTCAAACCATATTACAAGCATCTTTAGTATTCTAGGTGCACCTCTATTCATTATTAGTTTATTATTCATATTTTGAGTTTGGTTTCCTAGTTTGTATAACTAGATTTACATATCATTTGCATTTTCTTCTTTCTATCCCTTTATTAGTTGTGAATGCCCTTCTTTCTTTAATCACACCCAAGGAGAATTTATAGAAGATCCCTTATCTCAATTGAATCATTAGATTGAGATCTATAGGGTTTCCTTGAATGAACTAGAGTGAAATAGGGTCCCGTAAGTTGTCCATCTCCTAAAAGGTGGGAACACTCTATTTTACTTCGATTCATTTTGGTGAACCTATTCTTTGGACACCTTATTTTCTGATTTGGAGTGCATCATAGTCCTAGATCTAGCTTACATTAAATTTGCATTAGATCTTGCATTAGTGAAAGTGCATATATGTTGCATTTTTGCATCTTGCATCATTGAATTTCATTTGAAATCTATAGTTGCACATAGTCAAGACAACATACAAACTAGAAACTTAAACATTCACTCATAATTTACTAAATCTAGTGTCAAAACCATAATCCAAGAGTCATACGCTCCTCTAGGTGATTTATTCTTAATACAAATTGTCTTACCTAATTTCTAGGAATTTTGTGTTGACTATTTTTTAGTAATTTGAACCTTTCTAAAATCCCAATTGTGACTCATACACCCTTCTGGGAGATCTAGTTATGTATCAAACCTGAAATTACATTTTAAAACATTAAAAACCTTTTTTTGTTCTTCTATTTGGTATTTTTAGATCCCTATTTTAGATTACTGAGTTTCTATTTCATTCATTTCATTGGATCTAGCTTAATTTAATTTGAATCAACATTAAATAATATCATTATCTTGTGTTCATTACATTTATCTTGCATTCATTGATTGTCCATTACATGATCTCTACAACTTGGTGTCCTATTAGTAATACTATAGAGAGACATAGTTCGAGACTCATGTCATCCTATGATAGCACACTCATCGTGGATCTTGGGTTATCTAGCTCTTTCACTCATAGTGTTGACACTAGTTCACTAGCTATGGACCATACCATTCACAACTCTTTACCTTCAAGTAGCATGACAAGTGTTGATACAATGGTTACTAGCACTCCTGAAGAAAAGATATTCGAAATCCATAAAGAGTTAGCAAACCTACAACATCAAGTGAGTACTGAAAACATTTCCAACATTTCTATTCCTACCATAGATAACATACATTTCATGATTGAAAGTGAAGGAGGAATAGAAGCGTGTAACCTAGCTCAAACTTTTGGTAAACTTACTAGTTGTGATCAACCTTTGAGAAATATCTAAAGTCAAGTAGGGACTGAAATTCCTCCTCCCACAACCATTGCTTCTATTCCTACCTATACCAACCCTCAAGTTACAACATCAATGCAACCTACTAGTAATATCATTCCTAACTTGGGTATTTCAACTAGCAATAATTGTACCTTTGTGGAATCATACATCATATCTCCTACCATTTTACCTCATGTAAGCATTCCATTTACTTCCCCCTTGAACACATATACACCTCCACCATATTCACCTCCATCTCAAATTACAACCAATGATGTCATCCTTAACCATCTTTTTCAAAGTGTCTCGTCCCTTAAAAATAAAATTTCCACCATAAACCAAAATCAAAATGGCCAACCTACATACTATGTAAAAATAAATCCCTTATCCTTGGATATATTGAGAACACCGATACCACAAGGTAAATAGATTCCTAGACTTGAGAAATATGGGGGGAAAGGAGATCCTTCTAACCATGTTTCCACTTACACTGCCTTATGTAGCTATTTTGTCCTTGAGGATAAGATCTTGGCTAAGCTTTTCCTTAGGTCCTTGAAAGATACTACTTTAGAATGGATTTCCTTGTTACCAAACAACTAAATTCATTCATTCACTGAGCTTGTTGAGGCATTTATTAACCATTTCCAAGTTCATATGAAGCCTAAGATGACATTAGCTGATTTTATGAGATGTAAGAAAAAGGATGATGAAAAGGTTACTCACTTCATTTCATGCTATGAAATTCTTTATTCCCAAATCAGCGTAAAGATTCTTGACCCTCATCTTCAACAAATGTCATTTAGAACTTACAAACTAGGATACAAGATAAGTTTGGCATGATGAATTTTCCTTCCTTTGTACACTTGTGTACTACCCTCCATGATTATCAAAACTTGGTTAGTATTCATGAAACAAAACCCACCTCTTACTTGTTTCATCAAACTTTATCAAAGAATGTGATCATTGAAGAATTATTACTTGTGCATGAACTCTATCAAGAAACATATGACATACCAAAAGAATGGATAAAAATGTATAATTGTTTCACTTTCCCTACGATGGGATCAATCATCATTCCTTTAAAAATTAGATAGAACCAATTGGATGTCTCATTCTCCATCATCCCAATATTGAATCAATTTTGTGTGAAGCTTGGTTATTCATGGCTACGCTCTATGGAAGTTGTCTTGTTAGTTGTGCATAAATATTTACTATGCACCATAGTGGCCTTAATCCCATGTCTTCTCATGGGAACTTTTCATTGTATTTCTTTCGGCCCAAACCTATGGAACCTATTAAACCTCACAAGGACTTCTTTTTAAAATCCTATAAAAATTTCAATATGAAAATAAATGCAAAACTATCCCTTAGAAACATTCCTCAACCTATGTGTAGACACTTGAATTTGACCACTCCCATATGGTCAAATTCACCCTCGTATTCTTCTATCTTGTATCCCTAAGCCATATTAATTAAATAACATATTATTTGGTTAATACTTCATCTCAACCTAATATCCCCTAAGGTATTTAATTAATCAATTAAATACCTTACCTTATTCCTCTCTAAATTAAATAAATGGTTAATTTATTTAATTTAGTAACTTTATCTAAATAAATTAAATCAATTTTTAATTCACCTTCTTCTCTCTCCTCATGTCAACATCCTCCATAATCCCCTTTAATCTAGATTAATATAATTAATCTATGATTAGGGTGTGGACATCTCTAACCATCATTAGGGTCACATCCTCCATAATTTTCCTCTCACCCTTAATCTTTCATTAGCCCATCTAATCCTACATTTACACAACCTTAATGTCTAAATTATTCTAACCTAATCCTCATGCTATTTATGGCATGTGTCCTTACTCAACCATTATTAAATTTTTTCTCCTTTTGGAGAAAACATCATCTTCCCCATGTGAATTTAAAATTCACATTTATTCCCTCATATTTTTTAAAGAAATTTTAATTCCTTCTCTCATCCCCATGAGGATTTGTGAGGAATTTTGAATTCCTCACTTTTCCTCTCAAGGTACATGTGGACACAAACCTCCTTTATGAGGAGATCTTCTCCATTCCCAAGGTACTTCATAGTACTTCCACATCACTTCCACTTCATCTCCTTTTGTCCACCTCACCAGTCACATGTTAGCATGAGATGGCTTGTGAGTTCTCAACTCACCCTAGTGATTGACGTCCTCCACCTTGGATGTATCTCGGCCATCCATTCATTTTGAGGCACTTCCCCTAAAAGTAGCAGAATTTCCCTCATTTTAGAATCACACACACAAGCATTCAACCCAACAAACACTTAGCCAGTTTCATACACACACACTATCAAGAATACCTTCATTGTTGTAACCACTTAGAACAATCATGTTGCATCTAAAAAAAAATGTCATCCACCATTGCATTCTACATCATCTTAACTTCATTTTTCACTAGTATTTGAGTCATTTTGCTAAGCAAGGAGCACATAAATCAAACTTCAAAAGGGCCAACCAACTCAAAAATTCAAGCAAGATAAAGGTATCATTTTATAGTTTTTTTTTTTGAATTCAACTAGGCCAATCTTGAGGTGTTGCACTGTAGTTCCTTTTTTTGCATTCATTTCATTTTTCAATCTTAGACTAGGAATTTAAACCTCAACACATTTATGGGACACCTAGTGGGACCCATGTCATGGGTCTATTTTTATGTTTGTTGTTGTTTGAAATTTTGCAACTTCACATTTTAGACACAGAGGTGAATCCGCTAGGATAGGTGAGTCGACCAAACACAAGGGAAAACCTAAATTAAGCATAGGTGAACGTGCATATTCCTTTCCCTAGAAAGGAAAACTTTCCACTATTAATCCAGACTAGTACTTTTGGAGGCAGATGAACTCGAGTGAGTTGAACGAGCAGACTTGTTGAAGGAAGCGATGATCTTGCATTGACCATAGAGGTGAATATATTCTTGCCTCTCCACTCAACAAGCAATTACGATATCGCCTATTTCCTGAAAGGGTGATCTTGCATCCTAGAGAAAGGAGAATTCACTTCATGCTGAGGGGAACTTGAGGTAATCTAGAATGTAAACATTTTTTATTTGACCTTTCATTTGATTTCATATTTGGGTACTAATTAGTTGAATTGTTCATTTGTGCTTGTGATATTTTACTAATGTTTGTGTAGCTAATTGTATTCCCAAGATCGGAGGTCAAAGCTACTAACATGTGTGTTGTAGGATGAGTAGTCAAAGCCCTTAGTTAGCTCTATTTGTTGTCTTTTTCATACTAGCTAGGAAAATGTAGACTTAATTTAAGGGACAATTAATATTGTTTGCTATGTTTGGGAGTGTGTTGTTGATGTATTCTCTCCCCTTGCACCATACGATGATCCTAGGTGATTAGAAATTGTAGAGCCAGAAAAATGTATGATTCTATGGAGTAAGAACCACCATTTCAGCTCACATCAATAGAGCCATTCTAATTAAAAGCAGAACCAGAAATACAAATCTAAACTACAGAAACAAAACAATGCTTTTAAAAGAAATCAATCTCCATTGTCTCCCTATCACCAAGATCTTTGTTTATGCATTTGCTCTATGATTTTTATGAGCACAAAATGCAATAAAGAGGCTATGATGAATGAGAAATGCAATCAAGATGCAAAGATGATATGAGTATGTAAGTTTGTGAGAAAAATTTGTGAGAGAGGTCAAAATGAGAAGAGATTCATGTTTAAATAGGAATCTCTGATGACAAAGAGGTTGAGAATGAGAAATGTGGGATAAATGGATATTGCAATAATGAATTTTTAAAATCCCACATGGTGTAGTGAAATGAAATGCATATGAGTGGAAATGATAAAGAAGATAGATTAAATGAATAGTGAAGGATTGAATAAAATAATTAAATGCATATATTTTTAATATGGATGAAAATGGTTTATTAATGTTTTATCATGAATTATTTTAATGTTTTTATGAGAATGATTTATGTAAGAATGATAATTTGTCGGAATGAAATTGTTTAATTTATGAATGGTTATGAAATGTTTTATGAATGATTATTATTTATTATGCATTATGAATGATCATGTGGTGAAATGATTTAATGATCTATATAAATGCAATATGAAGTGAATGATTTATGCAAATGATTTGATTTAAATGATAAGATAGTTTTATTATGAAATGCTAGTGAATGATTATGATAATGAATGATAGTGAAAAATGATAATGTGATGTATGCAAATGATAATGCAATGATTTAATGATTTGATGAAATGCATGAATAGAAGAAAGTATTGAATGAATTGATCATTTTAATCAATAGATGAATAATGTGATGATTGTGAGGACAAATTTGAGTGTCTACAGAAATCATAACTCGTTCTAGTCTAGTTGAGTCTACCTAGGAGTACTAGTATGCGTAAGCTCTCCCCTTGTGCTATTTGTGAGCCTCGGGACCGGCAAAAAAATCTAGTATTTGCTTCCCTTTAGTGAGACCTTCCTAGGATTCCATAACCTAAGGGATGATCTGAACCACTTGTTATTGGTGGGGTATATAAAGGGGGGAGAGCCAAAGTTGTACCCCAATCCAGTCACGCCATGTCTAGTGAAGCGTTAAAGCTAAGGTGATAGCTAGATAAGACGTGTAGGGTTGGTCTGAGTTTCTAGTACCTTGTTGGGGCTTTCGATCCATGCTCGTGATGGGTTGGTGTTCATGATTGTTCCTTACACACCCTCTTCATGTATTGAGGACTCACAGGATAACCTACATAGCCTAGATAGAGACCTATGTTCAGTCACAACTTGGTGTACTACAGAGGATGTGGATTGTACCCCGAAGTTACTCACCATGTACTCCCTTAGGTTGAGATATAAATCCAAATGGTGAACTACGATATTTCTCAAGGAGAGAGAGAATGTGAGCTCATGGTCTTTGTTAACGAACCTATTGATGGCACTCTCAAAATTTGCCTTTGCACTTTCAAAAGTGCACTTGATGAATCTGCTTAGGGGACCCACTTTGGAGGCTTATAATTTGAAGCCTGTTCATTTTCGTGCAATACCCATTTGCAGAAATATTTAGTTAACATATGTGAAAATGTGTGTTAGTTTTCAGCTTCCCATGATAAGTTTTGATAGTGTTTGGAAAAGTTAAGATGGAGGGTTTTCACACTGTTTTGTTGTTTGCAGATGTTCAGTTCTGCAAAGTTGCTTCCTATTTGAGCTTGGATTTCCCAACCAGTTGACTATCATGTCAGAATGAATGTTGTTCTGTATTCTCCATACCAAGATGATCTCACATTTCAATTTTCAGAGCCTCATGATCTAATTTGCTATTTTTAGCATATCAAAACTGAATGCAGTTTGTTCAGTTTTGCATCTGCATTCCTAACAACCTTTCTGAGTGGTCAACTTCAATTGTTAATAAATTTTGATCAGTGATGATTCAAGAAAATTCCTTTTGTACACGTGCTTAGGGTACTCAAATTAACTTATGTTTCTGATGGCAGCTCGCCAGGAGTTTATTCACTAGTTTTCCAAATTCGTAGTTGGATGAGTTTTAATTGGTATGAAACAACTATTGTTTTAGAAAAGTTTAATTGGGCGACTTTTCTGATTAATATCCGGTTCCTCATGATCTATTTCTCTGAGTCATATTTTACACTATACTTTTGGATCAAATGTCTAAATGCTTGCAAGTTTTGATGTCTCCTAAAGGTCGTTTAACCAGTTTCCCAGATTGATTCCTAAGCCAAATTGGGCAGTTTTGCATTGGTTCCAAAAGGGACAAAACAGTTTCTGACGAATAACCAGTTCATTTTTTAACTTCAAAAGCACTCAAAAGTAGTGTTGAGTTAGTTGAGGGTAAAACTTGTTTGAAAATGAAAAAAATTTAGCCAGACCCACATGGGGCCCGACGTCCTCTGCACTATTTTAATGTTGTAAATGTTGCAAGGGTTAATTGGGGTGTGGGAATCCATTAATGGTTGTTTCTAAAAATTTCTAGCTTGTAATACATCATGTAAAACAAACTCTTGAGGATAGTACCCAACCATCTGAATATAGGGATAAAGTCCCAACACCATTTGAGCTTGTTGGGTCATTTGAAGAACAATGAGATATGGGAAATGTTTTGCTGCTCAAAGGGACAGAGGACATGCTCAAAATGCAAAGAAAATTCATCAAAATCACCGAGTGCTTAGCAAGTGAAGGGAAATGACATTACAGGATGATAATGTTTCAAAAGCTTACAAGATGGTTAGACAAGCACTATGCATCTATTGAAGATATGAGAACCAGTGAGCTAAAATAGTTTTCACAAGCTGAACCATATGAGGCGCACCTTTCTTCTTGATACTTATCAAGCATACTAATAGATCAAACACAATTGAAACAAGGAAAGTTACATTGTTCACAACAGAGAAAGACAATCCTTCTACAAGGCATTGGATAGAAAGCAACAAAGTTAAAGTAAATGTGGTCTCATGGAATGCCATGTTTGCAACTAGCACATAAAACATACATGTTGAAAAGGCTTAAGTAATTCTCAAGCAACTATGCTCATTGTTGAAACCCACGCCTAGTCAAGAGGAAGTTGTTGGGCATGCACAACACGAAGAAAATTGGAATAGGTGAGGGATGTGGAGGCATTGACAATGCCATAGAAACTTTTAACCAAATGCAATTAGTATGGGAATTTTCAGACTTGCACCATGTGAGGGAGCAACCACCATGCCTGGGAACAAAAATGAAGAGAGGTGTGCTAGCCATAGAGGGAGGCCCACACTAGGTCAATGGAATGCCATGTGAGGAAGGTGCAATGTGAAACAAGGGGCACTTGTATTAGAAAGGCATCAAAGTGAAATTAGCATAAGGAGCAAGAGGCATGCATGGAGATGCGCTGGTCACCAAGGAGAAGGGGCACGACCTGCAACAAGACAAAGGATGGACATCCATCAAAGCAAACCATGGGATAGCTAGAGAAGCCAATAGATGAAGGGAGGTCTCCAGGTTATAGGGAGGAGGCTCGATGGAGAGGAAATGGTGGCCAAATGCAGCTCGGGAGTGCTCAACCAAACAAAAAATGGACTTAGGGCCAACCTCGCATGCCTCACAAGAATTTTGGTGATGTCAGGTAAATGTCGCGAGCTGTGTGAGAATGCATGAGAGGAGCCACATTTTAATTTTTTCAAAATTTAAATGGTTTGTGATTAAAAGGTGGGTGGTCCCATTGCAATTTTTAAAAAATGGCTAAATATTTAGATGTAAAATATTGCCCGAGGAGGTCAAATAAGTTTCCCTTTTATTTTTTAAATAGTATCTCATATAAAATGAAAATATTTTAATGGCACAAGGTGAATGAAAGGTTATGGGAAATTACCAAAATTGGGAAAGTGGTAAATAGGTGAGGGAGGTGGAGTATTTTTATACACGGGGGTGAAATTTTAAATGGAGGCATGGGTGAGAGTATTTTAGTATTTTCACTGGACAGAGTGAATTTAAATATTCATTTTGGGTGTTTTATAAAATGAATATTTCACTTTATAAACATGTATCATGTGCTAGAGATAAAATTGCAAAGTGTGGTTGTAGCAAGTAAAGTGAATTTTATATTCATTTTACATTTGGGAGCATTTCAATGTGGAACATTCTTTTTGCTAGGGAATTGAAATGAAGTCAAAAGGGATAAATATTAAAGTTATGAAACTTTAATATTTGGATTAAAATAATGCGCAACAATTAAAGGAGAGCTGAAACATAATTTTGCATGAGAAAGAGATATTTTTCCAGCAGTTGGGTGAATGATGAGATTCTCCACATGGGCTGATTTTTAGTTGCAAGGCAATGATGAGCAGAGGCAGTTTTGAGGGAAGAAGTTTGTTGCTGCAAAGGAAGGAAGAGGAGATATTCTTTTCAGTTTGATCAATGGTGAACGAAGCTTCCAGATGGCATTTCCAGATCGAATTTAGGGCTGCTCCTACTTGCTTCTCTTCTTCTATATCTTCTCTTATTCTCTCATTGTAAAAAGGTTCTGAGTTTTTGTATTGGGCTAGGTAGATAGAGAATTGTAATTTTTGAGTCATTTCTTGAGTCTGTAAGCTATAAATTTCTGGATTTATGAGTAAATACATCCAGTTTATGCAAATAACATCATGAAGGTGTTTGCACATTCATGAGTATCATCAGAATGTCTCCATATTTATACACTTGTAGTCATGTAAATTTAATAATACAGAGTTTCTTTGAGTTTATCATCTCAAATTTCATGAGGCTATTTTGTATGTTCATTGTTCTATTTCAAAGAAATGGTTAAAATGCTTTGAGCAGGTGATTGTGATTTCAGGTGTGTAGATGGGATTTGATAATGAGAATCATATTGATAATAAGAGAAGGATTGTTGGTGCAAGACACTAATAGTTGATGCAAAACATTAGCAAGTTAAATCCATTGGTTGAAGTCTATTTGTTGGGACTTCATTTTATGTGTTTGACTCCATGGCCCAGAATTGGCACTGATCTATTTTTCAGTTTTGTGCATCTCAGAAACATTTTTTAAAACGCAAAATCATTCTTAATCTTACTATGTTTGTTGTTTGTCCTGTTTTCCAATGGCTGAGAGAGGGTTGAGTTATTGAGGATTTAGCCAAATTTAAAGTTGGAAATGCTTCCCTTAGTGTATTTTCATTGGGAATTATCTGCTATAAAAAGAAATGTTAGTGTGTATGGTTTAATTAAGTTTTAAACATTGTGTAGGTTTACCCACCTTGGTCCTAAAGAGCCAGAAGTGTAGGAGATGTCAGTCTTTGAATGAATCTTGTCAGTTGGCCACTAGCCTTTGTGGTTCTTTAATATAGAGGTTGTCTACCTCTTAGAGAATTACAAATCCTAGCTATTTTTCATTTTTAAAAAACCAACACCTATGCCATTAGATCTCTAGCTATCTGCCTCTATGAGATAGAGTGCTTCCACCCGATTTCAAAGAGTATTAACCTTGGGGTGTCCCCTCAATGTGGTGGGCCTATATCAAGTTAGTAAACCTTTAATACTAATTTTAGGCTTTTGCTTCTTGGATTGTCTTCTTGTGATATACCAGTGCTTCTCATCAGTCTAAGTTAGTCTAACTCATTGCTTCTTATTTTCCATTTTTTCAGTCCTTTGCCATAGTTTGCCCCTATGCCTAGTGGTGAGTTTTCTTCACATAGGGGAAAAATTGCATTGTGGATAGGTGATCCTACCCTGGAAAGGGTGAATCTGTGTCATAGTCCAGTCAAGTCATCTAATAGGTGAGTTCATCTCCCTCAAGGGTGAATTTTATTTTGGGCCTCTTAGATAGGAAACCCCGCATCCACCTATTTTTTGAATAGATGATCTTTTCATCCTCATAGGCGATTACATGTTCTTGTCTCCCAATCATCCATTTGTAAATATCCTTAGATAGGTGAACCTATTGTCCATAGGGGTGATCCCATGTAAATTTTGTACTATCCCTATATGTACGTCCTATAGAATAGATGAGCTTGTTGTTTGTATGCTCGATCCCATGTCAATTTCATACTATCCTCGTCCACACATCTTGTAGAATAGAAAAACATGTTATCCACAAGGGTGATCTCATTTCAATTTTGTACTATCCTCATCCATGCATCCTATAGAATAGGAAAACTTATTATCCATGGGGGTGGTCACATGTCAAGTCTGTACCATCCATGTTTGTACATCCCAAGAAATAGGCATTCCTACTCTCCCCATATACGTTTTTGCATCATGTTTGTTTAACTAAAGAAAGGGGAAATTTTGAAACCTAGATAGGCATCCCCGTTTCCAAGATTAGTGATCTTGCGAGTCTTATCTGTATAGTGCAATACATAGGTGGTCCTGTGAATCCTATAGAGGTGATCCCATGAAACACAGAGGTGATTCTGTGCACCTTAGATAGGTGATCCCATTATCTAGAAGGGCAAACCCATTATCTATAGAGGTGTATATGTGTCCCATACAAAAAGACCTAAGGCTAAATCCTCTTAACCAATAAAATCATGTTGTTTTCCAAGTCTATTCCTATGATCAAAATTTTTTATCACCATTCATCTGCCCGTAATCATCATTTTTGTTAGTCTAAATTTTTCAAAATTCATCAAATCCTCAATCAAATCACATAGGTGCATCTTAGGATATCTCTAGACTGTATATCCATCATTGATTCATCGATTTGAGTCCCTTAGGCATTTGTTTGAGGTTCTTTTATCCAATTGGGTTAGCTAACTAGCCCTAATCAATATCATTCATGCTTACTTAGGATTGTTATCCATATTGACCTAGTAATCCTTTGTAGCCTAGTCAATATATTTCTATCTCGAGATAGATTGTACAACCTAATAATCATCCTCATCATTTGATCCAATAATTATCATCTTGCATCATCTAATTAAACTTGTGAACCCGATTTAGAGTTAATCCTATCAACTCAATGCAATTAATCATTTAATCCAATTTAATCCAAACCAATTATCAATTCATCATTATCCTAACAATTATCTAATCAATCAATCTTTCATCTTAGCAACCCTTTAATTCATCATCTAGGTCATTAACACTTAAGTGCATCTTAGGGCCTAGAACCATCTTAGTCTTCTAGTCATTTGCATTTTCATGCCCATTACTACTCGATCACAAGAAAAAAAAATGATGGAGCTACAATAGTCCCAAGGTGACCAACCTCAACACACCACGAATCTTCCCCCTAATGGTGGATCTTCAAAATCCAATAGTGAAGTGCATACTCATCCTCCCATCGAGGAGGATATGGTTAATCAACTTGAGGTAATTGTTGACGAATATCTTAGTGATCCTACTAATGTGTGTAGACACCTAAAAATGACTTAGGTCTACGACCACTATTTTACCACCTTTCGTCATAACATGATTATAAAATTTTAATTATGTTTCTAACCCACATTCAACTATTAATTAAATAATTTATAATTATTTAATTAATTCATAATCTCTCATTCTTCATGATTATTAAATAAATAAATCTTATTTATTTATCTAATATGTCACTAATTATCAAAGTCTTCTTGCAATTAAATAAAATTTTATTTATTTAATTAATGCTTATCATTAATGTGCTCCTGATTATTAAATGAATATATTTAAAATATATTTATTTAATGTGTCACTAATTCCTAAATCCTCTTAATTAAATAGATTTGATAATTTATTTAATTAATTAAATACTTCTAAATTAAATAATTATTTTTAATTATTTAATTGAGACATGTGACACTTCTATATTTTTTAATAAAACAAAATCATTTTAAAATATCTCACATACTTAACTGGTTCTTCATTTAATAATTAATTTCAAAAATCAATTAATTATTATCTTACAAAATCCATATTTTGAATTAATTTAATTCAAAATGCAATTATTCTTCTACAAATCAACTAATTTCTAAAGTTACTCATTTTCTAAAATCTCATCCCCTTATCTTCTGATTATTACTAATTTCATCTCAACTGTCACATTCAGTCTTGATTTAATTTATTTAATTAAATCTTATTCACACATGTGGGCATTTTTCCCTAACCCTAATTGAGAGTTGCCATTTTGAATCTTAACCATCGATTCTAGGGCAATTTCTCAATATCTCATCTCATTCGTCCGTTCAAGATTGCATTTTCTATAAAATGACAATCTTGATCTCATCTTTGGCCATCTCTTATTATTTTAGCAATTGTATTATCTTCATTATCATATCATCTTAGGATTCTATTATTACTTGCACATTAGGATTGAATTCTTGTTTGCAGATAGTTTATTTTATTAAATCCTTCAAAAGGCTTTGTTAAGACTAGACATTTAGAGTGTTACTCACACACAATCTGAGGGCATCCATTTATCATACCAAAGCTTGAGGAGGTACAATGAAAGTGAACCATGGAGGAGAGAAGATTGGGTGAGGCTATTCTAATTTCATTCATTTTTCCCTTATTTTCTAATGTATTTCATTTTTTGATGTTTTTATTAACATGTAGGTATTACTAATCCTTTGTTGATCTTGCAAAGAAAAATAACGTCATTACATTGGTGAACCCGACATTCTAACTCACTTTTGTAGGTTTCATACGGATTCATATTTTTTTGCAAGAATAGGTACAAAACACCACATTTGCCTTCTTGTGTGACTCAACCGCTCTACTACGTCACATTCACCTCCGTGTGCGACGCAACTGATCTGTTGCATTGCATTCACCATTTTGCAATGCATGTGACAACACCCAAACTGCATTTGCTCTATCGAGCTGCATTTTTTCTGTCGAGCTGCATATGCTCTATTGAGCCGCATATGATCTGTTGAGTTGCATTTGACATACTACGCCGCAAATGACTGGTAAATTTCATTTTAAAAAATTGTAATCTGGATCTGACGCATCCGCGGCCAATTTTTTTGTTTTTGGGTTTAAAGAGAACCAACCCTAGGATAGACATTTAATTGGAAATTTATCAATCCTAGGATAGGCAATTTAACTTAGAATTTACCAACTCTAGGATAGTCACCACCACTTATTTTTGGTTAAAAATGAATCCCATGCATGTTATGAAGCAATATCTTCACTTAGTTTAGATAATCTTCATTTGGGCTTAAAAACTGAACATCTTTTTGTTGTGTTTGTTGGGTAATAGGTATATGCTCTCCCCTTTACTGGGTGATAAAAAAACCAAACTTACCCATTTTATCTTTATGCACTTTATGCTTTATTAAATCCTTTAGAAGGCCTTTCGTAGTGGGAAAAATTACTCACCCTACGGGAACAACCTAAGTGGGAACAACCAAAGCCAAGTTTTCCAACCCACTATAATCAAAAGCAAATTTGGGGAAAGTCCACAATTTGATGGTAGTTTGCAAGATAACCATCCCCAAAACCTTTGTTCTAAAGGTCGGGAGTTCTCCTGAGGGAGTTTATCATTTTCCGCACCAAACAAAAACCTTGACTAAGAACCATAGTGTAGAAGCCAGTCGTGTTAGTATCCAGACATCGTCTCAATTAAAGTGCAAGGGGAGGGAAGAATCTTCCCCCAAGACACTCACCATATAATCACCACAGATTGTTTTCTTAGGGGATTCGATATCCACTTTTGTCACCTTGAGTACACACCTAGAAAAGACAAAAACACGGGCGCCCTCTAGGGGATGACATGGCTATGTGATTCGACGCAATTTTAAGCTATAGGTTGTGATTTTTATGATGACCCATTTGACTATTAAGAGTGAGTCTACTTGAACATGCACTTAATATTTTAATTTCTATGTGTTTTCCAGCTATTTTCAAACAAGACTTCAACAAATTAAACAACAAAAATATGGATCAGAAAACTTGTCAAAATTGCAAAACTAGCGTTCAATTTTCTAAAAAATTATCCTTTGCGATGCAATTGCTCTGATAAACTGCAATCACTAGATATCGAGCTGTACTCACTCTGATGGACTGCAATTGAGTCATACTAAGCCGCAATTGAATTATATAGAGCCACATTTTCCATTGTTAAACCACATTCAACATATTGAGCCGCATTTGACAAACATCAAACTACATTCACCACACTGTGTCACAATCGACACTTACTAAACTACATTCAACTCTGTGAGCCGCATTTTCTCTGTCATACCACATTTGATCTGACACATTTGCTAAAAACCTGAAAACAATTTCCCACTATCAAAAACTGAAAGTCCACAACTTGTCTTCAATTCAATCAAATCTTCCTTCACTGTTACAGGTCAAACCAGACTCTGAATTGCTCAACTTTCATCAAAAATTTCATTTTAGGTACCATTTTAGACTCACAATAGGTTTGCATTTGGCTTTCCATTAGATTGCATTGATAGCTTCACCATCTCCTTAGACACTTACTTTTACAGATTTTAGGAGTTGACTCTTACCATTCATTGTCGAAACATTGCATTCAATAGTAGGTTATCATTGGACCCAATTACCTTTGTCACTTTGTCAACATTGTTGTGAGTTATTTCCCACTCAATAGTCTAGTGTGGAAAATTCACTTTGTCCTATTTATAGTCCTTTTATGGTCCATTGGTCTTCCAAACTTGAATCATTGCAAAAAACTTTGTTTGCCCAAGTTGTCCTCTTTAGATCCCTCACTAGTAAGTACATCTTAGGATCATTTATTGCATATCATTTAGCATTTCCATTTTAGTATCACACCACTCTACATTCACAAGTCTTTGGTCTCACTTGCATTTCATAGCATCCTTTAAAAAACCAAAAAAAAAAGAAACCAAAAACATAGTGTCATACTTAGATCATTTTCTCCATCATCTCAAGTTGAGCAAAACATTTATGGTTGAAACTAGGTTACAAAAAAGGAAAAAACTCATGGATTCTTTTGGTCAAGACACCAATTTTCCCAATTTCACCAATGACATGAATTTATTCCCTAATATCATGAACACTCTTTCTAATGACACGGAAAATTCTTTGATCAATCCTTTTAATGAGATATATATTCCACACAATCCTTTTGAACAATTTGTTTGTAGAGACCAAAATTGGGAAGTCTATGAAGAAGACATACAAGTTTATGCCCAAAACCCAGAAGTGGCCTCTTTTGTGGAAGAATTGGTCCTAAATGACTCATCCAGGTATTTAGCCATGCTCCTTGACCAAGGGGCTAGGTTACCACAAGGATTTGACCTCAACACTATTAGAGAAATATCTCCTAATCACCAATCATACAAACCTTCCATAGGATCCTCTTCATAAAACATCGTTAACACCATTAATACTATGTCCCTTGGTCATGCTGCCACCACAACTCATGCTGCCACCACAACTCATGCTGCCACCACAACCAATGCAGCCACCACAACCAACACAACATCTATTGGGGGATCATCTTCCCAACCCAACACCACATCACAATCCATCCCCCAACAAACATCCACCATCCCTTCACAAACAATGGGTGCAAACACATCAAACCTCTTTGGAACTTCATCTACTTCCATGAGTACATCAACAAACCTCTAATTAGGTTCCTCAAATTCTATGGCAACCAACTCATCCAACCCTTTTGGAAGGAATAAATGAAGATTTTTCATACAAGGCACCCAATCCACTTCCTCATAGGTTAATGCCAACATTCCTATGACCCAAAACACCAACATTTCTCAGGGCCACAATCTCCTATTTGGGCAAGGCAATCAAGGTGCTCAATCCTTCACTCCATTTGGACATGAATAAACTCAAAATCAACAAGGCCCTCAATCTTTCACTCCATTTGGACATCAAAAAACTCAAAACCAACAAGGTCCTCAAATTCAGTCCAACATGACATGATCTCACATCCCCACTTATGCCTCTCAAGTCCATACACAACAATACATCCTTCATCAAAACACTCATTTCCAACAACTGCCTCATCAGAACACTCATTTTTCTCACCAACAACCAATTCCAAATCAACACATCTCATCACAGCAAGTGGGCACTCAAGTTGTCCCTATCACCAACATGTGTGATGCTACCAACAACCCAAATGTGGAAGCACTCACACTCCAACTCGCTGCTCTTCAAATGCAAGTGGAGACGTTACAACAATCCAACAAAAAGTCATACATGTCACATGACTTGTGTCCATATCCATTTGACACAACCTTGTATATCCCACCCTTTCCTCACGGATATGTGGTACCTCATTTTCCCAAATACAAAGGCAAAACAAACCCCATTAAACACATAAGACAATTCACTACTAGCTGTATGGACATTGCATATGAGGAAACTTATCTCATGAGACTTTTGTCTAGAAGTCTTGTAGGTCATGCACTAGAATGGTTCTCACTTTTTCCTAAGGGAATAAAAACATGGGATGAATTGGCAAACAAGTTTGTTGAGAACTATGCCTACAACATTGACATAGATATTGACATTGCCTCCTTATGCAAAATTACCCAGGAGGATGCAGGAGAGACTTTCATTCCATTCTTTCAAAGATGGAGAACTTTAGCAAGCAGATGTCCAGTAGAAATACCTGAAAAGGAGAAAGTCACCATGTTTGTCCAAAATCTCCTAGGACCGCTAAAGTAGGGCTTACAAGTCCATTATTTCACCACCTTTGTTGACCTTGTTAAAAAGGGTGTTCAACTTGAGAAAGCCTTGATCACCAAAGGTGAATTAAAATATGGTGGAAAAACCATCAACACCACCACCAATAATAACCCAAGTAGCTCAAACGACAAAAAAAAATACTGGGTTAAGAACAAGCATATCACAAATGATAGTGTAGTTGATGCAAAAACTATCAATGCAATAGGTCATGCACTCATAATCAAAAGAGTACAAAATCAAAATGCACCTATAACTACACCAACACCAACTGCTAATGCTATCTAAAGCAATCATGCACAAACTAATCAAAGGTAGTTGCATCAACCCCAATAGTTCCAAAAGTTCACATACACCCCTTTGGGCGAACCTATTGAAATTGTCTTGAAGAAACTTCTTTAAAATGGCATCATAATACTGGAAGAGCCAAAACCATATGACCCTGGTCAATTCAAGCCATCATGGTGGGATGACAGTTCATTTTATGATTACCACTATGCCAAAGGGTACAAAACTTCCTCTTGTCACCAATTGTGAAATCTGGTGCAAGACCTCATAGAGAACCACACCATCGAATTCGATGGTCAATCATTTACATCTAATGTGGATCATACCATACACAAAAATCCACTGCAATATCATGGTCAAGCTTCCTCATTTGGCACAAAGAGTACCAACAATCAAGCCAACCACATCCATCTGGCCTATAATACTATTTGTCCTACATACAATTATCCGAATAGTACTATTATCAACAATATTGGTGCTGCTAATGAAGATGAATCTATTAATACCATTAACATTAAAAAAGCCCCAAAATGCAATGTGACTATGCGTAAACGAAAGGTCACCATCCCAGGTCCTTCTGCACGTCAACCAAAAATCACCATACCTGGTCTGTCTGCTAGACAACCCAACCCAAAACTAGAGTTCAACATTATTGAGCAATTGAATAAAAAACCTACTCAAATATCCATTCTTGAACTACTTCATATTTCACCTGTGCATAAGGCTATCCTAGATAAAGTACTGCAAGAGTCATCCATCCCAACCAACATCGATATCAACCACTTTAAGACTATGGTCAGATATCTGAATTCACCTCATCACATCACCTTTTTGGATAGTGATTATTCCTCACACAAACCATCGTATAATGATGCCCATCACATCAAATTTTTTGTCCACAAGCATAAGGTTAGACGAGTCCTAGTAGATGGCGGAGCAGGATTGAACATCTGCTCTATAAAATTGGTCAAAGCTCTTTGTTTTTATGATGCATGTGTAGATGCTAATGAGAGCATTGTCATCAAGGCATATGATGATGAAGAATGCATTTCTAAAGGCGTTATTACAATTCCACTCTGAGTAGGACCCGTTATCATAGAAACAACATGACAGGTCCTGGATCGTGACATACACTATAATATCTTACTTGGTCGCCCATGGATTCATGCTCTAAAGGCCATTCCATCCACATAGCACCAATGCCTCAAATTCCCTTTTGATGGAATTGAGATCACTATCCCAAGAGATCCCGATCCATTTCAATACTATACCAACCTACCAGCCATTGCTGAGCACTAGGTACGCATCAATCGGGAAGCCTCATCTTCCACCTCATCCAAATATATTGATCCATCGAAAATCATAAAATCATCCATTCCATCACCTGCTACCACAACATCTTCATTGGCCTCCATCCCAAGTAAAGACATTCAGATCCAGGACCTTGGTTGTGGAGAGTTCAAATTGAATATGACTTACTATATCACCACAATACCGAAGCCACCTAAAGTCTATGGTAGACAATGTTTTGCAGTGGAGACCAAAACAACTTTCAAGGTGCCATCTAAAAGTGTTTTTACATGGTGGGGAGATATGGGTAATGAAATCATTATCGACATAGATAATTGGATCTACAAAGGTCCAACAGATCTATCTCCACTACCGTTGCATCTCTATGGCAAAGGCTATGAGATATGCAAAGCCTTAGGTTTCGATGACACAAGCGGCCTTGCAAAGAACAACAACGAAAGAAGAGAACTTATTATCATGATGGCAAGACCAAGATACATAGGGGTAGGGTTTGACGAAGTCAAAACTGATGATCAATGTACCCATGAACTTTCAAGAAAGGTCGTAGTAGTTACAGAAAGTGTTGAGACATGCAAAGAATCCCTTATCGAAACTGACTCAAATGAATGGGAATGGGGATCGAACACAACCTTTAGTGACTATGACATTGATGAACTATTCTTGGAACCTGGCCAACTTTCCTTTGAAGAACGATTCAGCTAGCAATATAACATTGACCCTATTGACCGACATTCTAAAAATAGGGAATGGGTAAGAATTCCTTGGAATCTAGAAGAACACAAGGTGTCATTGGCAATACCTGAATCATCCTACCCCATTCCCATGCCCACCCATGAGCCTAACCTATCTAAGCCCACTATCCATACTTATGAAACGCCAACCACTAGTCATGATGTTGATAAATTTATCCCATATTATGATTTTAAATTCGATTCATCTGACTCGGAGTATGGACCATCCATTGCATCAGACACGGAAGTTGAAATTGACAACTTTGCCTTTACACTTGATGCATCAATTTTCACACTTTTCACATCCTCCCCATCCTTCACCAACACTGATGATGGGATCCCTCTTGTTCACCCACAACTAATCGACTGAGACCAACAAGATCCACCCATGATGGACATATTTCAGAATGATGAGGCAATTGCAAAATTCATGGGCTAAGAGAAGGTATTCCATGGGGTGATCACAAAATAGGGTTCTCCATTGATCTAGATTGTGCAGCTTACTTCGGGGAGACTGTGCAATCCTCCAGTCGCAAAAATACAAAAAATAAAAAAAGAAAAGAAATGTCTTTAGGTGAAAACTGCAAGGCACCTTCTAACAGTAAAATAGTAAAAAAAAAGGACATATCAGAAGGTGAAAACCTCTATGAGGTGCTTAAGGATGGAGGATTAGACTTTATCCTTGTAACATAGGAAAAATCAGTTATGCTCATTGAGGACACAATGGAAGTTAACATAGCCACACCAGAGAATCCCAAAAGGACTCTCTTGGCCGCATCATTGTCAGATGAAGAAAAACCTGAATTTCAACAATTCTTCACAGATGGGAAAGTTAACTTCGCATGGTTGTATGTTGACATGCCAGGCCTTGCTCATGAATTGGTTCTACATCATCTTCCTCTAATCCCAAGAATCAATCCAATCAAAAAAAATTTGTGCAAAATGCACCCACAAATTGCATTACTTGTCAAGGTTTAACTAAAAAAGTTATTGGATGCTGAGTTCATAAGGTCAATAGACTATGCTGATTGGATATCCAATATTGTTCATGTTACAAAGCCAAATGGACAAATCCATAGCTGCATGGATTTCAGAGATTTGAATAAGGCTTGCCCAAAGGATGACTTCCCCTTACCAAACATAGACATGATTGTTGACCTCACGATAGGATATGAGATGCTATCTCTCATGGATGGTTTTTCAAGCTATAACCAAATCCGAATTGCAATAGAGGATCAACATAAAACAACATTAACTTGCCCTTGGGGAACATACTATTGGAATTTCATGCCTTTTGGCCTAAAGAATGCAAGTGCCACATACCAATGGGCTATGACAACAATCTTCCATGACATGATGCATATTCTAATGGAAGATTATGTGGATGACCTATTAGCAAAATATTTGACAAGGAAAGAACATCTCAAAGTCTTAAACAAAATTTTCAGACAGCTTGAAGATTATAAGGTTAGATTGAACCCAAAGAAATGTGTCTTTGGAGTCACTTCAGGTAAGTTGTTGGGATACATAGTTTCAAGATGAGGCATTGAGGTTGATCCGAAAAAATTAAAAGCTATTTTGGACATGCCTCCACCAAAGGGAATCAGTGAGTTGTGCACACTTCAGGGTAGATTGCAGTCTATTCACCGCTTCATTGCACAGTTGGCAGATAAGTGTTTACCATTCCAATATCTGCTACACAAAAGCATTCCTTTTGTATGGACAGATAAGTGAAACATAGCCTTTGACCAAATTAAAGAATATCTATTAACACCACCAATGTTAATGCCACCTATTGAGGGAAAACCATTGATCCTATATGTCTCGACAATGACAAATGCACCAGGGGCATTATTGGCATAAAATGACCATGAAGAAAAAGAAAGAGCCATTTACTACATCAGTCGCACACTAATTGGATATGAGCTCAACTATCTTAAAACCCAAACCCTCTAACCCAACTTGTCCAACAACCAACGAAAATCCTTTATCTGAAAAGTTGCTAGACATACCATCATTAGTGACACCTTATACCGCCGTGGCTTTGACAACACCCTTCTTCGCTGTCTTGACACTAATGAAGCCCAAACGACATAATGAGAAGTACATGACGGTATATGCAAATCTCACTCGAGTGGTCCAACGGTAGCTAGGAAAGTCACCAGACTGGGATACTACTGGCTGACACTAGAAAAAGATTCCCTTCAGTTTGTCAGAACATATCAAAAATGCTAGGTGCATAATGACCTAATTCATGCACCTGCATAGGAATTGAGACCGATCACTTCTCCATGGCCTTTTGCATAATGGGGACTCGACCTCATGGGTAAGATCCATCCATCCTCTTCTAATGGCCATAAATTCATAATCACTACCACTGAGTATTTTACTAACTGGATTGAAGCCGTCCCTCTCACCTACATCACCGGTAAACAAATATCCAAGTTTATCCTGAATTACTTCATTTGTCAGTATGGTGTCCCACAATCCATCATCACAGATAATGACAGTCCATTCAAAAATTAGGACACTCATGAGCTTTGTGAGGGATTCCACATCCAACACCATTTTTACACTCCATATTACCCACAAGGTAATGACCAAGCTGAGGCGTCCAACAAAACAATTCTTCACATTCTAAAGAAGACCATCAATGATGCTGGCGGAGATTAGCACCTACAACTTAATCCTGCTTTATGGGCCTATCGTACAAGCATCTGTACCCCCACTGGAGCCACTCCATTTTCCTTGGTCTACGGATCTGAGGCCATATTACCCATCGAGGTCAAAATTCCTTCTCTTTGAGTCTCTTTGAAATGAATGATTGATGATGAAGAATACAGACATACTCGCCTACATGAGCTAGAAATTCTACAAGAAAGATGAAAAAATTCCTTAAACCATCTACAGGCATATCAAAATCGTCTCTACCGAAGTTATAACAAAAGAGTCATGGTGAGAAAATTTGAAATCGGTTACTTGGTTCTCATGTAGAACCCCCGAAATTAGGCAAACTATGAAAAGCCTGGTAATTTTGAAGCTAATTGGCTTGGTCCTTATATCATTACTACCGCATTTGGTTCCAGAGCTTATTAGTTGGCTACACTTGATGGAGAATAGCTGATAGAACCCATCAATAGTTTACATCTGAGAAAATTCTAGACATAGCATCAGAGACTTGGGCTAAAAACCTACAAAATACAAAAAAAGTGAAAAATAAAGAAAAATCATCCCTTGATGAAAACTTGGCAAACAGGCATCTTGGTGACACCAAAAAAAAATAAATGGCAAAAATAGTAAAAATAAATGAATTCATCCAATAGTGAAAACCTGGCAAATAGGCACTTTGGATAGGTACCATGGTGAAAACTTGGCAAACAGGCGCCATACGTAGTTGATCATTTCTTCACCATCTACTGTTACTCAAATCAACCTTTATCAACCTATCATAATCACAAAAGCCTGACACATTCATGGTACCCATCCTAAGTCCTATCATTCCGACCACGGTTAGCATTTGGTTGACATCATCCCTTGCATATCCTTGTCTTTTGTATTCCTATCTCCATGCCATTGGACTTGGGTATTCCCCACTTTGTCTAGGGGAAAGACCTTTATCATGTTACTGCAGTGGGTACCACACATGATCCTGCATTCTCAAAAGTCCTGAAAAAATCCTAAAAATCTGAAAAAGTCCTGAAAAAATATCTAAAAATTTGAAACATCCTGAGAAAATACAAAAACATCCAAATCAGTGTCAAAATCTCAAAAACAAAGTCAAATTCAATCTAATCAATTCAATCAATCATATCAGTCAATCTTTTGTCCAAGCTCGAACTATGTTGTCTCTATGCATTTTCTACGTAGGCAAGATTCATCTTTGAATCCCTGAGACATTAGGTCAGTCCTTCTAGGTTTGTCAAAATAAAATCATGACTCAAACTTCTGTCCTTTGGACAATGTCATTGGTCGTGTCAAACTAAGAGGTCTTTGAGTGCATGACATAGGCAAGGCCATTAATTAATGGACCCCTAAGGCCACACTAGGTCAGTCCATCAGGGTTCATGGCACTACATGTTCACACACGTCAAATCCTCTTCAAATCAAGCGAATATTATGTCAATCTTGTATTATCAGTCTTTTGAAAATTTGTTTCGTCAAACACTTTCAATCAATTCAACATGTCAACAATGACATGTAGTCAAAATCATATCAAGACAATTTATCATGGCAAAAATTTGGGTTCTTATTCAGATATGTCCTTCTAAAAGGCAACTCTTGTCATTTCTTTATGCTTTTGGATGTGTCCTTCCTAAGCATCATCATCATCATCAGGCATTCTGATGGATTCTCCTAACTTCAAGAATCAATCTCCTAGATATCAACATCATTTAGGATGTATCCTTCATAAATTTGATATCGCTCGACATTTGACAAACACCTGACATTAAAACACTTGTCCAACACTCGGTAAACTTTTATTTTTCTGTCTTTTGATAATTATCATGATATTAGCTCTTTATGTCTTAGGAACCATAATGTATCATGATGACTATCCTTGTCTTCTTATCACTCTACTACACATTTCTCCAGGATGTCCTGATTTTAGGATTTAGAGAAGCAACGACGTAGTATAATGATTTTACTGTCTGTTTTTACTATCATGTGGCTAGTTTCTCAAAGATGTCCTATCATCAGGATTTACAGAAGCAACGATGTCTCATGATTAGTATGGTTGTTTTTGGCAGTTGGTCATGACAAAGTGACTAGGGACAATTGTGTTCCTTGCATAAGTCATGATCATCCTTTGTCTGTGACTATTGATCTACGTGATGGTTTGACCTTGCACACTATTGATCTATGCCATATCATAGTATTTTTCAACCATCATGACATTTTTCGCCCAATGATGATTAAAGAGCAATAACTAGGATAGTAATATAGCAAAGCTTTGAAGGATTTTTGATTTCCACACTAACATGTATATCTTTCTTCGCACTAACATCCATCTTCGTCTTCTCTTCTCCTATTCTATGATGATATCCTGTGACATACAAAAAAACAATTTGCATACATAATGGCATGAGCATTTCATATTCACATCTGCATAAATCAAATACCATAATTCACATTGCATAAATGCTATCATTTGCATGCATTCATAAAAACCAACATTTTCATCAACACATAGGCATCATAAATAAACATTACCATATAGGAAACACATCATCATCACATTACACAATGCATACATAACCACAGTCATAATTGCATTCATAAACATAAGCATAGTATCAATACACCTCACAACATCATAAAGGCATCACATAAGCATATGATAAAACATTAGAATACCACAACACATAACATCATATAGGCCACATCAAAAATGCATCACATATATATGTATAACCTCAAAAAAATGTCATGTCACAGGATAGAGTCATATGATATCCGAAAAATAGAGCTTGTAGGCTCGAGTATCAAAATAAAAATGTTTACAAACAAGTCCTATGATGTCCCCCCTCCGTCCCATGGAGGTGAACTATGAGGTATCTATGACTGATCCATCAAGCGAAAAGTGACCTAAATAGGAGTAGTATCCTACGTCTGACTCTATGATCCCGAGGGATCAGTAATGGGAGGATGACTCTACCCTGTTTGCTGCCTTGAGGACACTGATCTGTGCCCATGCTCGGACCTATGACTTTGGCCTGATGAATGCCTATGCGAGTTGTGTGACCTATGGCCTAATGAATTCCCTGATGTAGTAGACCCCCAAACACTGGTATGACTACTGCTATGAGATCTGCTACTACTACGTGTCCGACTGCCACTGCCTGTCCTACTATAGGATCTAGACAAACTTGGGTCTCATCAATCTAGTGGAACTGCCTACTCATATAGTACCCTATACCACCCCCTGCTCTCTACCATCCTAGCCAACTCTCTGGCCATATCTCCTATTGGCCCTGAACATAGCTCTACAAACTCTATCACCCATCGATCTGAATCCTGCCGTCGGAGAATAGCCTAATCTCTCTCCACCCAAGTGACCTCTAGCTCCACTGCCAAGGCCTTGTTCTGAGACAAGGCTGCATCAAGTCTGCTCTATAAGTCTGTGATCCATTGATCAATGGTGGCATCAGCAAGAAAAATGGGTGATTTATCACCCTCATCATCCCCAGAGATCATGCGCTCCTACAGTCATTGATCTACCTCACCCTCCTCTTCCTCCTCCTCATCTCTCTCCTCCTTGACCTAGACCTCCTCCAAATCTATGTTAAGAGGGTGTCCCCCAACAAGTGGATCCTCCTCCACCCTCACCTTAGCCTCCTCCTCCATCCACATCTCAGCCTCCTCCTCAAGCCTCACCTCCACTTCCTCCTCACCACCTCTGACCTCCTCAACCCTCACCTCAGGCTCTCTCTTCTCCCCCTCCTCCCGAATGGGTGACAATGGTACACCACCCACTCTCTACCTGACTCTCCTGGGCTACCTCCACCCTTGGTCATCTCTCCTCCTCATGGCACCCCTGCCATATCCTCCTCCTCCTCCATCTCCTCCAGCTTCATTGTCTCCTCCGCATCCTCCACCTCCCCCACCTCCTCCATTTCCCCCATCTCTGCCTCCTCCCCTACATCCATCTCTACCCCTGGCACCTCTGCCATCTCTCCCTCCATCTCTTCCACCTTGACCTCTCATCAGTATATGTGGAATGACTGACCTCTGATCTATCGGCGGTGGACCATCTGGATCTGTCAACAGAATGGGCTTGTGAATCTGCCACCAGGTGTCAAAATTAGTAGATGTCCTTGGATCTGCTGGACCCCCTCTCCACACCTAATGAACTACCACCAAGCTATCAACCTACTACTCGGCCACCGTAATTGATATGGGTGGCCCCCACATGGTCTCCCTAGAAGATCAAGCATACTCTATCGTGCCTACTACACAAGCTGTTGCTCTCCAAACTATCGTAGTACCTGCTAGGGTAGGTACATCTCAATAATCCACTGAGTCTACACCATGTGACCAATCAGATACCTAAACTCTCTGCAAAAGGATAAGTGGCCATCCTCATCTGACCATTGAGTGCAATCTCTGTAGGGTCTCCAAACAAAACTAATCATCATGTCAATCTGATGATGCCAGTACCTGATATCTCCCACATGAGTTTGGCTAACTGATCCCACATACAAGTAAATATAAGGCATCCCATCACCTGGTTGCTAAATTTGCACCGATGGTCGAAACACGAGAATGTGCTCCTATACATAGATCATCAAGAGGGTAGTGCTGCAACTGATACTATGCCCCTGGTGATAGACAACCTCATGTAACTTGTGATACAACATGGCCAACAAGCATGGCCCCCAAGAAAAAAGCAGTCCTCTATCCTTGCATATGGATAAGAACATCCCCCCATCCAATGGGAAATCCATGACCACAATGATCTAGGATCATTAATCTAGCAATCAAGGTCATAAGCATGCCATCAAACCTAGGAAACCGATTGGCTACAATGTCCCAGCCAATCTCATGGCCAAATGGGCACCATTGACACCCTCATACATCTCTGATAGGGCCTGTCACCCTCGGTGAGGATCATAGGTGACTCTCTCTCCGCTAATCAGAATGCAGAGAATGCGATAGACATCCTCCAAAGTTACTATCACCTCTCTAGTAGGTAGGTGAAACAAATAGGTCTTTGAATGCCACCTCTCACAAAGGGCTATCAACAACCCTATGTTTGCTCGAATAATGGGCATATAGGTAACATGGTATAGACCTAGGGCCATTAGCCGCTATCTCTATCTATCACTGAGGTGATCTCTGAAGGCATATGTAGCTGGTCGAAACTCTCAGGTATAAATGGGCACAAGCCGACTTTGCACAAGAAAGGCCAAGGATTAGCACATATTGAGCAACATTATGGAAGGTTTACTACTACTGGCAAGTAAGGGGTACATAAAGGCTAGTCTCGGCACAAGGTCAACAAAATTCAACTTTGGTCAACTACAATTGCATCATGTTGACCATAAATGCATCACAATTTTTCAATTACGGCTCTGCACATGACAATTACGTCGCACTATGTCAACTATGTCATTCTGGCCTGCAAGTGCACAACCTAACAATGAATGTGTCTTTCCAGCTATCAAATATGCAATCTAACAAAAAATGTGTCGTTTGGCTTGACAATTATGTGGTTATTTTGCAAATGCATCGTAAAGGACACACTTGCGTTGCAACCTAGCAATTGCGTCATTTCCCCTTGTGAATGCGCAGTCACACAAAAAACCTAGCCTACCCATCACACTTGTGTAACGACGCAATCAAATGCATCGAACGTGAAAGCATTTGTGGTTTACGTGACATCATTTGCATTGTAACGCATATGTTAAACCCCCCTAAAACCCTAATAAATGCATTAATTTCAAAATTTGACAAGTTGGATGGGGTACTTACTAGTGCCTCTGCGCCCTCAGGTCGTCAGAATGTTTGCACGCAATATCCATGGTGTGTAGTCGCTGGAATCACCATCGTCTCTCAAAGCTCTGATTTTTAAATTTTCTATATGACAAATGAGCAAAATGACATTTGGATTGACCTTTTCAACCTATTTATAGGCTGAAAATTAGGGTTTTGACCTAGTAGGTTAGGTTGGAGGCTCATTTGACCACTTTTGATCAACATTTTTTCTAGATTAACTTTCTCCATTTCTGAATTGGATCGCACCATCACTTTTTTGATCATTAATTGAGTTAGTCGAGATATTTTCCAAATTTTTCTGACCCCTGGTCGAAATTCAAAAATTTTCCCGAGGGGGGCATAGGCACTCCATACCTTCACTGGGGCATATTTTGGACTTGTTTTCTTTGCCACAATGTGACAAGCTACATTATGACAAAGAGGAGAAAATGTAGACACCTAAAAATGACTTAGGCCTACGACCACTATTTTACCACCTTTCGTCATAACATGATTATAACATTTTAATTATGTTTCTGACCCACATTCAACTATTAATTAAATAATTTATAATTATTTAATTAATTCATAATCTCTTATTCTTCATGATTATTAAATAAATAAATCTTATTTATTTATCTAATATGTCACTAATTATCAAAGTCTTCTTGCAATTAAATAAAATCTTATTTATTTAATTAATCCTTATCATTAATGTCCTCCTGATTATTAAATGAATATATTTAAAATATATTTATTTAATGTGTCACTAATTCCTAAATCCTCTTAATTAAATAGATTTGATAATTTATTTAATTAATTAACTACTTCTTCTAAATTAAATAATTATTTTTAATTATTTAATTGAGACATGTGACACTTCTATATTTTTAAATAAAACAAAATCATTTAAAAATATCTCACATACTTTAACTGATTCTTCCTTTAATAATTAATTTCAAAAATCAATTACTTATTATCTCACAAAATCCATATTTTGAATTAATTTAATTCAAAATGGAATTATTCTTCTACAAATCAAGTAGTTTCTAAAATTACTCATTTTCTAAAATCTCATTCCCTTATCTTCTGATTTTTACTAATTTCATCTCAACTGTCAGGTTTAGTCTTGATTTAATTTATTTAATTAAATCTTATTCACACATGTGGGCATTTTTCCCTAACCCTAATTGAAAGTTGCCATTTTGAATCTTAACCATCGATTCTAGGGAAATTTCTCAATATCTCATCTCATCTGTCCGGTCAAGATTGCATTTTCTATAAAATGACAATCTTGATCTCATTTTTGGCCATCCCTAATTATTTTAGCAATTGCATTATCTTCATTATCATATCATCTTAGGCTTCTATTATTACTTTCACATTAGGATTGAATTCTATTTTGTATATAGTTTATTTTATTAAATCCTTCAAAAGGCTTTGTCAAGACTAGACATTTAGAGTGTTGCTCACATACAATCTAAGGGCATCCATTTATCATACCAAAGCTTGAGGAGGTACAATGAAAGTGAACCATGGAGGAGAGAAGATTGGGTGAGGCTATTCTAGTTTCATTCATTTTTCCCTTATTTTCTAATGTATTTCATTGTTTGATGATTTTATTAACATGCAGGTATTACTAATCCTTTGTTGATCTTGTAGAGAAAAATAATGTCATTATAATGTGCAAATGATTGATCATCTTCTTGCTAAGCATGGGGATAAATTTCTCACTCAATTGATCATAAGGGTTACAAAGCCCCCACTAGGTTGTGATGTCTCATAATATGTCAATTTCACACCCCCACCTCAAACACAAGATCCACAAAGTTCTCAAGTAAATCCAGTATCACCAAGTCCTCAAGTATCCCAAGTTACTCCATAGGATACATTGTACCAACTTGGGTTTGGAAATGATTTCTACTATTAGATCGTACTCTCGCCTATTCAAATTTATATCATGGGTGCAACACCTGATCCCAACAACCCTCAATGCCCTGATCCTAGTAATCCTCAAGGTTCTACCAATCCTCAAGGATAGAATAATATGCAAGCACAAATGAATTCGCATGGTCAGAATAATCCTCAGGGTTTGGGTCTAATTAATTCACACAATGGTAACCCTTAAGGTTGTATCCCCACATCTTTTATACCAATTTAACCACCATTTACACCCAATCAATCAATTTATCCATCAGGAAACATTAGGGCCCATAAATATAATCATTTTTTCCCACACCTCCTCACATCCCCCTCATCTACAGCCAACCATTACCACAATAAAATTCATTGCCTAATTTTTGTACCTCCATCCCACAACAACCTCCATATCGACAACCACCTCATCAATTCCAAGTCTTCTTGCAGTATCAACAACCACCTCATCAATCCCAAATCTTGCTACAACATCAAAAACCCCCACACCAACCTTAAGGAAATCCATCACAACCCTTGCACCAATCCCAAGTCAATACCTAATCACAAAAAATTCCCACACAAGTGATATGCAATCCTGATGCCCAATATCAATATTATTCGTAGCCCCCACCTCACCATTTTTTGCATCACTATCACCAATTGCCTCAAAATAACACATATTACCATTTTCCTCCTCAATCAGGCACCATTAGACTAGAACAAGTCACATCTAAATCCAGTCCTAGTTATACATATTATAGTCAATAGCCTTCATCCCAACAATAAGCACAAAAAAACACCTACTATCAGCAATCAAACCCACAACAACCTCTATACATATCCCAAAAACAACCCATTTATGATTATCACTCCAATTCCAACTACTCATATTACAATCAATCATCCCCATCCTAGCAACAAGGTCCCTCCTCATCATATTACCAAGCCCCTCCATGACACCAACAAATTTATGTAAATCCTCAATTCACACCTGTAAAGTAATACCAACAAATCCCTTCATGTCCACCTTCATTTTCATATGATCAATCCATTCTACCACCATCACACATAAATAATATTCTCCTTACAACCATTCCAAACCAACTAATCTTCCCCCACCAACATCATTCAATAAGGAATGGGAAGAAATGAAGGTCAAACTCAATAATTTGCAAGTTAGTACCTCCAAGAAAATATTGAAATTTCAAGAGATTTTCCCTTATCTATTTGATCCATCCATTTAACTCCTCTCCTTACCAAAAAATTCTGAAATTCCTAAATTCAAAAAGTACAAGGGGAAGAGTGACCCACACAACCACCTACAATAATTTTACATGCATTGTTAGGTGGTCCTCCACAATGATAGTTATCTTCTTTAGTTATTCCCTAGATGCCTAACAGGACTGACTTTAGAGTGGTTTGTGGGTCTACCATGGGGTCAGTATACAACTTTATCAATTTATTCAAGAAATTTTTCAATATCAAGAAGGATAGACACTCTAGATCTTTTGAAGGATAAACAATGTGATGAGGAAACATTTTCCATCTACCTACAAAGGTGGCGAGCAATTGCTAGTCGACTTAAGTCTATTATGCCTGAGAAAGAGTTAGTGAAACATCTTTGTCACAAACTCTCACCCTAAGTTGGCCCATAATTTACATCTCCATTATATTACCACCTTCAAAGATATGATTGAGAAAGGTACCACCATTGACAATTCCATCATCACTAAGGGACAAATAAAAAACTTCTAGGAAGATAAATATAAACAATCTGGAGATAAATCCCGCTACTGGAATAGAAACAAAAAAGTTGTCAATGATGGTGTCACAGAAACTAAACACATACAAGTAGCTATAAATTTTAAAATATCATAGTACATCCCCTATCCAAAATCAATTTCCAATATTATATATGTACCACAAGGTGCACCCCGTCCTCCTCCATAGTTCAATCAAAACAACCCAAGGAATAACAAGCATACATTTACTCCATTAGGAGAGTTATTAGATGCCATTTTCAAGAGGTTGCTTCAAGTGAAATATGTTGTCACTTATCCTGTGACAAAGCCTTTTGATGAGTCAAATGCTGAACCTACCTAGTATAGAGAGAATGAGTATTTTGTTTATCACAAGATTAAAGGTCACTCCACTAAAAAATGTTAGGGACTTAAATGTTATATCCAATTTATCATAGATCAAGGAGACATCATAGTGGATTCCAACCAAGCTATTTTGTCAAATGATGAATTATAGATATATTAGATTTCCTTCCCTAAAAATAACCAAGGTCTAAGCACCTCCAACATAAACAATGGATCCAATAATAATATCCAAAATAACAACACTAATAATATTAGCTATAAAAATTAGCTTATAAGTATTTGAATATTATTACATGCATCACGCAAGGGGAATGACACATATCTATGATTTGTGTCAAAGGAAAAGACCATCAATGTGATATTACCACACATCATACCTACATATCAGTTCTTGGGCCTTCCACTTCATCTCAACTAGCTTCTATGAGCTCACAATACAATATCCTCGATCATCTTGGTAAGATACCCACTCAAATATCTATCCTAGAATTTATCAAGTCTTCCCCAGTCTATCAGGAGATCCTTACAAAAGTTGTATAGGATACACACGTGGCAAATGAGATTGACCCTACTTAGTTCCAAGATTTAGTATGACATTTCTTGTCCACCTATCAGTTGGGATTCAACCAAAATGATATTCCATCAATCGATTCATCCCATAATCTTTCCTTACACATTGAGGTCTTGGTCACTCACCATAAAGTAAAACAGGTCTGGTAGATAATGGATATGTCCTCAACCTATCTACATTATAGTTCACAAAATAGGTAGGATATACTCATGCTAACCTGGATAACTAGACCATTACAATTAAGGCCTACAAAAATATAGAAGGGACTTATAGGGTATCATTTGTCTTCCTATCTAGGTTGGCCTTGTTGTGTAATACATTACATTTCATGTCCTTGATATGGACTTTTCATACAACCTTCTCCTTGGCCACCTATGGATCAATGACATGTAGGCCATTCCTTCCACCTACCATCAATGTCTTAAGTTCCTATATAAATAGGTTGAAGTCACCATCCATGTTGATCCCCAGCCTTTTGAGTATTTTTTTCATTCTCTTGAGGCTTCCTCTCCACACTCATGAAGCTATCTAGGAATAGAAGTGGGAACCCATTAGATAAGATCCTTCATTCCATCAACCATTCTAGCTTCCAACCCATCATCCAATACATCTTCCACCCCATCCACTACATATGAATCCACCATCACCAAGGTCCAAATCATAGAGAAAGGCTATGGATAATATGAGATGCGTACAAATCTTAATGTGGAAACCATGCTGCTATCTTCTTGTACCTATGGCTAGCCTTCTTAATCTACACCAAAAGAGGAAGTGGAGACTAAAACTATCAGCTCTAAGAATGTGGGTTTGACCACCTTCTAGTCCCCAAGAGCACTACAAGATGAAGTAGATGAAGATATTAGTCAATGGGTCTATAGAGAAGAACTTGAGGCATCACCTCCCCTCATTGAATAATTCCAAGAGGTTTATCCCCATGCTTCAAAGCTAGCCCAAAATTACAACTATCAAGGGGGATGACTTTGTGTAGAAGATCATGGAAGGGTAGAACCTTTTGACACACCTATGCAACCTAAACATTAGGGCTTAGGCTATGAAAGAAGCACTTTGAATAATGTTAACTTGGATAACAGTTTCCTTGAAGACATACCTGAAGAAGAGGCAATCATACTCTCATACAATGATGTAGATCTCCTTACCCTTTTCAATTCTACTTCAATATTTTCCATCAACCTTTCAGTCTGTCACCCTAACCTAATTGATTTGGACCTATGAGGGAGTGCACCTATGGATATCTTTCCTTCATAGGAAACCTATATACATATCATGGGGTTGGGGGAGGATGAACACCCTATTTGGAAAAGAAAAGAGAATAAAAAAAAAAAAGGTCACCCAATGAACACCTCTTTGAGGCACTTCTTGACTCATCAAAAGGAAAAATAAAGGGTGTATCCACTAGTGAAAACATTGATGAGGTGCTAGGGAATGAGGATATTCATCTTCACCTTTTTGGAGTTCATTTATCAAAACGGTCTTCAATTCTGATTCAGGAAATGAAAGAAGCTAATCTAGGTACAAAAGAAGAAACCAAGATCACCTATGTGACAAAGTCATTATCTGAGGAAGAGTACCCCATCATTTTCAATCTACTAAAGGAAGGGATCATTAAATTTGCATGGTCTTATTCAGATATGCTAGGATTAGATCCAGCATTAGTTTTTCACCATCCTGATGTCCATCTGGATGCAAAACCACTTAAACAAAATCTCATGAAAATACATCCCCAAGTGGCTCTAATAGTTAGGAAAGAATTGGAGAAATTTTTAGAGGTTGGGTTCATTAGACCTATTGATTACTTTTATTGGATATCTAATATAGTACCTATGGCTAAACCTAATGGGTGCATTATAATATATACTAACTTTTGGGATCTCAAAAAATCTTTCCCAAAATATGATTTTCTTCTTGCTAACATTTAGATTTTGGTAGATCTTGCAATAGGACATGCCATGTTATCCCTCATGGATGGCTTATCAGGCTATAATTAGATCAAAATTGCACCTGAAGATCAGTACAAGACTGCTTTCACCACCTCCTGGGGCACTTTCTGCTACAATGTCATGCCCTTTGGTCTCAAGAATGCAAGGGCAACCTATCAACATACAATTTTAGTCATCTTCGAAGACCTCATTCACATTATAATGTAAGATTATGCTAATTTACTAGGCAAGTCAAAAACAAGACAAGAACATCCCAAGATCTTGAGGCAAATCTTTGAGCAGTTAGAACAATACAATTTGAACTTTAATCCAAAGAAGTGTGTTTTTGGCATCACATCTAGAAAATTAGTAGGCTTCATTATATCTAGAAGGGGCATCAAATTTGATCTAGTGAAAGTCAAGGCTATAATGGAAATGCCCCCACTCGCAATCTAAAATAGTTGAGAAGTCTACAAGGAAAACTATAATATATCCAGAACGTCTTCACCCAACTTGTTGATAAATGCTAGTCATTTACACACCTCTTGCATAAGGAAATCACTTTCAAATGGGATAAGGACTATTAGCAAGGCTTCAACAAGATCGAGGAATATCTAGTCAATCTACCAATTTTAAAGCCTCCTATTCAAGGTAAGCATCTACTTCTATATATCTCAACCACTTAAATTACATTGGGGGCAATGATAGCCCAACATGATGAGTTTTATAAAGAGTGCACCATCTATTACATCAATCATACACTTGTGGGCTATGAACTTAATTATTCACCCCTAGAAAAAGCTTGCTTAGAACTTATCTTCAGTTCACAGAAGCTCTATCATTATATGCTTAGTAATCCTATCAAGCTCATATCAAAAGTTGACCCACTCAAATACCTATTATCAAGAACATTATTAACTCGCTGCATGGCCAAGTGGGTTATGCTCCTTAGAAATTTTGACATAGAATATGTGGACCATAAAGCAATAAAAGGTCAAGTAATAGTATATCAATTGGTTGGTGCTCCTCTGGTAGATGCATATCCATTAGTAGCAAAGTTTCCAGATGAAGAGGTCCTTACAGTCTCAAAATCGAATACATGAACATTATATTTTGATGGGTCATAGACTCACAATGAAGTGGGTGCAGGTATTCTCTTTATCACTCCTCAAGGTGACTACATCCCAAAGTCATTTAGGTTAGCATTTCCAGGCACAAATAACATTTCTAAATATGAATCTTTAATCATAGGCCTCAGAATAACAATTCAATGGAATATCACTCATCTCCATGTCTTTGGAGATTCTCAACTTATAGTCAAGTAGCTCAATGATGGGTTTCAAACTAAGGATGATATGATTTCAATAAATAATTTTCCCATATCTAATTTGAGTAGATTCCTAGAATACAAAACAAGGCAGTAGATGCCATGGCTACAATTGGTTCTCTCATCGACATTCCCAAAGACCAAACAAATTGTGAGTACCTCATAGAACAACTATTAATACCAGAGTACAATATTCCTAAAAATGAAATGGTGTGAAATATTGTTTGTCTTGAATCACCTTGGTATCACAAAATTTATTCCTATCTACATGATAATATACTACCACCTCACCTCACCTGTAACCAATATAAATTTTTCATCCAAAAAAATTCTTGCTACACAATCATGGGAGATACACTTTATCATAGAGGGTATGATGGAACTCTCCTTCGATGTCTAAATGAATCAAAATATCACATTGCATTAGACAAAGTGCATAGTGGTGTTTGTGGATCTCATTCTAATGGGATGGCCTTAGCGAAGGAAATTCTCAAAGAAGGATATTACTGGATGGCTATGGAGCATGAACCTTGTAAGTTTGTGAAGAAATGTGTACCATGTAAAAATCACATAGATCTAATCCATGCTCTAGTACAAGATTTATAGGTCGTCATTGCACCATCACCTTTTTCACAATAGGGTTTTGACTTAATCGACAAGATTCACCCTCCTTCATCATCACCACCACTGAATACTTCACCAAATGGGTAGAAGCCTTTCCACTCTCCCAAATCACTAGTATTTAGATCTCTAAATTCATCCTCTACCATATTCTCTGTAGATATGGTATCCCCTCCACTATCATTATCGACAATGATAATCTCTTCAAAAACTAGTATATTAAACACCTTTGTAAAACTTCTCATATCCAACATTGTTGGTCAACTCCCTATTATTCTCAAGGTAACAGAAAAGATAAAGCTACCAATAAGACCTTTATTAAAATCCTCAAAAAGGTTGTCAACGACATTGGTCAAGATTGAAACCTCCACCTTAGTCCCACCCTTTGGGCATATCTCACATCGATCTACACCCCCACTGGCACTACCCCATATTCCCTTGTTTATGGCATTAATGCCATCTTGCTAATTGAAGTTGAGATCCCATCACTATGTATCTCTTGGAAGAATTTAATCAATGATGAATATGCTTGAGTCACATGGTTAAGCTAGCTTGAACTACTAGAGGAAAAACACATCAAGCCCTATAATCATCTACAAGCTTATCAGTGTCGACTGAAAAGGAACTACAACAAGAAGGTTTATCCCTGCCAATTCAACATTGGTGATATAGTCTTGAAAGAAAATTAGCATACCCAATAGGATTGAGAAAATAAAGGTATGTTTAAGGTGAATGTGTTGGTCATTATGTCATCAGTAGAAAATATGGTTCTAGAGAATATAGGCTTGCAATACATGGGGGGAAACCCTTGGAAGAACCCATTAACATAATGCACCTAAAGTAGTTTTAGATCTAGGTTAGCTAGGTTATCCTACCTTGAAAATACCAAAAAAAAGTTTAAAAAATAAAAAATACAAAAAATAAATTGAAAAAAGTCAAAAATAAAATAAAATAGTAAATAGAAATAATGCATCCTATGGTGGAAACAACCCTTGGTGGCACCTTGAATAAGTACAATTGGTGAAAAATTCTAGGAAACAAGTGCCATTTGTAGAGGGATTAATCATTATCTACATTGTATCCTATTTTACTTTATTCTTCCATTTGTCCTACCATCATATCCCATCCTTGCATCCTATCGTACCCATCTCCTCATTGAAATCCTATTATTCATTGCTTGGTATACTTTGATTGAGCATTCGGTGATTCATATTTTTTATCCAAGATCCTAAGATTCTATCCTGAATTTGAGATTTTTGTCATTTGTATATCCATGTTATTTGGTCAGTCTCACATCCTCATTTAGGTCCTCCAGCACATCATTCATCACTAGGTCTCATGTCGTCTCTGGCCAATTTTGTCAAGCTATGTTTCCTTTGCGCTTTCACGTAGGCAAGGCTAATCATTTGATTAGCCCTTGAGGCATTTTTCCATCCTTTTTGGTCAGTGCCTATCATCCACTCATTTCTTCATTGTCATCTTTCCGCTTTTATCGATGGTCAGGCGCCAGTCTTTTATTGAACTATGAGGTCTTTATGCTTTCACATAGGTAAGTCCAATCGATGAGCCCCCCAGACCCTAGGTCTATCCTTAGGGTGTGTTTGGGTTATGTGTCATGCTGTTAAGTATGTCCCTATCTGGTTGGTTCCTAACAAAACTCATTGGTACCATGAGATTCATTTAGTTTTGAGTATCCTAAGTCATACCAATCACCTAATCTATCCTTCATCCTTGGTATTAATAGGATGTATCCTTCCTTGAATTAGACCGCATCAATCACATCCACCTCTTGGTCCTATGGCAAAGGATGTTTGAAATCTATTGTGATCTTTTTATTTTTTTGGTATTTTGTTTATCATTTGAGCTTCCTATTATACCTTGTCAGGGTCACCACGGTCCATCATATCATGGTGTGATTTCATGGGTAAAAATAGGGGCATATCTTGATTTTTTGTATGATCTTGTCTTCTTGGTTGTCTCGCATAGTACCCATCAAGATCCCTATGGTCTTTTGTTATGTAGGGGCATCCTTTGTGCTTGTGGTTATTCCAACATGTAGGCCGACCAAAGCTCTTGCAACTTTGGGGTCTTGGGATAGCCTTCTTGTTTGTTGGGTTTGTCTTACGCATTTGACACTAATCAACCATGGTTCTTCATACCATGGTGTATTGTGTCCTATACTATAGTAAAAATAAGTGCTCCTAATATGGAAAACTAGCATTATATTTGCATTTCATTTATCATTTCATTGCATTGCATTTATCCCCATCAATTCTTCTTCTAGCCTACATGGTTAGCTATTTTTTGTTGTGCAGATGTTCTTCTCCCACCTATTCTTCCTATTAAAATTCCTATGGTTTTGATAGGTGTACTATTACACCCATCATAATTTGTCTCACTATGCATTACATTATCATACCTTTCATTATTGACTTAGTCTCATCATCCATTGCATAATCATTTTCATTATCATCTTAAGTTGTTTAGATTAATATAGATTTTTTATTCTAAGCATCTTAAGTTAATTTCATCTCATATCATCTTAATTTGTTTATATTGATATAGATTTGTTATTCTAATTACCTTAAGGTCATTATCATTATCATTTATGTTGTTTAGAGTTTCTATTCTAAACATATTAGTTCATTTTGCTACCTTGCATTGCATTACATCACATTAATCACATCTATTCATAACAAGATCACATATACATACATCATATGTTTTTATCAATTACTTGATTCAATGTCACACCATACATACATAATTAATCATTACAATGAAATCATCCATACATCATCAATTAGCATATCATATTTCATATGCATGCATCATAAATCATAATCACATTGCCAAATTCATCACTCACCATTAGTATCATGTCCATAGCATTCATCATGAAACCATAAATCATGTCACATAACATCCTATATCAAAAGGTGTTAGACATAATGCATTTCATCTATATCATTCACATAGACATAATCATAGACCATCATAATAACATGAATACATCATAATCATAATCATAGACATGAGCATAATAAATATCAACAATATCACATCATAATCACATAGCATCGTCAATGTCCATCACATAGCATATATATCAAAAAATATAATATCCATCCCAAGTCCATCATAAAGTCCATAATAGTCAATAATAAAAATCCATAGTCCATAAAGTCCATCAAATAACCATATAAGTGTAGGGAACTAACAAAATACATATGACTACATTTGACATGTTGTGGTGTCCTAAATTAATCTTTGCAATCTATGCATAAGAATCAATATAGTCTTTGCCTATATGTACACAATATCTACCCTGCACCTATCAAAACTGGAATCCTATCCCCATCCCCTCTCTCTATCCACTACTCCCAGCATCTTAGCATTATGGGGAATCTACACCATGTCCTTGACCATCAGGAGGAGTCTCTTGATATTCAATGTACCCTTTGGTGTGAGTTTGTGTTGATCAGGAGGGTGCTGGTATCAGTGGGGCTACCTTGACATATGGATGCACTCTTCATGTTAGATCAGGAACCTCCCTAAAATATGCACTCATCCAATACCCCACATCAATCCTATCATCGACCTCTACTATTTCCTGTGTCCTGGCCATGTCCCTCTCTAGGTGATACCTATCCCTCTTATGGGTAATCCCATGTCTCTCCTACTCCAAGGCCTCCTATGCTAGTCGCATCTACTCTACCTATGCATCCATCTGCCCCATCCTCCTCATGACCTCATCCCTCTCACCCTATAGAGTCTCCATTTGGGCCTTAACTACCTCTTCTCTTTTCAGTAGCACCCCCACCTCTCAAATGATAGCCTTTCCACACTCTTATCTCTCCTAAGCCTCCTCTCTCCCCCCTTGTGCCTCCTCTAGCTATCTCCACAAATCATCTCTCTCGACCTCTATCTCTAGTAATCACCCACCTGCCTCATCTGCTAGCCCCATGAACTCTCTATCCCTATCTAGCTATGTGGCATTTGTTGCATCCTGTAAGCATTGTACCTTAGCTTCTAGTCTCCCCACCTCTATCTGAAGTCTATCCCTATTGACCTTTGATTCTCTTAACCTATTCTTTGTGATGCATAATGTGTCCAAGGCTTCGGTCAACAAAACTACTTGGTCCTTTGGTGGAGGTGCCTAATATGGCACTATGGCCATCATGTCCACTTGAGTGGTATCTATATCCATCACCTACTCACCTCTCGCTTCCTTCCCAATCTCCACATCCATCACCTTTCCCCTTTGTCTGCCATCTCTACTCCTCTACACCAAATTCTTCAATCAGTGTGATCAGGTGCACTGTAGTAATCCTCCCAGGCCTATGTTGGGCCCACCATGCTAAATATAACATCATCATGACTGCATCCTTTGACCCTCCCCTCCATGACCATATAGTTATTAGGACTGCCTTTCATATCTACCTTGTGTACTTTGCTATCAACAAATGTCCCTATATCATCATTGATTCCTTGCTAATCCTCCTAAAAATCTATGGCCCTGGAGAAATGTCCTACTGGAGCCCATACTAAAAAGTGACCCTATTTGGCCTGTGCATCTCAATGATAAATGGAACTCGGCCTATCAAATAGAATCAAGAAAATAGATAACCCCTCCATCGCTTGTCATCCTCCCACCGTCCCTGAAAATGCCGCCCCATATAGGGCCTCCAAATGATGTCTCCATCCACCAGTCCATTGATTCACTGCTGCCAAAACTCTAGGCTCCCTACCTCCTGGTAGTGTAGCCACCATCCATACTCTGAACCCCACCAATAATCCATTATCGTTGTCTCATCCCTATCCCCAACAATCAAAATATTTGGGCTTTCCACCTAAATGTGCTCCCAGACCCATACTTGGATCAATGTGACATGGGTCACACTAAGCACCTGCCTATAGCACACCACATGCATGTATTGATATAGTTGAGACAATACACATGGAACCTATAGAAAAAATCAATCTCTCCTCTCCAAAATATTCCTAACCACCTCAATCATCTTGAGGCTAAAGAATTGACCACTCCTATTGAGGACGATCACACTAATGAGTCTGCACATTTACAAAGGTAGTGGCTCCTACACTACTCCTAGGAATAAATCAATATCCAAATCCTTCCATTGTATGAGAAGGTGTACATCGCCAAATAATTCCTGGAGGCTCCTCTCCATTGGATGGGTAGGCATCACACTAACCAAGTGTCCCCAAATCAGCAACCTCAGGATCCTCAACATGTCCTCCAAAGTCACCATCATCTCCCTTGTCGGGAGGTGGAAAGTTGATGTCTCCGAGATCCACAATCCATATGTGCTATCAACAATGGTGGGTGCACCCAGATGTTGGGAAATCCCAACATGTGCTATAGTTAGACCTAATCCAGCATCATGTGGTCATCTAGAGTCATAGCCTCTCGAGTCACCTCAAGCACGATCGAGTGTCTCTCCCACATCCTCAGAGTCTTGAAACTCTACACCCATACTAACCATTCTATCAGACTCTCTAATATTTCATTGTTATCTTCTTTATTTTTCCTCCCTGCCCACATTTGGTGAGTTCACCTTTGTGTAAGGCAGGTTCACCTATTCACTTTTCTAGTGCATTCGCCTATTTGGCTTGCACATTCACCCTTGTGGTTCCTTTTCGTGGGGTCACCTATTCTCCAAGAACACTTGTCACTTTATTGTCAAGGCACACATTCACCATTTTTCTCCTAGAGGCAAGCTTGTGTTTGCCCTTTTTTCCCATGGGCATGTGTGCACTCACCCTTGTGCCTTTTCTTCCTGAAGTGAGAAATTCACATTCACCTTTCTTCCCAATGGGTGGATTTGCATTCACCCTCTATTTTCTTTTGGAAATGATGTAATTTCCTATCCCCCATTCCATCTGTCCCTGTGTTGTGTAGGTTTTCCCTTTTTGGAGAGAGGTGATTTCGCAATCAACCCTCTCCTAGCATATTGTCCCTTGTAGGATACACATCCACCCCTTTCCTCGCTAATTTACTGGACAAGTGAATGTGCTTAGGTGGAAGGGTGAATCCACCCTTCTGTGGTGAATCTGTTTCCCTTCCTACCCACCCAAAAATTAAAACATGTACTTAAAATCCAAATCAAATCAAAAGGCAAAGATTCAAATACTACTTGGCAGGGTATGAATCACTCATAGTATTAGGCACATACCTCATCTCCCTAATAGATCAACTCATCTTCACCCTGCACATCACTCATCTTGTCAACATTCATTGTCACTCTCTCTCTCTCTCGTCCAATCGTGTGATGAAAAGTGTGCAAATGAAAATTAGGTGAATAGAAAATTTTCAAATTTACTATTTATAATTTTCATTTTTACCCCTATTTAGCCTTATAATTTTTGGGTAATTTTTACCCTTTAATTATTATTTTTAATTCATTTCTCCCTTTTCTTCCAAGGGCTACAATTTTCACCCCGTATGCCCATTTTCCTCCATTCAAAATCCATTCTTCATGGTTTTTTGTGCTCTATCGCATGGTACCCTTTGTGTCTCCATATCAGGAAGTCACCTAGGGCCCATTTTCCTCTCCATCCACGCTCTCAAGGGGGAATACCCTACCAAATTCCAGAAGTCTTCCTTCTTATCCATTTTCCTGGCATACCAGGGCATCATCTAATATTTTTTTCTTCTATTGAGTCACCTCTACTTCCTTTTTCTTTGAAACATTGATATTCAACATTATTTCAAAGAGGGGAAAAATGTAGACACCTTAATTTGACCACTCCCATATGGTCAAATTCACCCTCGAATTCTTCTATCCTACATCCCTAAGCCATTTAACTAAATAATTTATTATTTGGTTAATATTTCATCTCAGCCTAATGTTCCCTAAGGTATTTAATTAATCAATCAAATACCCTACCTTATTCCTCTCTAAATTAAATAAATGGTTAATTTACTTAATTTAGTAACTTTATCTAAATGAATTAAATCAATTTTTAATTCACCTTATTCTCTCTCCTCATGTCAACATCCTCCATAATCCCCTTTAATCTAGATCAATATAATTATTTTTTTATTAGAGTGTGCACATATCTAACCATCATTAGGGTCACATCCTCCATAATTTTTTACTTTCCCTTAATTTTTCATTAGCCCATATAATCTTGTATTTGCACAACCTTAATCACTAAATTAAGCTAACTTAATCCTCATTCCATTTATGGAATGTGTCCTTAGCCAACAATTATTAAATTCTTTGTCACTTTGGAGAAGGCATCCTCTTCCCCATGTGAATTTAAAATTCACATTTATTCCCCCATGCATTTTAAGGAATTTTTAATTCCTTCGCTCATCCCCATGAGGATTTGTGAAGAATTTTTAATTCCTCACTTGTCCTCTCAAGGTAAATGTGGACAAGGACCTCCTTTATGAGGAGATCTTTTTCATTCCAAAGGTACTTCATAGTACCTCCACATCACTTCCACTTCATCTCCTTTTATCCACCTCACTTGATAGATGTCAGCATGAGATGGATTGTGAGTTCTCAACTCACCCTAACCATTGATTTCCTCAACCTTGGATGCATCTCAGTCATCCATTCATTTGAAGGAACTTCCCCATAATTAGTGGATTTTCCCTCATTTTGGCATCACACACACAATCATTGAACAAAGAAAACACTTATCAAATTTAATACACTCACACACTATAAAGCATACCTCCATTGGTGCAGCCACTTAGAGCCATCCTCTTGAATCTAACCAATTACCCACATCCACCATTTCATTCTCCATCATCTTAGCTTTATTTTTTACTAGGTTTTGAGCCATTTTTATAAGAAAGGATCACATAAATCAAGCATCAAAATGGCCAACCAAATCAACAATTTAAGCAAGGTAAAAGGTATCATTTTCTAGTATTTTGTTTGAATTCAAATAGGCCAATCTTGAGGTGTTATAGTGTACCTTTTTTTCCATTGATTTCATTTTGTAATCGTAGAATAGGAATTTACACCTGAAAACACTATGAGTGAGCCTCCTATCCTTGACAAAACTATGATTAAACCTTAAGATGTTCCAAATAACCAAGACTAACCTAAAACAAATCCTTTTCCTATTTCCTACAAACAACCAAGAGACAACCAAAACAATCTCGTCACACTTCCCAAGTTAAAAGAAGTCTATAAAGCTAAAGAGAAATTGGTTGAACAACTTCCTATGGTTCCTTTCGTTCCTCCCCTTAGGGAAGAAAAGAAACCTATGGTTGATAAACTCGCTCCTACACAAAAATAACTTGAAAATTGTACTAAAAGAAATAAAAATGCTAGAGAGCATAGGTGTCATGATCTTGCTCAATGGTTAAATGAAGAGAATAATAAATAAAATCAATATCCAAGCTTGACTGAAGTAATACATAATGATTCTCCCTCTTTACCACAACAAAAGGGTCATTTATCACCACCGCAATAGGGATTGGCACCTTCTTTGGATATTATCATTCGACACCTTGTTGTGATTAACTTGGATGATGATGATGATGGGATTAGTAAAATTGATCAGGAAGTGCATAATGAATTGAATTCATTATTTTCCTCTTCTATGAGATTAAATGATAATTCTTCTAGGAAGAGAGTTGAATCTGGTGATGATCCTAGTTTGGCACTTGTTATTGTTCCTTTAGCTAGTTTTTCATCTTTCGTATATGTTGAACAAGATTCGTATGTGAGTGAATTGATAATAGGTTGACTCACATGTGCCTTACTAGTCTTGACTTTATTATTATTTTTTGAACATGTTTATTTTGTGTGATTGCATCTGTGTAAAGTGATCCCTCACACTGTTCTAATTGATGTATCTCTCTCTTTGTGCATTCCTCTATATGAATCTAATTTATCCTCTATTTCATAAACATTTTATCCTTTATATTTTATTTTTCTTGTTTTTCCTTTTGGGGATGATGGAAGGCATCGAGAAATTTAGGTCTCTTCCATGTTGACCTGAAAGATTTTCTTTTTCTTCTCTCTTTGTTTCATTCTTCCCATTCCATGAGTATTTGGGGAATGATGGCATTTTAAGCTCTCTAATAACATTGTAGCAAAGACATACTGACCCTAAATCTATGTATCTCTTATGTTATTATGGGATTTCATTTTGGGGGCAACCCCTTTCATGACATAGCTTTATTTGGAAACATATGACTTGTCATAGGTCTTTCCAAATAAGCTCACATGTCCTCTTTGTTGTTAGCATTTATCATTTTCTACTTTAAAGTAATTGATCACACCATGGTGTTTAGAAATCTCTTTAAAGTGGGGGCATATCTTGGCATTATTATTTTAAAACTCATTTTTCATTATGTAGTATTCTTACTTCATGTGATGCATCTTTCTCTTTGTGTTGAAATGTTGTGTGATGTCCCTCAAGAGAGTGATCCCTCTTAGAATATTTCAGTCCTCTTAGTGGTTGGATGTGACACACTGCAATTCAAAATATTCTATATTTGATTGTTCCTCTCTTGGATACATTAGGCATGTATGTTCCCTAAGTTAACACCTTACATGAATGAAGAAAAAATCCTTTCAGTGTATCTTATGTCAGTGTTTTTAATGAACGAAACTTGGTATCATTAGTTGTCTATAAATTTGTCAAAATTCAATTATTAACAATTGTGAGGATTAGCCAATGACTAGGTGAAAGCTTGCTAGGCTTTCCCTCTACACTTTGGGCTCTGCAAGACCCAAGAGGGTGATCTCAATAATGTATCTTATGGTACTATTATTCCAATTACCAAATACATTGTTAATTGTGTCACCAAAAGTGTAGCCTTGACATTTTTCACTCATTTGGGCCCTTTCTTGTGGTTTTTCCCCTAGTTTTACCTAGATTATAAGGTGTCTTGGAAAGGTGTTATGAAGTATTGTAACACATTTCCTCACATTTCTAGGCCCCTTTCACCATAATTCACCTAAATAACCCCTCTCCAAACCTTGTCCCAAAGTGTTGTAAGGTGTTGTAATACATTTTCATACTTTCCTAGGCTTGTCATCACTAAATCAACCCTTTCTTATGCTATAATGGCCCCTTAATGAAATTATAGGTCCTATCTTAGGTGTTTTTCATGAGAAAATCCTGAAAATAATTATTAATCACATCCTAATTCCCAACAACCACTCAAAAAATCCTAGGTGGACTAGTTTGCCGCCTTGGGCCACTTAGTCCCACTTGGCATAAAAATCAACATTAACTTAAAATTCTTGCAAGATTTTGTCTCCTAAACCCTAAGGTTGGCCTATGTTGTTTTATTTTTGGGGAAATTAGGGCATCAAATGTATAAGTAATTTTTTCCCCTCATTTTAACCCTAATTCTTATATTGTCATCCATCTCCTTCTGCTCTTCATCATCCACCATTCTCAAGCAAACTAGGGTTTGAGTAGTCTAAGTCATTAAGACATCTCTCAAGAAGCATTCAAGGGCTAAATCCTCTGATGTTGCAACTCAAGATCATTCATAATGGCAAGGTAAAGTCTATTGTTTTATGCTTCTTTACATTATTTCATTATTTTTGTTTGATTAATCAAAAGGGGGTTGACCAAGGAAAACCACCATGCCCTAATAGTCAACAAGTTTTCCCTCTTAGTGTGATTTGTAGGTCTAGTGTGAAAATTTAGAAAAGAACCAAGGTGGAAGAATCCTCATCAACTTTTCCAAGCTCTTCAAGGTTTGATAAACCCTAGTTAAAGCTTGAGAACACTTGCAAACTAGATTCTTCACTGTCAGATTTGGATACCTAGAGGAGTAGAAGTACAGACCGAGGGCTTCCATTTCCAGTATCAAATTTATAAAAATTTAGAAGAGGACTAATTCACCAATAATGGTGACCTAGTCCCATTGAACCTTCTTTTCAGATATCTTTGTAGATCTAGATGCCCATTTTCGAGAAACGGGCTTTGGTGAAGTTTTCTAGATCTAGGACTAGGTCACCTAGAATGGCGTAAGTGTCCCAATAGGCCTAAACTTTAGCATCAACAACATTTAAATCCTCCAATATATTCTATGACTCATTCCTAGGTGAAACCATTCATTTCTATGGTAGTTTGTTTATCTTTCTTAGGTCATTTGCAGATCATAATGTGTTTTCCAACACTTTTCATTTCTTAGGATTAGCAATAATAAATCATTTCTATTTTCACTTCATTCCACTTAGATCAATTCATTTAGACATCATAGTTAGACACATTTAATCAGACACATCACAACCCCTAACCCTTTGAATGAACTCACCAAGAACACTTAGTGCAAAAGAGGCACTATACCAACCAGCCTCTAGGTGAAAAACCCTAGAGGCCTATTGGGGAATCCTCTTTCCCTAAAGCATTATATTTGGTGGTTCATTTTGGTGAACTCTCCTTTTGAATACCCTTCCTTTTTGGTTTAGAGTCCTTAATTTTTCTAGAATTAACTTGCATTTCATGTTGCATTACTGAAGTTGCATTCTAGGGTTTCTATATTTTTGCATTAGTGAAAGTGCATAAATGTTGCATTTTTGCATCCTATAACATTAAATATTTCTGAATTTTTTTGTATTTAGTTTAAATCTACATTATGCAATACAAAAAAAATCTGAATCCATCAAAATATCCTACAAATTCTCAAAAAATCACTAGCAAGACTAAGTCACCACCTTGGGTGGCCTAGTCCCTTTAGGCCGCTAAAACTATCTTTTACAAAGCTAAAAACCCTATTTTTAAGCTTTTGTTTTGTGCCATAAATTATCTGTATCAATTGGTTATGTTTCTGTTACATGCATTTCATTAAAAATAGCTTAAATTAGCTCATTTCATGCATTTCTTAGTTTCAATTTTGCATATACTACATTTCTTTTTTAGATTGTTGCATAGTGTAATCAAAAAATTACTTTGTTTCCCATCTAAATAATTTCTTTTCAAAATTTAGCTTTAAATCATTTCATTGCATTCTCTTTCCCTTCTCTTCATACCATGTTTTCTTTTACAAGATGTGGCTTTGATTTGGTTTAAAATTGATTGCATAAATACAATGTTCCTTCTTATGAGTTAAATATAGATTACAATAATGAATTTATTAAATAAAATGTTAATAACCAAACCATTGACACAATTCTTAACATTGAATTACCCCTCGATGAAGATCTTTGTGTTGACAATCATAACAATCATACTTGTGCTTCTGCCTATAACTCTCCTATTGGTGACAAATGTTTTTTGGTGAGAAAATATACAAGCCTTGAGGGTCTTGATTGTCCCTCTCCTCATCCCCCTTTGAAAACCATTAAATAGAAAACTTTTCTTGACATCACCTTCCCTAGTCTCCCTAACCATAACCATCAAACTTGTCCTTCTTCTAATATCTCTCCTCTATGCAAATAGGATAGGTTGGTGTTAGAGGATATACCTATTACAAGTCATGAGACTCTTGACCCTCCCTTCCCCAATGCTCCTACCATTTGGGACAATAAAATCATAATGGTCCTTCTCTTGATGCCTCCCCTACCTTTGTTGAAGTTAGCTCTCCTACTAGGGTAGATAATATGGAACAAGGGAACAAGATCTTTGACAATCAAATAGAACCCTCTCCTAGTCATCCTATCATTGATCAATCCCTTGATAATATTATTCCCTTGTAAGAAGTTGCAAAGCCTATATTATAATCTCCTTCCCTAGGGACATTAATATTATTCAACCTCAACTCATCCTTTATCCACCTTCAAACAAACCTAAACCTAAATTCATTCTCTATCCACCTAAGAATAATGTGTCGCAACAACTAATTTATAGTACTATTGCTCATATACATTACATAAGAAACAACCCATGATCACAACCACCACCCTCCACTTCCTCACCCTCATCCCCTCCCATCTTACCTATTTCCCCTCACCTAAATTCACTCATTAGTGAGTATGACCTTCTTGACCAACTAAGGAATACTCCTACTAAAATATCTTTAGGGGACCTTATCCAAGCGTCCCCTCAATATCACAACATGATGCAAAATTCCTTACAATGAATTCCTATCCCTTCTAATGCACAAAAAAATGAAATAACAACTATTATTCAAGGCTTGCATGATGACATCATTTTCCACCAAAGTGAGCTCCCTCCTTTGGATGTGTAAAAATGAGTTGAAGCTTTCATGATCATATCTCAATAAAAACACATAGGGATCAAGTGAACCCTTGTTGACAATAGATTTGCTATTAATGTTTGTAGTTTCAATCTCTTGGATAGGCTCCATATTGATAAATCAAACATTCAACCTACCCCTTATCTATCAATGGATTTGATAGTGTAGGATAAAAGTCGCTTGGTGTGATAAATTTTTCCCTTATAGTTGGAATGGCCATAGTAGACACCTTGATCTATGTTATGCCCAATGATTTTTCATATAACCTCATGGATTCATGCAATGAATGGGGTGCCTTCCACTCTTCATTGTAAGATTAAGTATATCTACAACAACAAAGTGTACACACTTGATGTTGTTCCTAAACCTTATAGTGTCTTACACCTTGAGAAAAAAAAATTCAAAACCTTCACCACTTCACCAACCACCAAACAAGTGCAACCCATACAAACAACGCCCTTAGATGATGATTGGGGTTCCTTAAACTTCACACCTCCTTTACTATGAAAATCCAAGATCATACACAAAGACTTTGAGCAGGGAAACATAGTCCTGTCAACACAATACTCAACCAATCCTTCAAAAGAATGCACCTTACCTAATTTAGACAAAATAGCCAACAAAAAACCCTCACCTTATCTAAAAGAACCCAAAAAGCTCTATAGAAAAGGTTATGAGACCATGAAACAACTTGGCTAGAGTGGAAAAGGGTGTGGTGCTAACGAACAAGGTATTCACAACCCTATCGTGCCTCCCATTTAGACAACTAATCAAGGTCTTGGATTTTGTCCTTCCATCGAAATCATCAAACCTTCCTCCAACATCAACATCATCCTAAATCACCCTTCTAACACAACCTTCAAAAGTGATCATTTGCAACAACTGAAACTAACAAAGGACTCTTCACTTAATTCCAATGTCATCTCACAAACCACTACTGATTCAGATTTTATACATTCCTCCAAAGGAGCATACATAATCTCACAATCTATAATGCCTTGTGTAAGTATGACATCCTATACTAAGAAAGACACTTCTTTGTTACAAACCAAAGTAACACCTTCTCCCTTTGATCAAGAGGGTATCTTGTTGAGACTCCTCCAAGATCACTTGATCTCCCTTCATCTATGAAATCAAAAGAAATGTTCCAACAAACATTCCTTTTTTCCCTACCATTGAGTTCATGGTCACTCTAATAATGAGTGTAAGGCCTTGAGTTATAAAATACAGCTTAAAGAGTTTGGTGTTCTCCCTTATGTGGGGGAACCTAATTCCTCTAATTGATACTAATTTTCACTCTACCTTTCATTTCACCAATCCCTTCAGCTCACTCTTGTCCTGCACTAAGTGGGGGAAAGGGGTTAGGTAGCCTTGTCCCTGTATGTCACTTACCATTGTCTATTTTGAATAATTGTTAATCTTTCATGAACATATAAGAGCAAGTTTGGGATGTGGATGATATGTCTTAAGTTAACTCACATGTGACATACACCCCTCTTCATGATGAAGCTTCTTGGAAACATATGACTTGACATAGGGCTTTCCAAACAAGCTCTCATGTCCTCTTCCTCCTCTTCTATTTTAAATAAATTTCTCATACTACAGTGTTTCACAATTCCTTTACAGTGGGGGAATACATCGAAACTCACATTTCATTGTGAATATTTATTTTTCTTGTGATCCCCTCTCTTGGAAACATTAGGTACAATGTTTCCCATGATGAGACATTGCACTTGTCCTCTCTTACAAACAAGATGAGACCATTTGCACTTTTCCTCTCTTGGAGACATTACGCATAATGTTTGTTAAGATGAGACATTACACGAACAAAGAAAAATCCCTTTGAACATTCCCTAGACCATGATTTCAAATGTCATTTTCTTTTGTGGCACCTTATTAAAGTTATTAGGAGGTATAACTTTGGTGTGGTTTGAGTGGGAAGCCCAACCAGCGGCATGATTTTTTGTTGGCAAGAGACACTGCTAGTATTATTTGGTGTTTTCATTAATGGAAACCCTAACTGATGATCAAATATGCACATCATCATTCAATCATTTTGGCAGACAAATTGAAGATTGACAAGGAAGAACAGGGCATTTGGTAGTTCAATGTTTATCGATCTATATGAATATTTTATGTTATTGTTTTGTGTTGCGCATCTCAGGAATTTGTTTTTGGTATATTATCTCTATTACTATTGAAGCATAGTGGATCATATCGATCTATGTGTGAGTTAGAAGATCTGGTTAGCTAATTCTCTATTTTATCAGTACTAGAGCCGACTTCATAAATGAATTATGTGGTAGCTGTATGAGAAGTAATTAGTTAAGTATTTTTGTGTTCGTACATTTCTTTTTAGGTCCTAGCCAAACTATGGAAAACTATTATGGATACACACTACATATTATTCATGATTTGAGCCAACAGCTGTAATTATTTTTTGTGTTCTATTGAAGCTGACAAAGTGTAATTGAATTCTATGTTGGGGATATATATAAGATCATCTGTATCATTTTTTGTGATGTATGAAGTGTGTGTTGATGTGAATTACGAATTAGAGAAGAGTTGAAGAGTGATAATGTGCAGTTTCACTTGCACATAAAGGATCTATGTTGCAAGTGTGATCAGAACATAGCACAAATACAAAATTAGTCTGTAGGATAGAATATTGAATATTGCGTTTAACCAGAACTGTAATCAGGCATATGTAGATGCTATTTTTATTAGTTCAAACTCTTAGATGATGTTTGTAACTCAGATTTTTTGAAATTGTGGAAGATGCTAAAGCTGCACAAGATTAACATCAATTGTAATCTAAATAAAACAACAAAGAATGATAAGTAAGCATGATTAATCTAAACTAATAAAAACTAGAATGATCTCACCGAATATGCAAATACTTCCTCGATTTATCTCAATTGCCCTTCTCCATCTTGCTATATTGTTATTCTTTCCCTCATATATTTGTGTGTTTGAATGCAAGCATAACTTTGTCGAGTGTCTCAGCAAAATATCGAAGATTGTTTCTCTTCTCAAAAGTGTATAATGATTTCAAGAGAGGAGGAATGATGATTATGACAAGCCATTTTATAGATTTTGTGTTTTCAAATGATCAGCTTAGATTGAAAGAGAGATCAATGGATGAGATTGATGAATGCCATGCGATGTGAGTTCTGTCTCAGATAGAATGTGAGTTAGAACATGAGTTAGAACATGAGTTAGAACATGAGTTCAACTGTAGGATAAAGACTAATTTTAGAACATGAGTTAGAACATGGGTTCCAATCTTCATCTTCAAAAATAAAAGAAATAGACTTTTTATGCAAAAGACAAAGTTAGAAGTTGAAGAATAATGCATTCGAATGCAAACTTGAGTTAATTAATTAAATAAAGATATTTAATTAATAAATGCATACATGCATATGAGTTAGAACTAGTTAATCAACTAGTTGTGATAGAGAGTCTTCCTGTAGAGATGATCAGCAGTTGAATTCAGAGATAACTGGAGAACTAAAAATAGATCTCGAGTCAGAAGGTGAGTGGATGATTAGATAACTGATTGATAGAGGAATGCAACATAAATAATTAAATATGAATTAAATGTTAATTTAATTCAACATTCGAGCATTGAAGATTTAATTAAATAAATAAAGTAATTTATTTAATTTGACTTTCGAAAAGGGTGGAATTGAATAATTAAATAATAAATATTTAATTATAGTTGAAAAGGGTGTTAAATGAATAATTAAATAAAGATATTTAATTATAGTTGAAATATGATAAAAGGGGTAGTTAAATAATATATTATTTAATTGAAAGAAGGAAGAATTAATTAGTTAGGGACATAATTAAACAAATATGATTTATTTAATTATTCAAGTTGAATAAAGGTCATTTATGAATTAATGAATTAATTAAAAAGGGGTATTTAATTAATAGAGGAAATATGTGTTAGAAAGGTTAATTAAATAATTGAAATTATTTAATCATGACCATGGACTATAGAAAATTATGTCGAAAGTGTACTCGTAGGCCTAGACCAATTTTCGGTGTCTATAGTTTTAATCTGATTTTATTTGTAAGGCAGTGAGTCTTCCCTTTGCAATGCGTGTAAATGCAAGTGCATTCCCCTTATTGTAAACTTCATTTGAGTATACCCAGATTAGATTGTGGATTGGCCATCCACCATGGTTTTTCCCCTAACAGGGTTTCCATGTAAAAATCCTTGTGTTATGGTGTTGTGTTCATTTTCTTCATGTTTATGCATTATGGTTCAATGTTGTTAATGCTTTGAATATAAAGCTTAATAAAGTTAATTTTTGTACACTAATTCAGCCACCCTCTCAGTGTAGCTTGTTTCCAATAATTGGTATTAGAGCTAGTTCCTCTAAAAGAAGTCTAACCACTTGAGGAGATCTTGGAAGGTGTTTCAATGGATTCAAGCAGTCTTCAACAACAACTTTTGGTGGCCCTAGATGATCTTGATCAGTCAAACGATGAATTTCATAAATTGCAAGAAAACCTCACAGATTCTGAGAAAATCTATTAGTCTTTGAATGACACAATCAATAAGTCTAGAGAGAAGATAAAGTAACTCCGTGATCAGATTAAGCAGAGTGATAGTAAGAGGATTGAAGATGAACAACTTAGTCAAGTCCTAAAAGAAAAGATAGAAGAATGTGAAAATCTTACCAGAGATAATACAATCCTAAAGCATGAAATGGAATCTATCATGATGAAGATGAAAAAGGAGAATGAAGAGAACCTAGCTCAGTCCCTAAAAGAAAAATCTGAATTATGCAGCCAATTGGATGATGAACTGGAATAATATAAAAACCATGAAGAGGCACTTGAAAAGAAAATGGATGATCTCAAAAATGAACTTGCTACTGCAAATGAGTACAAGGAAAATTTCAAAGTTAGCTCATCCAAGCTTGATGAACTGATTAAAGGTCAGAGGACTAATTGTGACATGAGAGGTATTGGATATGAGGAAGGAGAAAGTTCAAAATCTAGACAAAGGAATGTTGGACAAAGGAGATTCAAGCAAGGAGATCAAATGAACAAATCTAGAAGGTATTCAGTAAGGCAACCTAATGCTCAAAGATTTGATGGATACTATTTTAGTTGCAATAAATTTGGATACATGGCTACTCAATGTAGAATTAGAATGAAATCAAGTGGTCCATCTTTCTTAGTTCAATGATTTAATTGTCATAAGGTTGGTCATAAGTCAAATGAATGTAGAAATGTGATGAATCAATATCATAGAAATAATAGATACTATACATGCAATAGACTTGGCCATACTACTAACCAGTGTAGATCAAGAGGAAATTAGTGGAAAAATTGGTCTAGATAGAGAAATGTTGTGTGTTATAACTGCAACAAATTTGGTCACATTGCTACATTTTGTTGGAAAAAAAGATCTAGTAAATCAAGGGAAAAACATGTAGAAGGATATCAAGGGAAAATGAAAAGTCACTAAAAATGTGGTTTGGCAGCAGATGCAGAAGAAAATGTGCCAGCACCAGAACTTGCTTCTAGTAATTCCTCTCGGAATTAGTTTCAGGCCTTTGGCCTAGGGGGAGCAATCAAGAAAATAATTTAACCCCCTAATCAAGAAGTAACTCTAGATGTGGAAATGTACAAGAGTTGTATAGATGCTCTATATATACTATTGAGCTTATTGGAGGAAGTGTTATGCCATATTGGAGGTCCGAAAAAGATTTATCTATCACAATGCACAAAAATAGGGTAACTAGATGAATTAGCGTTGAAGCACTTATTCTGACAAAAAAGGTTAGGTATGCAAGTGATAAAAATTCATTTCTACTCTTCAATTTTCACTTTTCATTTGGAAGAAAATAATTTTTGAGAGCTCTAAGGCAAACTTTGGAGAATTGAGGCAAGATTCAAGTGTGAAGGTGATTTAGAAATCATATTCTGATCCAGCAAAAAAGGGTATTTATCAAAAAACTATGAATTTATGATTTGCTCAAAATGAATACTCCTTTGGTAGTTGAAGTCAAGGATAGACCTTGTCCCAAATTCAAATGGAATCCTTACAATTCTATTGAGACCAATCTGTTAGGAACATTTTCATCTATTCTGAATGGAGTGTTACACACAAAGGATATTAGGGTTTATATTCACGTGAAAATTGAAGAACTAGGAAGTTCACAACTTCTGAATTTGTATAATAATCACATCATAGGTGAAAATTTATGCATGAAATTAGAATACAAAACCCTAGAAGAGAAGACATTCACTCAGATTGTGAAATTTCTCATCTTTCAAGAAAATCAGTGGGTAAAATATATCTTAAGTAGAGCATGCAGAATTCATGTGGTTAAATATACCCTTCAAGATAACAAGAGAAGATATAAGTGTTGTTACAGGTTTGTGTTCCTCTAGTGGATTTCCTATTCTAAAATTGGTGAAGAACCAAATGGTCATTGATGCAACTGGTTCTCAATATGATAGAAGGGAAATGAAAATTGATGACATTGTTGAGGTACATGTCAAATTTGCATCAATGGTTATTGGGTACAAGATTCATCATTCTAGCCGAGACAAATTTGTGTCTGGTACAATAATTTATGCTACCTATCAGATGGTGAAAGAAAATGTAGAATATGATCTATGTAAACTGTTGAGGATTCATTTAATGGAAAATCTTGCAAATATTAAGAAAGATAAGAAAAACCCTTTCAAGTATTGTAACTTTCTTTTATGTTTATTCTTTTATTTCATGGGTGATGTTTTGGGAGTTGGAAAGATTCATTGGAAAAAGGATAAGCTGATAACCACTTAGATCAAAGATTTGTTACACAATTTTGCAGACACCAAAACAAAGAATCCAACTATCTGGGAATACTTTGTAAGTTTTTAGACTATGATGCAAGGTAGAGAGAGGATTCCTACTTCAATTATTGAGAAGTACAAGGAAACCTGTGGTAACCAAAAGAGTACCTATGAAGAAAAGGACATACAGGTGCACAACGAGCTCTGAAAACCTATGGTAACCAAAAGAGTAAAAAAAGAGGTAGAATTTCTTGCAAAAAGTTTGGGAATATTTGTAGAGAAATTAAAGGAAGCTGAAGCAGCAAGGCAAGCAACAAAGAAGGAAAAAAAACTCAATCATCTTGTATGACAACACCATCTACATGAACTAAATCAATCAGAAGCTCTTCATCCCATTCAACCCCTATAGCAAAATCAATCCCTATGAGAACTAAATCTAAGGGATCCAATAAGGATGGAAAGAGGAACAAAGATAAGAGAAAAATAGTCTATGTAGTAGTCTATGAGGATGAAGAGATAGAGTTTGATGAAGGAGTCAAATAAATCATGCATCAAGACACCAGGTCAACAATAGTTACAAAGAGCAAAACTTTCAGTGGAGATGACTAAGCAAAGAAGAAGGAAAAGATTGATGAACCAGGTATATTAGTGGAAGCAGTTGAAAAATATTTGGTTAAGGATGGAAATATAAAACCACTTTGCAAATGGTATGAATCCTTTGGTGAATCTGGTAAGAGAATTCTCAAGGAAGAAACAACAAAACATATGAATATTTTCAATAAATTTCTGATTGAAATAATGCGAAATTTTCCTAAAACTCTATATGACATTGTGGAAATGAGGAGACTCAATGCTAGAACAAAAGAAGAATAGATGAGAGAAATAATTCTTGTAGAATTATGTCCTTTAATGTCTATGGATGAGATGTAGGCACTCTTGAATAAATCCACAAGGAATTTCAAGAGAAAATCAAGGGTATATAAGCTCATGATTGGTCTAACCAATGAAGTTACAAAAGAAACTAAGCAAATCCTGAGGGAGATACTGTTAAATGGCATAATTGATGTTGTAGCTGAGAAAAACATGTTGAAGATGCCCCATCTAGTCTAGTAAAGGAAGCATAAGAAGTAAATTGTGATATAGCCAAGGATTCATAGATTCCTCCTGTAGTGACAACTCTGAAATTCCTATGGAAGTTGAGATACCTGAAAATGTATCAGTTGAGGAAATGGAGATCCCTTAAGGTAAATCAAAGCTTGCAACTGAGGAGACAATGATTGAAGAGAAGAAATATGATGTAAATACAATGCCAATTGAGGCAAGAGACACTACCTATACAATGAAGAAATTTTTGATAGAACAAAAATAAGAAATTGATTCAAGGTCTTATTGACCTATCTACCTTGAGTCGAATCCAAAAGATGAAAGTAGCATCATTTTCTCAAGCAAAAGCCAGAGAAGAGCTACTGATGTCACACATTGAAAATAGTGAACTACTAAATCTTGCATCTAGATTATTGGAAAAGATAATTCCCTATTATGTGAAAGATTTGACTAGTTCTCCCTCCAATGAATTGAAAAAGCTTATCAACTCAATTAGTACTCACTTTGAGTCACTTGAGAAATCAGCTATGGTGAAAGTGTAGAAAGAATTTGATGACAAAAGTTTTAGTGGATTGAAAAGAAAGATTGTTAAAGATAAAATTTTCTAGCCACATGTGTGAAGAATGTACATAATTCTTTGTTAGATGGTGGAAATATTTACAAATCATTCTTGTCTTTTTCAAAAATTACTGAAGCTAATGAGAAAAAGGTTAAGGATCTAGAAAAATAGTTAAGTACTATTTCTGAAGAATTTGATCCTCTAACTGGTGGTGTTGGAAAGACAGAAGGTGAAGTGATGTCTTTGATTGAAAAAATAAAAAGATTGAAGCATGAGAATGAAATTATATTTGCAAGAACATGTGAACTTAGAGGCATAATTTGTCAAAAGAATGAGATACTATGAAGTGCTCTAAAGGAAGGAGAAGACACTATGGAAATTGGTCATCTAGCTAGCTTGGAATCTATAGAGACCTAGTCCTACCTAATCTGTGGTCACATAACAATCCTAGAGAGTCTCAAAAGAGTTTGGGACACAAATCTAATCCAACTGAAGAAATATTTTGCAAATATTTTTTAGCTTATGTAAGTTAAGGAAGCATTTTTGTACAATAGATTTTTTTATCCATTTTTTGTATGCCAATCCCTACCTTTTCCATTGATGTCAAAGGGGGAGAATAGTGGAGTGAAAAATGCATAATCATCTCAGGGGGAGAATTATATTTTTGGAATTTTGGAGATAGCAGTCCAGTTTATCTTGGTACTGATCCGACAATTAGCCATTTTTCACTAAGTGTTGCCATCAATGCCAAAGGGGGAGATTGTTGGAAAGAGACATTTCTAGTATCATTTGGTGTTGTCATTGATGGCAACCCTAACCAATGATCAAATACACACATCATCATTTGATCATACCGATAAATAGATTGAAGATTAACAAGGAAGAATAGGGCATCTGGTAATTCAGTTTTCATCAATATGTATGAATAATTTTTTTTATTATTTTGTATTGTGCATCTCCAGAGAAATTTTTTGTTATATTACCTCTATTACTATTGAAGCACAGTGACTCATATTAATTTGCATGTGTGTTAGAAGATCCAATTGGATAATTCTTTGTTTTATCAGTACTGGAGCCGACTTCATAAATCAATTATGTCGTAGATGTATGAGAAGTAATTAGTTAAGTATTTTTGTGTTTGTGCTTCTTTTTTTGGTTCATTTCCAATCTATGGCTAGTTGTTGTGGATACACATTACATATTATTCATGATTTGAGCCGACATTTGTAATTATTTTATGTGTTCTATTGAATCTAACAAAGTGTAATTGAATTCTATGTTGCAGATATATATAAGATCATCTATATCATTTTGTGTGATGTATGAAGTGTGTGTTGATTAAAATTGCAAATTAGAGATGAGAAAAGGAATGATAATGCCTAGTTTCACTTGCCCATAAAGGATCTATGTTGCGAGTGTGATCAGAGTAGAGCAGAAGTGCAGAATCAATCTGTAGGATAGAAGATTGAATATTGTGCTTAACTGAAACTGTAATCGGGCATATGTAGATGATATTTTTCTTAGTTAAAACTCTTAGATGGTTTTAATCTAATTTTCTTCATAAGGCAATGAGCCTTCCCTTTGAGTAGTGAGCTCTAGGAAGTGCACCTGAATGAAAGTGCACTTGCCTTATTGTAAACTTCATTTGACTATACTCAGATTAAATTGTGGATTGGTCATCCACTGTGGTTTTTCCCCTAAAAGGTTTTCCACATAAAAATCCTTGTGTTATGGTGTTGTGTTCATTTTCTTCATGTTTATGCATTATGGTTGAATGTTGTTAATGATTTGAAGATAAAGGTTAGTAAAGTTAATTTTTGCACAACAATGATTCACCCCCCTCTCAGTGTAGCTTGTTTCCAACACTTTCCCCATAGCCACCTGTGTGTGTGAGTACATACCATCCTAGTGTATTTTTCTCACCTTTTGGGCCTTCTCACTAGGAGAAAACCAAAAACATCATCGCCCCACAGTGAGTACACTCCTTTATGGATAAACAACATGGATTTTATCTACAACTAGATGGACAAACGCTCAAAGCTTGATCCAAAATTTTCACTTCCTTTAGTTCTTGTCATCACATGATCATGTATCTCATTTTGTTGCAAATCATTCACCCTTGAATATGCCTTCTTGCATTGATTTCTCTCTAACTTAGAATCTTAAATCCTGGGAGCTTGACCACCTTGTTCATTCTTCACCATTCTTTTCCATCTCCATTGGGCTACTTCAGTGTGAGTTTGTTCAAGAAATTCCATCCTCTCACTAAATTGGAGGCTAAATGTGTCACCAAAAAGTGTAGCCTTGAAACTTTTCACTCATTGGGCCCTTTCTTGTGGTTTTTGGCCTAGTTTTACCTAGATTCTAAGTTGTCTTGCAAAGGTGTTTTGAAGTGTTGTAACACACTTCCTCAATTTTATAGGCCCCTTTCACCATAATTCACCTAAATAACCCCTATCAAAGCCTTGTTCCAAAGTGTTTTAAGGTGTTGCAATACATTTTCATACTTTCCTAGGCATGTCATCATTAAATTAACCCTTTCTTATGTTATAATGACCGCTTAATGCACTTATAGGTCTTATCTTAGGTGTGCTTCATGAGACAATCCTGAGAAACATTATTAATCGCATATTAATTCTTGAAAAACACTCAAAACTACCCAAGTGGACTAGGTTTCCACCTTGGGTGACTTAGTCCCACTTGGCATAAAAATCAAAATTAACTTAAAATTCTTGTGGGATTTTGTCTCCTAAACCCTAAGGTCATCCTGTGTTGTTTTATTTTCAAGGAAATTAGGGAATCACATGTATAAGTAGAGTTTTTTCCCTCATTTTAACCCTAATTTTTCTATTGTCATCCATCTCCTTATCCTCTTCAACATCCACCATTCTCAAGAAAACTAGGGTTTGAGTAGTTTAAGTCATCAAGACATCTCTCAAGAAGCATTAAAGGGTTGAATACTACATTGTTGCAACTCAAGATCATTCATCATGGCAAGGTAAACTCCATTATTTCATTATTCTTTACATTATTTCATAATTTTGGTTTGATTACTCAAAATGGGTTTGACCAAGGAAAACCCCCATTTCCTAACAATCAACAAGTTTTCCCTCTTAGTGTGATTTGTAGTACTTGTGTGTAGATTTGGAAAAGAACCAAGGTGGAAGAATCTTCATAAACTTTCCCAAGCTCTTCAAGGTTGGAGAAACCCTAGTTGAATATTGGAGAACACTTGTAGACTAGATTCTTCACTTTCGGATCGAGATACTTGGAGGAGCAGAAGTGCAGATCGAGGGCTTCCATTCCCACTATGATTGTCAAAAATTCAAAAGAGGACTAAGTCACCAACAATGGAAACCTAGTCCCATTGAACTTGATTTTCAAATATTTTTGTAGATCTGGATACCCATTTGGCCGAAATGGGCTCTAGTGAAGTTTTCCATATTTGGGATTAGGTAACCCAAAATGGCATAAGTGTCCCAGTAGGCCTAAACATCAGCATCAACAACATTTCTAGCATCCAATCTAGTCTACAAATCATTCCCAAGTGTACCCCTTCATTTCCATTCATTTTTGTATCATTTTGTTTATCTTTCTTAGGTCATTTGCATATCATAATGTGTTTTCTAGCACCTTGCATTTCTTAGGATTAGCAATAATAAATCATTTCTATTTTCAGTTCATTGCACATAGATCACTTTATTTAGATATCATAGTTAGACACATTCAATCACACACATCACAACCCCTAACCCTTTGAATGAACTCGCCAAGAACACTTAGTGTGAAAGAGGCATTGTACGAACCATCCTCTAGATGAAAAACCCTAGATGCCTATTGAGGAATCCACTTGTTGTAAAGCATTTTTTTTGTTGGTTCTTATAGAAATGGAAAATATACTGACACACTTGATCCTACTTACTAACATCAGTTCGTCCTAAATCATACTTTCAACTTATCATCACTCTTTCAGCTCTTAATTAGATAAATCATTATTTATTTAATTAGGTCTTTCTCCCTTGTTGATTAAATTAATAAGTTTAATTTAATTAATCCTCAATCCCTCTTTAATTAAATAATTCATCTTATTTGATTAAATCCCTAAAGTCCTCTAATTAAATTGAATAAATTAAACATTATTTGATTTAATCTAACATTATCCCCTTTGGTTAAATAAATCAAAAACATTTATTTAATTAAACCTTTCCTCTCAATTCTAATTTGAATCACATTTAAGTCTAAATTGTCACATCTCCTAAATTATTCATTGAATTAATTAAACTTTGATTAATTTAATCTTAATCCATGTTACATCCTCTAGAGAATGCAACTTGCACAATAAATCAATTACTTTGATTTCTTAAATTGCCTATTTTCTATCAACATGGAATAAAGGAGGAATATTCCTTCAAATTTGAATTCAAAATCCAAGTGGATTTGTCCTTCCAACAGAGCATTCAATCCTCTTACATGTCCTTGTGCATTGAGCCAAGTTACATTTATTTCATTCTTTTTTCCCTCTCACATGTCATTTCTTCAATTTCAAATTCCACCTAATTGAATTTATCATGCACATTGACCAGAATGTGCACAACCTTCAACCATTCACATCTTGACAAGTGGCACTTGGCCATTGGATGTTGAATCATCCCACATTGCTCAATTTCACTCTTTCTTCCAATTTAGAAATCTATAAATGAGAGACTCTTCCTCTCATTCAATCATCCACAATTTGAGTAAACTTACTATACTCAACTTCATCCTCAAGCATATCTAGTTTCATCCATTTCATCAAATTCTTAGCTAGGTTATGCAGATTTTTAATCATGGAGCTTGACTGAATCTTCATCAAGGTGGATCACTCATCAAATCATCAACATTGTAACAAAGGAGTTGGGAAAGGGCCAATTTTGACACACCAATTGGCACCAATTCCCCCATGGGATCAAGAGTTTGCATGCTTAATTAGGATTTCACTTATCTTTTATAGTTGTTCTTTGTTTTTCCTATTATTGAGCTTTGTAAATGGATTTCATGGGGAATCCTTGTTTTATCTTGCATATAAGCTTACTAATGTGTTTGATTCTTGTATTTGTGTAGATGTAGGATTGGGGTTAACATTTTGGCACTAGAAGGAGGGATGAGTTGGAGAAATTCATCACGATTTTCAAAAATTCTGTAGTTTTTGATATTTTTTTTGTGCTTATAGGAATTTACACCACTTACAAATGGACGGTGCCATATTGCACCACTCGAAACTCAAACTCCACCACACTTGCTTTCTCACCAAATAATTTCAAATTTGCAAACTGTGCCGCACTCCAAACTATGTCGCATTCCAATATAGCATCACCTTTGCACTCTTTGTCTGCTACAGAGCACCACACTCAGTCAAAATGCGATGCTATATTTCATTGTTGGATTTCTAAACTGCACCACATTTTGTGATTGTACCACTAGGTGACAAAGAAAAGTTCAAATTTGAATTTTTTTAACATATGCCATTTTGTTTTTCAACTTTTCAAGTTATTAGCCTATTTGTTGTCTTTGTATTTTCTGATTTTAATCATTTTTTAGGTTAGGGAAAGGAGGAAAGAAAAAAGGAAGGCTACATTATGAAATCGTTCATATCCTATACCAAGTGTTTTTAAACACTAGTGTTGTTTAAAACTCTTAGAAAGTTCTCAATCTCTCCTAATAAATTTGACATCTTTTATGCTTTAGGGAACAATAAATTTCCTTTTGGGCTCTAAAAAGAAAAATATAAATTTTCTTTCAAAGTTTGCAAACAAAATACTTAAAAAGAACCATAGAAACAATTTAATAGATTTGGTTTAAGGTTTAACAATTGAACAAGGAAAAGTCCACATTTGATTTAGTGCTTTATAAAGAATTCACTTTTTCTTTGTGAGCTTAAAATTAACAAGTGTTGTTTTGTTTTTTTATGGTTTACTCAATATAATATCATCAACAGGATGTATGCACTTATCTCATGCCTCACAATGATCTTGAGAATCAAAATCTCTTTTGGTGATATTAAGTTGAGTAAAAAAATTACCTCCACATTTCATTTTGGGTTTAAAATTGACCAAAACATCTTGTGAGTGTGAGTAAGCATATTTCATGTGTTCTCCCTTTGTTTCTAAACAAAGGTTGTTCGAACTATGAATATGATTTCTCACTTTTGTTTATATTAGTGAGCCTACCTTGTAGGAAAATGTACTCACCCAAGGGAATGACCCAACCGGTAACACACTAAGGACAAGTGTATTTCCAGCTAGGATATAAATGTGGGTGCTGGAACAAAAGCCAATATCACGTGGTTGGGTCTGATGAGAAGGGAAACAATGGTCTCTCACCATATGGGTAAACTCCTATGAACAGAAAGTCCAAATTAAAACCCTTGTCTAGCAAAGGCCAAATCCTTAACTATTTTGTTGGTGCAAAAGGTCATGTCCTTTGAAAGCGCCCCACGTATACATTTGGTTCTATTGTAGAGATGAAAAGTATGCCATGGGAGATTCATGGGTACTGATGCTTGATTGATTTGAGAAGCGGGTGTACTATAAGGGGGAGAAAGTGTGGTCAAGCATCTAATCATCCAAACTCAATATGCGCAGATGGATTTATCCAAGTGGAAACCCAACAAAATATTGTCTCTTCATTCTAGGGTTGTACATGTGCTTGGAATCAAAAAATACATTGCTTGGTCCTCAAAACATTTGAAAATGAAAAATTCACAAAAAGCTTCAAAATTTCAAACCCTTTGGAGGAAACAAATATCTTTTGATGAATCTAAGTGCTCTTGCTTTCCCTAGGGATTATATCCTTAGAGGTTTCTAAGTGCTTGGCTTTAATCATCATTTGTTTTCACTAAAGTCAACCTAGGAAACTATGCTCTTAAAACCTTTATTTTCACATAATAGACCTTGTGGAATGAAAAGGAATAAAGGTATAGACATTTAGTTTGAAATCATAATCAAGAAATTGTTTTTGATAAAAGGAACTCATTAAACAAAGATAAGGACAATTGGACCTCACACATGTGTTCTCTCAAATGATCTCCCGTAAAATCTAAATCTAAAAACCAAGGTTCAAGAAGCTTAGTCCAAAGCCTCGTGAAGAGCATCTTGAAATGATTTTTGAAGTTAGAAAAATATTGGTATACAATTTCTACAAGAAGGCCTCAAAGAACAATCCAAGCTTGTATGAGTTCTACTATCAACAAAATCCAACTCTTTTCCAAAGGTTTTATTTTCTCACTTATAAGTATGGCATGTTCTTCAATACCGAGGTCTTATAAGAAAGAGCCTTGTCTAGGTCAAGTTTAGGATCAAAATCGGTCACTCTCATCCATCTCTCAATCATCAAAATTAAATTCCATTTCACCAAAAAACTCTCGATAGCTTTGAAAAATCGTTCATGCTAAAGTCATAGGAAAAATCATCTTCACCTTGTTTGACTTAATACACCTAGTCAAATCAACAACCCTCTTCAGTAAATTTACCCCTAGGATAACACAACTTCCTAAGGTTTACAAGTTCAAAATTACTTCATTTGGCTTAACACACTTAGTCAAATCATCCTCTTGAATGAGTTTTCTCTAGGATAACACAACTTCATAGGGTTTACAAGTTCATCATCATCTTGTTTGGCTTAACACACCTAGTCAAACTATCAAAATAAAATCAATTCAAGCCCTAAAAAGTTTAGAATCTCCTCTCCCCAAGGTTCTTCAAGAGTTTCACTCACCCCCATCATCCATATTTCATCCCCATCATCACTTTTGATCCTTAGAATTTACTAGTTCTTCTCTTTTGTGCCTAAAGATCAAGATCAAACTATCTAATTTCTGGTTCAAATGAGATCCCAATACAAGAAGAACATGGAAATCACTAAAGAAACATCAACTTCAAGTGACCTAAGTCAAATGTCCCCAGAGAAGAATCTAGTTGAATCAAGAAACCCTCCAAACAACTCCTCTCTACCATCACAAAACCCTCTAGAGGAGGGTCATATAGAGGACATCACCAATGATGACTAGGGAATGATGTAAGAGGAAATAACTGAAATGGTTCAAAATCCAAAGAATCATAGAATCATCAATGTCATGTTGAAACTTAATCCCTCTCTATATATACATGCATTAAAAGGGGCCAAGATCCCTTCTGACGTTGACATAAGTACCAATATGGAAAGGCATTTTGTGAGCATACCTCCAATATCACTCTCAAACATCACTCAAGATATTCCCCAAGTCATATCAACAATCGCTTCAACCCCACTAGTTGCTAACAAGGGAAGTGCCATGTTTCACGAATTACAAAAGCATCGCCTTGTAAACAACAAAGATATAAACATCAACACCACACCAACTAACTCCATCCTGGTAAATTCATTACACCCGTATGTTCCACTTACTTTCCATAATCATGCAGACTCATCCTCATTTGATGCAACACCAATCTATCTATTGAATGTACAAACTTCTCTCCCGATGATTTCACAAGGAGAGGGTGGGTTATTCAGGACAGAGGGAGTCATTGATCCTACTTCATCATCACTTTTCCAAGGGAACACACTACTATTCCCTCCATTACCACTCACATCAATATCACCTCTTGGGTTGGGTCTTCCCCCGTACCTGTCACCAATCTACCAAACCAAGGAAATATAAGCATCACATCAAACCCCCTCCTTTTTCCATCAGTATGATGACAAAAAATGGCAACCATTCAAACCACTGAAATAGTCAACACATCCACCATTTCCCAAATCTCTCTAAGCATGGTTTCCTGGGGACCAAGTATCTTGATCGCACCATCCACAACTCAAGTCCTGACCACCAATGCGACCCCCCCACTCACCACAATGGTTAAGACCATTCCCAATCCACCACCGATTCCACCAAATCTCAACATGACTAACTCATTCATCACCATGATTCAGGAAATTCAAAAATCCACTCACCAAAGGGTACTTCAACAATATCAACAAGCTACACAACAGGCTTCTCAGCAAGCACAAATGTAATTAGTTTCTCAACAAGCCACACAAGATGCACAAGATGCACAAGCTACACAAGCCGCACAAGCTGCACAAGTTGTGCAAGCAACACAAGCAGCCCAACAAGCACAGGCTCAGGCTCAATACCAGCAACAAGCTCAACAAGCACAAGCATAGTACCATGCATAGCTACAAGAAATCCACCAGCAAGAATACCAACAAGCCCTACAAGACTTTCATGTATAGCAACAAGCTAAATAATAAGTTTTGTTGGCACAACAATAGCTAGACCAACAATAAGATTTTTTGGTGCAACAACAACTAGACCAACAATGAGCTTTGTTGGCCCAACAATAGCTAGACCAACAACAAGCTTTGTTGGTGCAACAATAGCTAGACCAACAACAAGCTTTGTGGGAACAATAGCAGCAAGACCAACAACAAGATTTCTTGAAAAAACAACAAAAGGGCCAACAACAAGCATTGTTGGAATAGATGCAAGCATGTAGGCAGGACTCAAAAGCATAATAGAGTTTGCAGAGAAACCCCCATCAATACCCCACCCATCAATCAAACACTGCAAACACCTCAAAACACATTCATCCCACCTCCTGATCTACAAAACGATGTTGCATCATAGATCAAATGGATATCACAGCAAGTGTTGGACCTTCAATAAGGAAAAACAACCAAAACACCAGGCAATTTATGCCCCTATCCTTTTGATAGAAGTCTTACAATGATACTATTCCCAAAGGGATTTGAAATCCCCAAATTTGATAAGTATAATCGGACGGCAAACCCTTAAAATCATGTCAGGGAGTTTCAAGTGCATTGCATGGAAGTTGCATATGATGAAACATATCTAATGTGACTTTCCCCTCAGAGACTGACTAGTACTACCATGGAATGGTTCTCTTGCCTACGCATAGGCATCAAAACATTCCAAGAATTTGTGGACGTATTTCTCAAAAAACTATGCATTCAACATGGGTATGGATGTTAGTCTAGAGGAACTATCAACGTTGAAACAAAGAAAAGGAGATCTATTTAGCTCGTTCTTACAAAGATGGTGATCCAAGGCAAATTAGAGCAAGTGGATCATGCTGGAAGAGCAACAATTTTGCACAATCATAGCCAACCTAGACAAAAACTTGTCATTCTATTTAAAAATGCAATGCATTACAACATATGATTAATTGATCTCAAAAGGACTCAATATCGAAAGAGCCCTTACTACACGAGGGGGCACATATTTTTTTCCTACACAACATGATAACCACCCATCCAATAGTTATAATGATAAACCTCACACATGGTCAAGGAACAAAAATGTCATAAATGATGAAGTGGTCGATGCTAAGGTTGTCATTAGTGCTCCCAAGTAAAATACTCAAACCCATCATCAACCACAAAATCACAACCACAATAATGTGCAAACTAATACGGTGGCACAAAAAAAATTGGTTCTAAACAATCAAATCAATAATCTGAACAATCAAGGAGGATCACCTCCCCGAAACAATTATCATCCCAAGTGGAAGTTTATAGCCCTTGGGGAGCCAATCAAATCTATAATGAAGAAATAGGTTAAAGATAACCCTATCAAAATTTCCAATTCGGAGCAATATGTGAAGCCCATGACAAAACCACCATGGTACAATGAAAATCTCCTTAGTGATTTTCACAAAATCAAGGGGCACACAACTGCAAATTGCATGAGATTGAACAAAATCATCTAGGATCTCATTGAGGACAAAATTATTAATTTTGAGTAACCAGCCAGAAATCAAGATCTCAAAATATACACGAATTTGATGCCCAATCACAATCAGGGAAATAATCAAGGAAATAATCAAGGAAATAATCAAGGAAACAATCAAGGAAATAACCAAGGGAACAATAAAGGGAAACAAAAGTATGCCAGTGGAAACCTTGTATATGAAGGTGTCATCGTATGTATAGATGAAATGGTCACTATCATTAGCGTCAAAGGAGCCAATGCTGATTGCAGAGTTACCAAATGCGGTAGAAAGGTTACTATTGCAGGGGCATCATAGCCATCTAAGACCCCCATCTCAAATCCAAAAGTTGTTCCCTATGATTATAACGTCATTGACCAGCAAAAAAGAACCCTCGCTCAAATATCCATCATGGAATTATTGAAAATTTCTTCCCCCACAAGAAAATCCTTGATGAAGCATTAGTTGCATCCACTATCTCTGCTACACATGATATGAAACAATTTCAAGCTATGGTTGGTAACATCATCACTCTAAATCTCCTCACCTTCTCTGATCAAGACTTCCCCACCCAACCATCTCACAACCATGCACTTCACCTTCAAATCTTGGTTCATAAGAAAAAGGTCAAAAGGGTCTTGGTGGATGGAGGCATGGGCCTCAATATTTGTTCACTTAAACTCAAAGAACTTGGGAATCTTAGAGGGCTCCATCGACAAAAATAAAGGCATTACCGTTAGAGCATATGATGATCAGGAAAGAATGTCTCAAGGCACTATTAAGATCCCAATCCAAGTAGGGCCAGCTATTATGGAAACCATATGTTAAGTCCTAAACCTTCATTTTCCCTACAACATCATCCTAGGATGCCAATGGAACCATGGAATGATGGAAGTTGCCTCAACATTTCATCAATGTGTTAAATTTCCATACCAGGATGAGGAGGTCACAATACATGGTGATCCGAAGCCATTTTCCTATTGCAAAAACTTGGAAGCCAAGTTTTACAAAGTTCCCCAAGTACCAAAGAATGATGAAGGCCCCTCCACTCCCTATGTGGATCCATCTAACCTCGCCTCTAATTCTATGATAGAGACACCTTCCATCCCCGATATATCTGACATCAAGCTCATGATCCAGAATAATGGGTGTGGAGATTATACAATGAGAAAAAATATTATTTGTAGGAGAGTTACCTCAATCTCCTAGGTCACATGGATGACCTCAATCAGTTGAAACACCTGCCTACACTTTTAGGGTAGACCCTTCTAGATTCTGTTGTTGGGGGGATCTAAGTTAGGAAAATGTGGACGAAAGATAAATTTCAAGCACACTATACCAAGATGAAAGACCCACACCCACCCTACCCATGGATGAAGGTAGTAGAGGACTGCAAATGATGCTTGGTATGGGCTACAATAGAAATGAAAGCCTTGGAAGGAACAATGATGGATGACTAGAGCCCATCATTGTAGAAAGATGAATGAGAAATATTGTCCTTCGATGTATCCCTCTGAGTATAACTATATCTGGCAGAGGTACCCCTAGTAGAGCAATCAAATCTCCTCCTCAGTTATCGGTAGCTACCCTTCAATTACCCGTATCAACAGGCCTGCCCCTAGATAATTTCACCTTTGACATAACCAAGGTCTGTAGTAGTAGTGATGATGAGGATACCATAACAGGCCTTCCCATGCTTTTTGAGGACTCCTCCTTACTCATGATTAGTATATCATCTTTTGATTTAGACCACCAGCCCCATAAGATAAACCTAGTGTACCCTTAACTCATCGATTATGACCAATGAGGACCACTGGTTCTAGACACATTCGAAAATGGTGAGGCACTCTTAGAATTCATGGGGATAAGGGATATAGTACCATACAAATATCACAAGGTTGGGTTTGACATCACACTAGACACCTAGGACTATTATGGGGAGATGATTGAATCCTTCAGTCACAAAAGCAAAAGAATGAGAATAAGCTCAAGTTCATTGAGTGAAAACCACACTATGGCACTCTCTAACCATCAAATAGTAAAAGTAAAGGCGCATTCAATGGTGAAAACCTCTCTAAGGCACCAAAGCATGAAGGATTCAATCTCCCCCTACTACACTTCATCAAGAGAAATCAACTGTCTTAGTAGAATGGTGCAATCCTATTGATCTAGGAACAAAAGAAACACCACACATCACCTTCTATGTTGAATCACTCCTCATAGAAGAATAAGAACTCTTAGCAACATTTCTAACAAAAATAAAGGTGAGCTTCACATGGACCTATGCCAACATGTTGGGTCTCGATCTGGAAGTCGTGGTTCATCATTTCGTTGTCTACCCAAGGGAAAATCAAGTAAGACAAAAATTAAGAAAGATGCACCCTCAGATAGCCTTGCTAGTCAAGGTTGAATTATAGAAAATCCTGGATGTCGGTTTCATACGGCCAATTGATTATCCAAAATGGGTGTCCAATCTTGTGCCAATTTCAAAGCCAAATGGGGGCATCCGTAGCTGCACTGATTTCATTCACCTAAACAAAGTGTGTCTTAAGGATGATTTTCAACTACCCAAGATTCATATGATAGTGGACATGACGGCCAAACACAAGATGCTATCACTAATGGATAGATTCTTAAGGTACAACCAGATTATGATTGCAAAGGAAGACCAGCATAAAACAATGTTTACATGTCCATTGGGCACCTACTACTAGAACATCATGCCATTTGGGCTAAAGAATGTGGGAGCAACATATCAAAGGGCCATGACACTAATTTTTCATGACATTATTCACAAAAATGTTGAATATTATGTGGATGATATATTGGCCAAGTCAAGGAAAAGATAGGATCATATAACAACTCTAAGTGCCATCTTTGACAAACTTGAGAAATACAAGGTTACACTTAACCCCAAGAAATGTCTTTTTGGTGTGCAATCAAGAAAAATCCTAGGATATATAGTATCAATGAGATGAATAGAAGTGGATCCCACCAAGGTTTTTCAACATGGAAGCACCCAAGACACTAAAACAACTCAGAGGACTATAATGAAGGCTCCAATCCATCCACAAATTCATAGCACAACTAGCAAACAAATAGACCCCGTATTCTCATCTACTCCATAAGGGATTAGCATACAAGTGGGATGACAATTGTGATCAAGAATTTAGTAAAATCAAAGAATATCTACTCATGCCACTAGTGTTAATGCCACCTACTATAGGAAAACCACTTATTCTATACATTTCAACAACCATGGCAGCTCTTGGTGCTTTACTAGCTCAAAATGATGAAAATGGAAGAGAGAGAGCGATATACTACATCAGCAGGATAATGGTAGGGCATGAGCTCAATTACACACTAATAGAAAAATCTTGCCTGGTAATTGTGTTTGCAGCCCAAAAATTCAGACACTACATGCTGGCTCATCAAATCAAGCTAATTGCAAAGATAGATCCATTAAAGTATCTGCTCTCTAAGGCCACTCTCACAAGACGAACAACCAAGTGGGTCATACTATTGACATAACATGATATTGAATATGTAGAGCGCAAGGCTATCAAGGGGCATGCAATTGCAAACCAACTTGCAGAAGCTCCAATCTATTTAGAGAATCCACTCATATCAGATTTTCCAAATGAATCCATCTTTAATCTCAACATAGCTGATCAATGGAAACTCTCCTTCAATGGTTCATATACACAACATGGATTAGGAACTTGTGTTTTCTTCATCACCCCACAGGAGGATTGTATACCTAGATCCTAGAAATTAGCATTCCCTTGCACTAACAACATTGCATCGTACGAGGCTTTAACCATAGGTCTCAATATTGTTGCATAGTGGTGAGTCATGGCACTAAAGGTTTATGGGGATTCACAGCTTATTATCAACTGTCAATGGTGAATAAAAAACTAAGGATGATAAGCTAACACCACACAATAAGTTAGTAGAAAGCCTCAAAGATTCATTCATTGATATAACCTTTGAGCAGATACCAAGGGCTAACGACATAGAAGATGATACCATGGAAAAAATTGATCCTTACTGGATATCCCTTGCAATGTCCCAAAACATGAATTCTTGGTAGATCAACTTCTTGTACCCATATTTGAGGTACCAGAGTCTAAATTCATGCATAAAATTGTTGGTCTCGGTGATCCCTGGTATCACGATATCTACACCTAATTGAGAATAGGAGTCCTCCCAACTAACATAACCCCAAACCTTAAATGAGACTTTGTCAAAAGGTCCTTACATTTTGTCATCCTAGGAGAAACTCTCTATCGTAGGAGCATTGAAGGAACCCTATTGCATTGCTTAAATCTTGAGGAAGCCCTAACTTCTCTGACTGGGATTCACAATGGAACTTGCGATTCACACTCAAGTGGTATGACCTTGGCTAAGAAGTTGCTGAGAACCAGTACTACTAACCAACAATGGAAAGAGAGGCACACAACTTTGTCAGAAAGTGTTTACAGTGCTAGCAACATGGAGACCTTATTCATGCACCAACTCAAAAGCTTCATCCTATTGTTACACCATGGCCCTTCTCATAGTGGGCGCTTGATCTCATAGGAAAAATAACACCCACCTCATCCAATGGCCACAAATTCATCATCACCACCACAGAGTACTTTATCAAGTCGGTCGAAGCAATTCCCATGACCTACATAATCAAAAAGTAGATATCCAAGTTCATCTTGAACAATCTCATTTTCTGATATAGTGTCCCTCAATCCATTATCTCTGATAATTGGGACACCTTGCAAGAATTAGGATGTTTGTGATCTATGCCACAAATTCAAAATACAACATTGCTTTTCCACTTTGTACAATCCCTAAGGAAATGGCCAAGCATAAGCCACTGATAAAACTATCTTGAAAATCCTTAAGAAAATATTCAATGAATCTAGTTGTGACTAGCACCTCTAGCTAAATCCTGCCTTATGTGCCTATCACACCAGCATTCACATGCAAAAAGGTGCCACCCCATTCTCTCTGGTCTACAGATCAAAATCCATTCTCCCAATCAAGATCGAGCTCCCATCATTAAGGATATCATTGAAAAACCTCATTACATATGAGGAATATCGGGTTTCAAGGTTAAATGAGTTGGAGTTATTAGATGAATGGTGCATCGATGCCCTCAACCATGTATAGGTCTATCGAAACCACCTGAAATGTAGCTACAAAAAGAAGATCAAGAGATGCACCTTCCAAGTTGGTGAACTTGTGCTAAAAGAAAATCAAAAGAAAGTGTAAAATCTAGAAAGCAAAGGAAAATTTGAGCCCAAATGGTTGGGACCTTTTGTCATTACAACAAGCTATAAATTAGGGGCATATCAACTATCAACACCAAAAGGCGAGCCTCTACAAGAGCCCTTGAATAGCTCCCATCTCAAAAAGTTTTATGCCTAAAATATTGCAAGGTATAGAACCAAAAAATATAAAAAGATTAGAAAAACGCCCTAAAAAAATGGTCACCCTAATGAAAACCTACTAAACAAGCATCTTAGTGACAACAAAAAAATCAAAAAATCAAAAAATCAAAAAGAGGATTGAAAATAGTAAAGAAAAAAATTGTCCTCTAGTGAAAACAGGTGCCAAGTGCAAATAAAGCACTCTCTATCCACTAGGATCTGCATGGCTCACTCATCCATTACATCCCATTATATTTAATTAATCTTCCATCCAATCCATCCGTTCACATTATGTACCATAGCTTGATCTTTTGTTCGTATCATGCTCCACCATAGTACTACTTGGCATATTTCCAAGGTTATTTTTTTCCTTCCTTCATCGAAGTAGTCTATCACATCACATTGGGGGAATGTTCTTGTACCTACATCAGATTGGATTCATGTATATTCTAGTGATCTTCATTAAAATTAAAAAAATCCAAAAACATTCAAACAATCATATCAAAATCCAAAACATGTCAAAAATTTAAAAAATCAAAAATAGAATCATCCTACCAAACTATGTCATCTATGAGCTTGAACGTAGGCAAGGTTGATCGTTGATCATCCCTCGAGACACCCTAGGTTAGTCTTTTATGCGTTCGCCATAATAATTTGGCAATCCGTTTGCCCATCTATCATCACTGAGTCAAAGTCAGTCGAACTACGTGGTCTCTATGTGTAAAACATAGGTAAGGCTAATCTACGGATCAGCTCCCGAGACCCCTAAGATAGGTCTTTAAGTTAGTCTCTTCGTCATAAATCTCAAAAATACCAAAAAATTGAAAAATCAAAAAATCAAAACAGCCTCAAAACATTTGAAAAAACCCAAAATGGTGCATCCATCTCATCTCACTTTCACTCATGATTTTCTCATTCCTACTAAATCAATCATTACCTTCATCCTTTGGTGGTTCAGACAAAAGCAAGTCTAGCAGGTTCCAAAGTGAACACCCTAATTGTCAAAGTCTCAAGTCGAGTTCAGTAAGCAAGCAAGTTGATCAACTCGGAGTATCAATAGATTAGCCACAACCAAAACCCTAATCACAACATGTCCTAGGATGTATCCTTCCCACAATGGACATAAGCATCAAGTACCTCATAGTAGTTTAGCCTTGGCTAGTGGTATGAAGAACATGGCTAGTGGTATGAAGAACATTAGCTTGTTTGTTTACTTTTTCCTTGGTCTTTGTGACTTATCTTATTTTGCGCTCATTCTAAGGACCTCTCGATGATACCTAAGAAAAAATACGTTTAGAGAGAAAAGAATGGGGAAATGATCATTATCTTTTTTATCTGTTGTGCCTGTGGGATACTCTTGTAAAATAACTTAGTCATGCATGCTTTGTTTGGTTTGTAGGAAGGGTGTTTTAGGTATCTTGTTGACCACATATGAAGGCTTGCCTTTCTATGTTTTGGCCCAAGATGTTTAGAATATTTGAACTACATCCTGAAAAAGGCTCTATATGTGAAGTGTGAACAAGAATACTCCTATCTGATTGTCAAGTCAAAGTCCATCACACTAGGTACAATGGCATCCTGGTTCTTTATACCTTGATGCATTGTACCTATGTGTGTTATCAAACATAAAGTAATTGGCCCTTTGAAAATCTTGACTCATGGTAAGAAAATCATCATCATCTCAATGACTTGATTGGATCTCTTTTCTTCTATCTTCTTTCCATACTAACATGGTACCATGATGGTTAATCAAAACATCACTAATGCATCAGCCCTGCATCTATAAGATCATCAGTATAAGTACACATCATATCATATAAATCATACCACATTATATCATCTCGCATTATCATCATCTTCAGTTATGAGGAATAATATAGATTTGTTATTCTAAGTATCTTAATAAGTCACTGCATTACATTCATTTCACATCATACATTGCACAAATCATTAAGGGAATAATTGAAATCATGAGCATATCATTTACATCCATAAATCACTTGCATATTATTAACATTCAAAATAAATAGAAAAATACAAAAAGAAATGCATCCATAATCATCGTCACATCATATAGAAGAATATATCATATCGCATGAGCATAAAATAGAAGCATTTCATAACATCGCATAGGAAATTAAAGTGCATCCATGCATCATACATTGCAGGACATATCATAAATCAAACCATCTCATATATATCATCAAATATGAACAACTGTCATGGTACAAAATCGGATCAAGTGTACATCAAAATACATGATACAATAGGGGAAATAATAAGAGCCTGTGAATTAAAAATGGAAATATGTCTATGATCAAAGGGCTAGCCATGCTAATTGCACCCCTCACCCTCTAGCGGCCTCATCCCGGTCTATTGTGAAAAGTATGGCACCCGGCCTGCTACTGGCACCGCCTGTCTATAGTGTTGTTGATAGTACTCAGCCTCTCTCACCACCTCTAGGTATGCTCTCAAGGATACTATCCAACCATGGGCAGATCAGGCTATACTCTCCAGCTATCACCACTGACCAACCTCTTGATCCCTCTCGGACCGAGCCTGGTACCTCTCAGTAGTAACTGTCAAAACCTGTTGCCGAGCCTGATCTCTCACCGTAGTCAATATCTGAATCTAACCTTGCAACTATTGGATTAGTGCATCTCTGTGATCTGGTTGCCTTGGTGGTTGTTGCTACAGGACTGCTCTATCCCCATCTGTGGGCTAATCATCCTGTATCACTACCCATGGAGGTGTGTGTTGTTCCTAATCTTTGGAGGGTGTTGGATGAGGAGGTGGTCCACCTCCTCCTCTTTCCCTGTTCCCATCACTATCATCTTTTCCTCCCTGTCCTCTGCCCCTGCTAGCTGACTTGCCTCTGGGCCTCCATCATGGGAGTGTCGCACCTGAAACTATCAATCTCAATTGAGACCTAAACTAAGATTTGTATGCCTAGGTCACTCCTACATCTACCGGCCCCTGATCATATGGCCACGACCTAGCCAATAGTTGTCTAAATGAGGACACTGCCTTAGTTGTCGGGATGGGCTAGCCCCATGCTGTCTCTCTTGTGCTATGGGCGAAGATTACCACATATTGATCATTCGTCCTATCCTAAATCTCACCGAACTATTGGGCCACCCTATTTGGAAGGTATTGCTCTATCATGGCATGCTCTTGGCCCTGCATCCATCTATCCTACTAAGCAAAGAATAGTTGCTTTGTATCCTTGTACCATGGGCCTATGCCCATCCACGACCTCCAAATGAAATCTCTCATCTCATCAAGAGCCCATTTCCAATGGGTGATGCCACTTGTGCCCTACCATACTGCTAGACAATAGGGTCATCAATATCAAGAACAATCGGTGTGACATCTGGATTGAGACTGGAATCCTCTCCCATGCCCAGATATGCAATAAAGTAACTCTGACCCCAAGAGCTCGACTGTCCAAGTATGCCAACTCATGTAGATCCTTGTATAGGGAAGCCAACATCACTATCCCCCAAACAAAGCACTTTCGATGGATGACCATCTTCTCCCATGCTAGTTCCCAACCTAGATTGAAGTATCGGCCCTACCGATCTGGTGCCACAAGACCAGAAATGATGGTTGCAATGATCAACCTGTACATGGGTGCTATACCCCAGTATCACTCCAAGTCAATTTGTACCTCAAACAAATAGATCTCTTCAACACCCATCACATCAAATTAGCCATCCCTACCATCATCCGGATCATAAATCACTTTGGCTCAATGGATAGGCAATCAAAGTATGCACCAGACGTCCTCGAGTGTGATGGTGGCCTCACTGGTAGGAAGATGGAAAGAGGAGGTCTCACTGTGCCACCATTCGGCCAAGGCTGTCACCATACCCAAGTGCACCCAAACAAGAGGAACATATGTAACGAACCAAAGGCCAAGAATACCAAGTTGTTGCTGAACGTATAGGTCATACCCTGCAATCTACAAAGCACCGGCCATTTTTGCTCCCTCGAGTGAAGTATGTCAAGGTCCTCCTGCACAAGGGAAACCATCATGTCAAGTCTCCTAAATAAATATGCCTCTCGCACTGACTTTTCACATTTGAAATAGAAAATGTGACACTCTTTGCAAATGCGGCATAGTTTGTAAAGTTCTAAACTATGTTGTAGCAGTGAAGATCGATAAATCTTAAGTCGCACGATGCTATTTGTGCATGTGGCTAAGTTTGACTGAAAACCCTAATCTCCTAATTGTCCTACGGTGACGCTATTTTCAAATCCGGTGCAATTTGGGACCATGTGGTGCCGACTGAGCATTTGTAGCGGCACTATATAGCGTCGCTCGATATAAAATTGACCTAAACCCTATTAAATGCACATAAATCAAAAAAATTAAAATTCAAGATAGGGGTACATACCACGAGTCCTATGTCAGCTAGCCACTGGTGCACTCGTACCCTCTTTGACATGTGCCTGGCAAGCTATCATTACACGATCTCGATCAGGACTCGGAGCTCAAAGTGGAAAAAATTCTAAAGGCTAAGTATGCAAATGTATTGAATGTGACCCCTCAAGGTCTATTTAAGCCTGCAAATTAGGGTTTTCGACCTAATTTGACCATTCAGTTAGGGTTTTGGTCCCTCGATCCCATTTTATCCAACTGGGGACCTTGTTGCATGTTTTTTGGCATTTTAATGCACTTTTTGGCATCCTGGGGCATTTTTGGACCTATCAGGCACCTTGTCCTTTTTTTTCACGAGATCATCCAAAAAATCAAAATTTTCATCTGATCTCTCAAGGGGGCAATACATCATCATAATCCTTCCAATGGGGCAACAGTGGCACATTCAAAAATATTGAGAAATTTTGAACTTTGAACCAATGCAACAAGTACATTGCTTCAAAGAGGGGCAAAATGTAGACATGGAAAATATACCGACACACTTGATCCTGATTACTAACATCGCTTCATCCTTAATCATACTCTCATCTTATCATCACTCTTTCATCTCTTAATTAGATAAATCATTATTTATTTAATTAGGTATTTCTCCCTTGTTGATTAAATTAATTAGTTTAATTTAATTAATCCTCAAGCCCTCTTTAGTTAAATAATTCATCTTATTTGATTAAATCCCTAAAGTCCTCTAATTAAATTGAATAAATTAAACATTATTTTATTTAATATAACATTATCCCCTTTGGTTAAATAAATCAAAACATTTATTTAATTAAACCTTTCCTCTCAATTCTGATTTGAATCAAATTTAAGTCTAAATTGTCACATCTCCTAAATTCTTCATTAAATTAATCAAAATTTGATTAATTTAATCTTAATCCTTGTTACATCCTCTAGAGAATGCAACTTGCACAATAAATCAATTACTTTGATTTCTTAAATTGTCTATTTTCTATCAACATGGAATAAAGGAGGAATATTCCTTCAAATTTGAATTCAAAATCCAAGTGGAATTTTCCTTCCAACAAAGCATTCAATCCTCTTACATGTCCTTGTGCATTGAGCCAAGTGGCATTTATTTCATATTTTTTTCCCTCTCACATATCATTTCCTCAATTTCAAATTCCACCTAATGGAATTTATCATGCACATTGACCAAAATGTGCACAACCTTCAACCATTCACATCTTGACAAGTGGCACTTGGCCATTGGATGTTGAATGATCCCACATTGCTCAATTTTACTTTTTTTTCCAATTTGGAAATCTATAAATTATAGACTCTTCCTCTCATTCAATCATCCACAATTTGAGTAGACTTACTATACTCAACTTCATCCTCAAGCATATCTAGTTTCATCCATTTCATCAAATTCTTAGCTAGGTTATGCATATTTTTCATCATGGAGCTTGATTGAATCTTTATCAAGGTGGATCACTCATCAAATCATCAACATTGCAACAAATGATTTGGGAAAGGGCCAATTTCAACACAACAATTGGCACCAATTCCCCCACGAGATCAAGATTTTGCATGCTTAATTAGGATTTCACTTATCTTTTATATTTGTTTGTCATTTTTCCTATTATAGAGCTTTGTAAATGGATTTCATGGGGAATCTTTGTTTTATCTTGCATATAAGCTTACTAATGTGTTTGCTTCTTGTCTTTGTGTAGGTATAGGATTGGGGTTCACAATTCTCATTAGTTATTTATGAATTTGTCAAAATTCAATGATTAACAACTATGAGGATTGGCCAATGACTAGGTGAAAGCTTACTAAGCTTTCCCTCTACACTTAGGGATCTACAAGACCCGATAGGGTGAACCCAATAATGTATCTTATGATACTATTGTGCCAATTACCAAATACGTTGTTAATAACAAATGCATTCTCATATAATTGAAAATTAGGTTAAATCCCTCAAGAATCTTACAAATTCCTTAACAAATAATCATCTAGAGCAAAGAATGGGTAATCCATATGAAACTTTAAAACAATTTAAGATAAATAAATGATTTTTTTAATGATTTTTTCTTTGAAAGGTAGGGATAATGATGCAGAGGAAGGACCTAACCTAACTCTACTAACTTCCCTTATACCCTTCACACGATGCCTCATCTCAAACAATGCCTAAACGATTCCTAGTGCACATTGTTTTCTTGGGTTATTTAGACATGTTTCAACACCTTCTAGGGGTTTCCAAACACACATAGGCCCAACCAACTGATTGTCACAATGAAACATGCAAATTAGGTATTGTTGCCACTAGGTGCATATTAGGAAATAACTTCAAAAAAAGAAAGAATACTTCTCATATGAATTCCCAAGCTTGTACATTCCCCTAACAAAATTCCACTATGATTCTTCACCCCTCCATTGATGAAAAGTGCATAGATTATTCAAAAGAAACAAAGAACCTAGGGTTTTAGGACTATCACCTTGCAATTTTGCATACATTATCAAACATATCTCATTCACATGTGCAAAACATGAGTTATCCTCTTGTATAAATGTGGTTGGGTATGGGACAAAATTTTCCACAAATTTTTAGGATTTTTGGATTGTGGAAACTTTTCCCATGATAAAATTTGCTCCCTTGAAACCCTAGGTAGGGTTTTAACCTATCAAGACAAAAGATAGAATATCTCCCAAAAAATCAATGAAAATTTCTCAAACCAAAAGCATCATAAAGGTAGAAATATTTTTCTACTACTCCAATTTTTTTTCAAGCCGTACCAACCTGTATCAATTCATACAATGCAAATTATAGTCAAATTTCATAAAAAAAAACACAAGTTTAGATGTGCAAAATGAAGTATATCTCATTCAAACTCCTCTCCAACCTTTTGGATCAAGATTACATGGCATATCTATCATGTTACAACTATTAGAAACTTCCCAACTGACCATTAACATCTTTGGTTATTACTAATGACAACATTTTGTAAAATTTGCAAATTTTGACAAAATTTGACAACATTGCACCAAAACTTCATAGAATGGACTTAAATGAATCCTAATGGTCTTAAATGACCTTATTGACCCCAAAAAAACTAAAAAATAAAGTTTTGCAACATGACAACAATTTGTATGAAAAGGTGCATCAAGGATGCCCCTGCATTATACTCCCCAAAGAGAAAAGATTCAAGTTCCACTTGAATGGAGGCATGAAATAGTGTAACCATGATTGAGAACACCTAATTCATTCATCCACATTTAATATTCGATGGGAAGACCCTTCCACTTGAGAAAATATTGGAGATATTCCTTGTTCCTTTTTTTCTTGAGTTCCTTGGTATCAATGATGCACTCCCAACTCCATAGGCTTGCTAGGTGGAAGATCTTGGACTGATTCAACATCTAAAAATGATTGTGAACCTTCTACATCACCTACAAGAACATACCCTTTGAAAGGGTAAAAATCACAATAATTGAATATAGGAGAAATTCCAACACCCTTTGGTAACTCAATTTCATATGCATTATTTGAAAATTTATGCAAAATTTTGCAAGGCCCTACCTTTTTCATCTATAACTTGGATTATTGACCCTTTGGAAATCTATTTTTCTTGATATGGGATAAAACCAAATCCCCAACTTTGAAATCAACCTTTGTTCTCTTCATATATGCCCTTTATTTATACTTGTCAACACTATTTTGAAGTTGCTCCCTAATTTTTTGATGGATCTCCTACATGGAAAAAACAAACTTATCTCCTTCAACACTTGGCCTTTCCATTTCACTTATATTCCTGAACTCAAATTACCCTCTAGGCTTCAAACCATACAATAATTGAGAATGAATATTCCTAATAATCTTGTTCATGGAATCATTGTAGGAAAATTCTACTCAAAGCAAGATAAGATTCCATTGAGTAGAATATTATTTGTACATGCATCACAAGAGCTTTCCCAAGCTTCTATTAATGACCTTAGTCCGCCCATCAATTTGAGGATGGTAGATGTTTCACAAAAAACCACCAACCTTCGTAGTTTTTACTTTTATCTTCGTGTCTGTGCCTTATTGTTAAATAAATCACATCGCTCGGTGTGCTCCACTTGGCTCCCTCTCAAGGATTTTTTATTTTCATATCGCTTCGCTCTTGCCAGTCTTTCTCTGTGCGACATGTGGCCTTCTCTGGCCGCTTTTCGAACTAGGTCCACCTTGCACTTTCTTTCGCTCGATGTGCTCCACGTGGCTCCCTCTCGGAGATTTTCGTTGGGAATCCCTTCATCTTTTTTCTTGGCCCCATATGCGTGACACATGGTAGTATTTTTTGTGTCGGTTACCTTGGAATTGTTGTTGTGCCTTTTGTACTCGCTTGCTACTATGTTTTCTTCTATGGCATCATCTGTTTGTTTCTACTACTGTGTGGTTTTCTATCTCCTATAATGGCTTTGCTGGCATACTCCTGGGCGATTGATGTTTTCTGTGACGGCTCGAGGTGATCTGGGGCGTTGCTCTTTGCTCCCAGCTTTCTTTCTCTAAATGTGTTTCAGGTAGTGGACTGGTCGATAAGTGCAGCCATGTTTCTCTTTATTAGGTTGTTGTTAAGTTTGAAGATTCCAGAATTTGCCAAATCAATTCAGCCTTTCTATTTTTCATGCATTTAGTAAGACTGTTAGTCTATGCTGTTATCTTCTTTTATTATATGAATGCCCGTTCTTAAGCTTTTATGATCTTTCATAGCTCAATAAATATAGATCATGTTTTCTTGACTCCTCTATGTTGGCTAAGGTTATGCTATATTATGCTATGAAAATTAGAAGGTATTTGTTACGTTTAAAGTGATTTTGAGAAAATTTACTTGATAAACAACATTTTGGTGGTTCGGGCCTTTGCATCTTGCACTATGCCCTTGGTAATCTTATCTATGATTTTGGTGCATTGCCTGTAGTGTAGATTTTATATTTCGCTATCTTTCTAACCTTTTACCTTACCCACTAAACGAAGACCCAGCTTCGATAAAATTATGGAGGTCACTTAGCTAGCGCACTATGTCCCACAATAGCTAAGTTTCCCATAAGACTGCTACTACTTGCGAAATCTTTCATCAATAGTTCCTTTTTCTGGCACGCCTGGTGGGACGCAAACTAGCATGTTCGCTTGATCTTATAAGTGTGTATGAGCCATCGGCCTATAACTAGGTCATAGACTGCATGATTCCCTGGCCAGTTCATACCACCATTAGTTTTTGTGCATTCGAGAGGCCACCAAGGTAGTCCTTCACCTCCTCCTCCTTCGTCTCCACAGTCATATGTTTCTCCTGCACCTATGGCCACTAGAAAATATGTAGCCTAGGACGTTAGCAGTCCCCTAGTAGCACTTGTGCCTCCCTAGTATGGGCCCCAATCCCTGCTTCCACTCTAAAAGCTATCCCTAAGTATTCTGGGGATGAGTCAAAGACGCCGACAAAAAACCTACAAGATGTGGCAGATGTATGTCTGGTACATAGCATATCAAATAAAAATGTAACCCTTAGATTGCTTGTTGCCTCCTTCTGAGAAGGTGCTAAACTAGTATAGGACTCTTGAGGCTGATACTATTGCTGCTTGGGACCAACTCAGAACCCCGTTTTATGAGAATTTTTTGGACGCTGGTGACAAATCTTCATTGTACCATCAACTAGAAAATAGAAAGTGAGCTCCTCATGAAGCTCTACCTGATTTGAATGCACGGTTCCATTCGACCTAGCAGAGAGTGCCTGTTGGTAGTCATCCACCCCCGGACTCGGCATTTATATTCTACTTAAAGTCCATCAACCCCAATATTTCCATGATGTTACAAGCTCTTGGTGGAGAGACTCTTCTTGATGCTTATGCCTTAGCTGTTGCTATGGAAAATAATCTGATTGCTGCAAGAAAGTTGGCATCGAGACCCATCATGCCATTTTTTCCTGAGTGCAACGCTACAAAAGCTGAAGTTCCTTTAACCAGTGCACCTACAACTCCTCCCCAATCTATGTACATATATCCTGGAACAGTCCCGAGTGCAGCTCCACTTGTGGCTCCAATGCCTAATCCCTTGGTTGCCAAGATGAACGAGATGAGAGAACAAATGAGAGCCATGACTAATGAGTTGACTACCATGAAGTGACAACAATATAGCTTTCAAAAGTTAACATACTAGAATTACCAAGGTGGAAAAGCTCTATACCAATGGAACCAGTGGCAAGATAGATCATGCGGGAACACTCAGGCTTAGCCAAGTAACTAGATGGTTCTGGAAACTCTGTCGATGTACATCGTTCATCCTAGTTCAAATAAAGAGTTGGTGGTTGGACAAAACAACTTAGCCAAAGACACCAATTCATGGTGTTTTCCTTGTAATGATGCGCACATGCCAAGAAATTGTCCATGAGGAAATTTGCAACAAAAGATTGCAGACCAACATGGCCAAGGCGGTACACCTAATCCCGACAACCAATCATACACCTCTCTGTAGATGGACAATGTTGTCCTCACTGATCAAATGCAAGTGATGTCCATTCAACAAGAGTTAGATATAGTTCCAGACCAAGTGCTCTTTTCATGGATGGAAAGAGAGGAGTCAGTGTTTCCAAATGATTTTCATGTAACTCAAATTCCATGAGTACAGTCTGATTACAACACATGTTCTAAGCGGAGATTTACCAGAGAATTCACATCTCTGCCAGCTAATGCTTTATCTTAGTTGACACCTAATCCACTGGAAAACCCATCATCAATCCCATAATAGACTAGTGTGGTCCCCCCTAGTTCTCTGAATCTGCCTCCTCCAAAGGAAAAAGCTCCTAAGATCGTCCCGGTTGTTGTCAAATAGCTAGATGCACTAGCCATGAGGCCAACACCGACTGCAAAACCTAAAGAGCAAGCAACCGTGACTCATCAGTCATGAGCATAGTTCAATGTGGTGGAACAACTCAAGAATTCCTCTACCAATGCTTCTTTATGGGATATCCCGGCTATTCTGGAGAATAAAGTGCTATTACAAAAGGCATTGTCAGGAGAGGAAGATACGAAGGGGCCTGTTCAGTCCAATGAAGAAAATATATCCAATTCAGACTTGGATAAAGTGCTAACAAATCAACCCAAGGAAAAGAAAGAAGCCAGAAAAGAGAGTAAGCCTAAACCTAAGCCTTTCTTTCTAACACTCATCATTGGTGACAAACTATTGCATAATTATATGATTGAATCTAGTGCCAGGACCACTATCATGCCTAAGCAAGTAGCTAATTTTTTGGGTTTAAAATATGAGCCTCTTAACAAGGGATTCATGCAACTAGATGAGAATAAAGTTGATACCATCGAGGAAATCAAAGGATTTCCTATGACATTGTTTTCCTGCAACAATATCACTGTAAATCAGGATACCATACTCATTGATATTCCTCCTCTATTTGCGATTTGTTTGTCTCGAGAGTTCACATTAAATGTCAGAGGATATCTAGTGCTAGACTAGTCACACCTGATTTTGAGGACCAAACATGGAGCCAAGATGAAACTACTATCGAAAACTTTGCATTCTAAGCATGTTGCTGATGAGGCTTTGCTCAACTCTGTAGCAGCACATACTTTAATTAATTAGGAAGAGAGGTTCAATGTGGATTTTCTAGAAGAAGAAGAGGCTACCAGCTCCCGGATGAAGGATGAAGAAAATTTGTTGAAAGAGTTTATTGATACAAACCCTTTTGGGAATTATCACACAATTGGACTCGATACTTATGTCATACATGAGGAAGGGCAGTTTATGCCTAGGGTTACTAAAGAGTCTAGAGGCGAAGCACCCTTGGAGTTATGGACTTTGCATTTTGATGGAGCGAGATGCAGAGTCGGGGCTAGAGCAGGCATATGTTTGGCATCCCCATCTGAGGAAAATACCTTGAGGTCTTACCATTTATAGTTCATGTACTCAAACAACAAAGTAGAGTATGAAGGCCTTGTCCATGGTTTGAGCCTTGAAGAAAAAATGGGCATAAAGAAGATAAATGTATTTGGAGATTCGAAGTTGGTGGTCAACCAGATCCAAGGAATTTCTACTGCAAAAAATGTCTGTATGCGATCCTACCGACATAGAGTCAGGGATCTTATTGACAACTTTGAGGAATTTAATATTCAAGCTATACAAAGAGAGAAGAACTTTGAAGCCAACCGAATGGTGACTATTGGAGCTCAATTCAATCCAGCCTCCGAGTTATTGAAAAATAAGCATGTGGTGAGAATAATTGTAAGGCCCTTTGTTCCAAACAACAATCAAGATTGGAAAATGTTCGATAGTGATGCCCATATTACATCATTTCTCCAGTTATCTGGAGAATTCACTGATCAACTGCAACAAAATATCGCCGAAGCTTATGGGGATCAAGTTATCTAGTTGAAATCCAACAAGCTTCTGAGAGGCCTAGTCACTCTAGAGAGCCTATTTGATTTTGATGATCTGACAAGAGACAAAAGAAGGCTTGTAGCTGACAAGGGAGACTATATCGATTTGTATATTGGAGAAGAAAGAAAGCTCAAGGTTGGAAAGGAGGTTTCTCAGAAGAATAAGGATAGGCTAAGGCACTTTTGTGAAGAGTATCTGAGTGTAGTAGCTTGGTCATATGATGATTTTAAGGGAAACGATCCCGAGATCATTAAGCATACAATTGAGCTATCAGAAGGGGAAAAGCTGTTTCATCAAAGATAAAGGCCTATGAACCCAAAAATAGAATCTCTCATGTCACAGGAACTGAATAAATTGATCACATCCTGAATAGTGTTTTCGATCAAATACAACACTTGGGTGTCAAACCTGGTACTAGTCCACAAGAAGAATGGAGACATACGACTATGTGTAGACTTTCAAGACTTGAATAGAGTGTCCTTAAAGGATCATTACCCCCTGCCTTCAATGGAGGTAATTATTTAGATTGTAGCTGGTTCAAAAATGTTTTCAATGTTGGATGGCTTTTCGGGCTACAATCAGATTCGAGTAAAAGAAGAAGACCAACACAAAACAACATTCACCACAAAGTGGGGAACATATGCATATGCCAAGATGCCTTTTAGACTCTTGAATGTCGGAGCCACCTTTCAGAAAGCCATGGATATTTCCTTCAAAGATTTAATCCATAAAATTATACTCATCTATCTAGATGATTTGACAGTATTTTCAAAATCTGTCGATGATCACTTCGATCATTTAGAGCTTGTCTTCCAGAAGTTCCAGGAATTTGAGATTTCTTTAAATCCAAAGAAGTGTGTTTAGAGTACTCCAAGGGAAGCTATTGGGGTATTTCATCTCGAAGGAGGGCATTTCCATTTATCCTGAAAGAATTGATGCGATCCGGGAGCTTCCATTACCTATAAAAAAGAAGGGAGTCCAGTGATTTCTAGGTAAGGTCAACTTCATTAGTTGGTTCATTACAAATTTCTTAAGGACTGTTCAGCCTATTACCTTAATGCTTAAAAAGGACCAGACTTTTAAATAGATAGTGGAAGCCAGAAAAGCTTTTGAGCTTATAAAGGAAGCTATTTATTTTTCTCTTGTATTGGTCAACCTAGACCTATCAAAAGATTTTATTATGTATTTTTTGGCAGTCGCAATAGTATTGCCATGGTACTTATGCAAAAAGATGATGAAGATAAAAGGGATTCTCCTATTTCTTTCTACTCATGAACCTTAAAAGATTATGAGGTGAAGTACAATTTTGTAGAAAAGCAGGCCTTTGCAATTGTGAAAGGACTTATTTAGTTTCGGCACTTGATATCATATAATAAGGTGATTGTTTGTGTACTACATCCTAGTGTGCAAGAGTATATCATGGATGGAGAAATCATAGAGAAAATAGCTAATTGGATCATGAATATCCTAGAGTATGATATTGAAGTCAGGCCTGTCAAGACTATCAAAGGAAAGGGACTGTGCAAGTACCTCACTGAAAACAGTGAACTGGCGACAGAGTTTGAAGTTTTAGAAACTGTATTACTGAATGAAGAAAGCTCTCAGGGTGTCTGACTAGAAGATAGAATGAACTTCATGTAGATGAGAAGGTATCCAATCAATATCCCTTTTTTTAAAAGACATTTCTATCACTTACAAAATAGCAATTATATTTTCTTGGAGGCTGTCCTATTCAAAATAAATTTTAATGGCATCCTGCAAAGGTGTGTAAATGAAGAATAGGTGAAGATAATATTGGATCAATACCATAGTGGCCCAATTGGAGGACATTTTTCTGCAAGGACTACAACAATAAAAATTATATGTGCTGGTTATTTTTGGCCAACACATTTCAATGATGCATTTTCATTAATTAAATCTTGCAATGAATGCTAGTTTTATGTCGGAAGGAGAAAGAATGATGCTATGCCATTAAGGCCTATAGTAGTAGAGGAGCCTTTTACTCAATGGGGTCTAGACTTCATTGGAATGATTAACCCTTTCTCCTCAGTTGGACATAGGTGGATATTGACGGCAATGAACTACTTCACTAGATGGGCAAAGGTAGTGCCATTGAAGAATGCAACAAAAGTAGAGATTGTTAACTTCTTGGAGGAGTTGGTGGCCAGGTTTGGCCCACCAAAAACAATCATCTCTGAGAATGCAAAAGCTTTCCTTGGCTCTAAGATGAGCCAGTTTGCACTAAATTATGGAGTTTTCTTGAAAACCTCTTCCAACTATTATCCCCAAGGGAATGGCCTCACGGAGTCTACAAATAAAAATCTCATGAGGTTAATAAAGAGGATAGGATCAGATCACTAGATAGAATGGCATAAGAACCTCTGAAAAATGCTATGGGTGGATCGAATCATGCCCAAACAGATACTAAAGACATCGCCCTATGAGATGGTGTACGGGAAGGAGGCATTGATACCTATCGCCATGGAAATCCCTACCCTGTAGTTGCTTAAATCTTTGGAGATTGAACAAAATGGAGCAATGGAAGTACATTTTTCCAAACTACTCGAGGTTCAAGAGAAGAGAGAGCATGCCCTTGAGGTGATGAACAACCATCAACAGGTGGTAAAGAAATGGTTTGATAAAAAGGCATCAGATCAAGAGTTTCAACATGGGGACTTGGTGCTCAAGTTCAACGAGCATGAAGCAAAGCCCAATCAACACAGGAAATTTGATAGTCTCTAGGAAGGGCCTTTCAAAATTGTCCAGTGTAAGCAGTTCAACTCCTTCAAGTTGGAAGACATGGAAGGTAATGCCTTAAGTATTCTAGTTAATGGAATAAATCTTAAGAAATTCAACTAATTTTGCCTATGTGATGGCTATTTAAATTGTAAATATGTAATTATTTTTTCCCATTTATAAGTTTTGGGTCTTCTCAATGCTTTATGAAATAACAACAATAATTGCAAGAAATTGATAAAACATTGTAAATGAGCCAAGATTTGTGAAAAACATATATTATATATTTTGGCTGGAAAATTTACATTATATTAGATAGAGGCCAGGGGCCTTGTATCGAGATATACATATATCTACTACAGAGCGGAGGCTAGAAAAAGAGAAAAAAAAGAATTGGGAACTATTTTTTGTTCACAGATTATCAAGCATTTGATGGACTAGCGATGGCAACAATTGGCAGCATGAGATCAGGGAACACAATTCTTTTGAAGTCCTCATACCACTGGAGGTTTCGAAATGGTTCAATGTAATGCACCCACATGAGGAAGTAGCAATCGACATGGACCTTGGCATGATGCTCCTCATGAGTCTCCAACTCAAAACCGAAGAGGAAGGGCCTGGTTGGAACAGGTCCTCCATGTAGTTGGAGTAGACGAAGGTTGTGAACTGAGAGGACCCCATGATCAAATTGAGCAACATGCACTATTTGCTCCAACCCTCCAAGGTAGCGGCACGAGAACACTCACTTTGCTAGCTTCAATACCTTGCATTTGGAGACACTAATATCCAACATCAAGGTGATGAAGTGAGAGAAAATGCTAGTGTTGACCCGATATTGCTCCTCATATGGCACACAGTCATTGCTAAGAACCCATTTTATCGCTTTCACGTATAACACATTTTTCACACCTGTCATACACTTTAAGCACCTACATCTAATTTTTCCTAAGAGAGCAGCTTGAGTCTTTTTATAGACAAGTCTTATTGGTGTCTCCATATTGCTTGTTACTAGTGCTAGAAAATGAAAATTGCTAAAATAACTAAAGCTTGCTAAGCTAAGAATGCTAGGAATAATTGTGATTTGCAATGTTGCTAATGGCCCTATTTATAGACTGGTCAGGGTTTGCCTGATGAGGGAAGCCATAATTATGACAGAGGCAAAGTGTGTTACCAAGCCTCAATTTTTAGTGTTGCGGCATGCGAAGTGAAGGGAATAATTGGGTACAGTTGCAACTTGCTATGTTCAAGTTGCCCAATTCAATAAAGATTGGCCAGGTTTCAACACAAGGAGCCACCATCCCATCTAAATCAAGGCAAAAAATCAAAAAGTAGGTTGTTGGGTGATGCACCCAGGTATAATCAGGAAAAATCAGTAAATGCAAAAGGCTTGCGAAAAGGTTTTTACAAGGTTGGCTTGGTCTGTTGTTCAAGAAAAATCAGGTACCACCTGATGCGAAATCATGTCTCTTAAATGTGGAGAGCAATTTGGCAGGTTGGTGATCTTTTCGCATGCATGATGGGCTAGTGACGCATATAGCAACTAAATGTGAAAGGTTGGTACGTACACTCACTTGACCATTTTTCATGAAGATCAAAAGTAGGTTGAGCATGCAAAGTGCATTTATTGCAAGAGTTATAAAAGGATAAAACAACTAAGTTATTCGTAAGAGAGAAAGAGTTTTTCAGAAAGCTAAGACATTTGCAAAAGTTCACAGAGTTTGCAAAAGTTTCTTGCGAATATAGGGAAAATGGTTGAGATTGTCGAGAACCCAACACAGGTCTTGACCCCAGCGAGTATAGATGAGCAAATGAAGAAGGCGCCTTATGTACAAATCTATGACTAGTATCTTATGCTACCCCAGGAATCCCAACAAATCCATGCTAGCCCTTCACCAGTCCAGTGGACTAGAGAATACTGAACGTTATTCCTCAAAGAAACAAGGCTTTGGTTGCAGAGGATTGGGATAATGTTTTTGATCCTGAGCTATCCCAAAATCCTAAGAGCCTTTGGGAAGCTGCATGTGAAAGAATGAAGAAATTATCAAACCCTTTCTACAAGCGGCTATGGTACTATGGGTTTCCCTAGTATATGGTTCCCCTGGTGCATTATTGCCCAAAATTTTTAGTAGCTTGCATGGTATGCTTCAACCCGAACACCGGAGTAATAAGTGGTACTAATTTCAAGGTAATCATCAGCCTTGAAGCTATTCAGGATATGTTATGCATCCCACTTCCCTTGACATCAGATGTTGAGATTTTTGACATGCAAAGGATGTGTGATAAGTGTGGAGGGCTCAGGTTGGTGCCACAGTATTACCACACTAAAACTGCTCAGCTAACAAATGTCTCAATGCCACCCAAATTTCCATTTGGTCTAGGTGCTTTGAAAGCTATGTCTTCCTCTATCTATTCTATGTTGGCACTAGTGTGTGGTCTAGATACAGACAAGTAGGTATTTGAGTTTCAAATGTTTCTCAGATTTATGTTGAGGAAGAATAATGTGGTTCCTCTTCTAGATTTTTCAAGAGTTATTAGTGATGGAATTTGGTAGGAGCTACACGACTTCCAGGTTAGTTCTAGGTTTAGGTATCTCTCTTTCCTAACCTACTTAATATTACACCAGAATCCAGATTATTTTTTGACATTTATATCTCTGGCTATTTTTTATGAAAGTGGCCTACGGAAGCTAGTCTCGACATGGACTCTTGTCATGTCAAAAAAATTTGATTACTATGCATTTTCAGATTTGTTCTTAGCCTCAACTTTGCGGGCTTTAGATAGAGTTGGGATCAACATGTTCACGCGTCTGTCGCAAAGAAAGAAATCCTGGTTGGGAAAGCTTGTGCCACCCTGTGATTGGTTCTTTGGTATAGATTTCACCATGCTCTGCAATGCGAGGGTTCACTCGAGAACCTTTCTAGCTCCCATGCTTTCTTTCAAACAAAGTTCTGGCTCTAGAAGCAATGAGGCAGCTATGTAATATTGACAATGATTACTAGGGGGGAAACAATTTAACCTCCTATTTGCTATTGCGAATTATGTTTGGCTCCATGTCGTTGATCAAGAAAGCAACTTCAAAGATTGACACTTTGGAGATTTTATTTTTGAAGTTGGGTCATCTTGGGTTGGTGGTGATAAATGACACCTGGAAATACAATCCCAAAAATAATTTTTCAGAGATTGGTATAAGAATTTCACATTAGCTGTGCTTATTTTGGGACCCTCAGACAAATTTTGAAGAGGGGAATTTAAGGTTATATGTAGGCCTTGAATATCTACCTACTGAGGACATGCGACTACCATGGCTAAATTTCTACTACATAGTTGGAAAGGTCAATCAAAATCAAAAGGTCAACTAGGCCCTGTGCACCCAATTGCAAAAGCTCGAATGGTGTTCTGAAAAGATTTGAAACTTCTGAGTTTACCAGCAGGAGACTAAGCAAACCATCAAGCTTCACAAAGAGGTGGCTCTTGATGAAAAATTTGATGATATCTGGGAGAACGCCCACCTAGATACAAAAAATTCTCTAAACCCTTCAACATTGGAGAAACAATATCGAGGAGAAGAAAATCCAGCAGAGCCCTAAGAAGAAGTAACTCAGAATCCCCCTACCGTTGAGGAGAATCCAATGCATAAAGAAGTTGCCGATAAACGGCCCGCACAATAGGAGGATTCTTCAAACGTGCAAGTGTCGGTGCCATCCAGCTCCTCTAAATCTACAAGGAAGTGGGTAAGGACTACTAGTAGTAGTAGGTGGGTCATTGTAAACCTTGATGATTCTCTGGATGGAAAATGGACACGGACAAGAGAATCCGATGGAGATGAAGAGTAGCAGTTGGGGGAAGTGGTTTTATTGTTTGCAGCTCTTCATAAGCCTTAGATATCATTTCCTCCCTCTTCTCTTTCTACTATGTCTCTAGTCTCATCTTCGTCTGCCCCATCTTTTTCATCTACACCAGTTTTCTCTGTCATTGGATATCTCGGGCAGTTGATTCTTACCCCTCCTATTTTCCCACTTTCATCCTCCACTTTCCATCCCTTACTTGAAACATAGTTTGGTGTAAGTGTTGGACTCATGAGCCAATAATTCTTATCCCTGAGGCCCAGCCCCTCGGTTGACACCTCCCCAGCTTTTCCTTATACCACACTATCATCCCCTCCAAGTAGCCAATTCATTCCACCATTCTCCCCAGCCATTATAACAAGGCCCGACAAAACCATCGATGTGCTTAGTACGCTATCTTTCACGCTAGCAATACCTCAAGAGTTTCCTTTTGCTGGTGTCCTGGGTATCCCTTCCTAAGAATATTTCTCATAGGTGGAAGCAAAAAAAAGTGCTTGAGCTTGCCGAATGCAAAAGAGGAGACAAAAGGATGCGGGTAGGTAGGCAGAGCCTCTCTTGCAAAATGTGTTCAATGACAGCCAAAATTTATTAATGTTTTCAAAGATCACTCCCAACACGATTAAACCGGTAGGAGAAATTCTACCAAGTGATTACTCTATCAATGCTATTGGGCTGGACTTGTAGCAAGCCCATCTGTGAGACAAGGTCGAGCTAATGGAGGAAAATCAAAATATTGTAACCACTGATTAGCTCAAGCTCAATCGCCAAGCCAGGAAAAGAGAGGAGAAAATATCATAGTTGAAGGGAAAGGTCGATATTTGGGTGAACAAGTACAAGGCCCAAGAAAATGAAATAAATCACCTGGAGAAGGAGAGGAGTGCTTTCAAAATTCAAATCAAGGAGCTGTAGGTTATGAGTGTAGAGATCGTCTCAATCCTCCTATAGCAGGTCGAGCAGAGCCGAGAAAATGAAGAAAAACTCTGTGTTGAGTCTATGTAGCTAAGTGAAGGAATGAAGGAGCTGTGGCAAATCACGGATGATGAAATGAATGCCACTTTAGAGTTGGAGATTCATAAAACAAAGCAGGCTGAATTGGCCCTAGAGGAAAAAGAAAAATAAATCTCCACTCAAAGAGAACAAGTGTCCGCATTGGACAGAGGCATATCAAAGCTTAAGATGGACTTGAGCAGCAGAGAGGTGGAGTTGAGTGTCTTGAGGACCCAACCTCTTACACCACATATGAGCTCATTGGAGATTGCCAAGATGTTGTATGCATCGTAACCGGATAAGGTCAAGGCATTATGCCTTACTCTGTAGCCCACCCTAAAATTTATGGCACAAGAAGCTAGCCTATACAGAATGGTAAGTGAAATGATCCAGCAGATTTAGGAGTTAACTTCTGATAAAGTTTCATAGGCTAGAATTTTGTTGGGAAAATTGTACATAGCCTCTGATGAGGCTCTGAGCGGCATGGGTATTGAGGATTGAATGATGGAAACCATGGGCATAAGAATCCTCATGTCTATGGATGAGATTGTCTAGTAGGTGACAAAATGCAGGGCTAGGTTGAACCAAGTTACTAGTGATATGTGGGAATAGTTTTCCCGCTTAACTCAGAAAGGCCTCCCTTTGCCCTTCATTGCAGATCAGGCAGTTGCCGGTGTTGAACATATTATTGCAAGAATCGAAGAGAAGAAGCGGGACCTTTCTATCTTCCAATCTTTTGATTAGTCTCTGTCCACCAAAAAGATTGAGGGGATCGTGCATCAGTTGGCACAACTCTTCTTCCAGTTGGAATTAGAGATGAAAGTATTTGGCGGATTGCCTTTCAAGGCAATTATCGATCTCAAATTGGCACATGAAAATCTGTGAGCTCTCTCCTCACCATCAAATGAGGTCTAGACCAGTCTACAAGCTACCCTCTCGAGGTTGTAAGCAATTTTTGGGATGCTGAACCGAGGTTTTCTGGAGTTCTTCATTCCATGAGTGAAATGTCCCTATCATTCGCCAAATTGTTTCACAAAAAACTGCCAACCTTCACGGTTTTTACTTTTATCTTTGCGGCTATGCCTTACCGTTAAATCTCTCACATCACTCAGTGTGCTCCACAAGGCTCCCTCTCAAGGATTTTTTCTTTTCATATCACTTGACTCTTGCTAGTCTATGTCTATGCGACATGTGGCCTTCTTTGGCTGCTTTCCGAATTGGGCCCGCCTTGCACTTTATTTTGCTCGACATGCTCCATGTGGCTCCCTCTTGGAGCTTTTCAATGGGTGTCCCTTCATCTTTTTTCCAGGCCCCGTATGCATGACACGTGGAAGTACTTTATGCGTCGGTTACCTTGAAATTTCTGCTGTGCCTTTTGTACTTGCTTGCTGCTGCGTTTTCTTTTATGGCACCATGTGTTCGTTTCTACTACTGTGTGGTTTTACGTTTCCTGTAATGGCTTTACTGGTATGCTCCTAGGTGAATGATTTTTTCTGTGATGGCTCGAGGTGATCTGGGGTGTTGATCCTTGCTTGCGGCTATCTTTCTCTAAATGTGTTTTAGGTGGTGGACTAGCCTATAAATGCGGCCATGTTTCTCTTTATTAGGTTGTTGTTAAGTTGTAAAAAACTCTTGAGCACTGGGAAGAAGCCTTTGTAATAATTTTATTAAATTTGTAGACTCCATACTGTGCCAAATCTATTTGGCCTTTCTATTTTTCATGCATTTAGTAAGATTGTTAGTCTATGTTGTTATCTTATTTTATTGTATGAATGCCTATTCTTTAGCTTTTATGATCGTTCATAGCTCAATAAATATAGATCATGTTTTCTTGACTCCTCTGTGCTAGCTAAGGTTATGCTAGATTATGCTGTGCAAATTAGAAGGTATTTATTATGTTTAAAGTGCTTTTGAGAAAATTTACTTGATAAACAACATTTTGGTGGTTCAGGCCTTTGCATCCTACACTGTGCCCCTGGTAATCTTGTCTATAATTTTGGTGCATCACCTATAGTGTATATTTTATATTTTTCTATCTTTCTAACCTTTTACCTTACCCACTAAATGAAGAGCCACCTTCAATAAAATTTTGGAGGTCACTTTGCTAGCACACTATGTCCCACAATAGCTAAGTTTCCCATAAGACTGTTGCTACCTGCAAAATCTTGCATCAACAGTAGGCAGAGGTGAATCTAAGTTTGTTGCCAAGTTTCTTCCACAAAGTCCTCCAAAAATTCCCAATGAGCTTACTATCTTTGTCGAAAACTATACTAAGAGGAAAACCGTGAATTATAACCAATTCTTTAAAGAATAAACTTGCAATATATGATGCATCATTGGTTCCTTTACAAGGGATGAAATGGGCCATTTTGGAGAACTGATCAACCAAAACATAGACAGAGTCAAAACCTCTTTGTGTTCTTGGTATCCCATTAAAAAATACATGATAAGAGACTCCCAAGGCCTATGAGGAATAGGAAGAGGCTAATACAACCCTAGATTGGTGCTAATTGTAACGCCCCACAACATAACCCTCGTGTAAGTTTCTATAACTATGAAAGCATACAATTTTTCTTCTTCTTTAAAGTACAACATTAATATGAAAGATTCACTAACTATTGAAAACATCCTCTAAGGCATGAGACTAAGGTTATGTTTGATTCCCATAAGATAAACATAAATACATTCATAGCATATGATTAACTACTTAAGAATTAAAAGTACATACATTCCAAACATTAAAACTGTATCACATAGATAAGATATACATCAAGATCCCAATATTACATTTATTCTCAAATAAGGTTTACAACACTCATTCCTAGATTGAAGTAGATCATACATGAGACCTCCTCAAATACAACTAAGGAGTAAAATAAATACAAGATTCATCTATAACAATAATCAAATCATAGAATAACAAGCTAGAATCCAAAATCTCTTCACTGGAAGACCTCACCATCACGATTTGAAGAAAGAGGACCCAATGGTGTAGGTTGCACATTCCTCCCAACCAAGTGGTACCCGAAGGCCCACCTAGGAGAGAGTAACAAGGGTTCCTAGACAAGATCCACTACCTCTAGACATAGACTAACACATAACTAAACTTAACAAACACAAGTAAATCACTAAATCATGGGTTACATTACTTCTAGAGATAAAAAAATCAAGTATGTCAATTGAACCATACACACAAACCATTATCATAGGAAGAGTGTCATCACACTAGCTCGACATGGGTTACCCAATGTGGATCTTCATAGGTTACCGACTCCTATTAGTTAAACCCTAGCAACCTCAACCGATCCCCCTCCCCCATACTCACTCATGCAGGATCACATACCTTTTGAAGAGACAAGGTAGATGACCTTTTCCATTCTAGGCCTTCCCACTCATCCCAAGCCCAAACATGCACTTGAGTCCATGAGTGAGGCTATCTTATCTTAATTAGTATGAATTACTACCCAATCCCGTAATTACTTAATTATGTTTTCACTTGATTAACTACTACTGAAAGGTTACCTAGTTTACCTCTTTAGGGCTCTGGCCCCTAACAGAAGCCACTCTTCTACTCACAACACACAAAACAAAAACAACCACCAAGGGTAACATAGTACAGAAAACCAAATAAATAATTCCACTCCAACATAGAAGGAAACACATAACTAAATCCACTCCAAACTTAGGAGGCAACACATAACAAAATGCACTCCAAACCTAGGAGGCAGTACATTCTTGTTTGTGGTAACCGGGAAACTTACTGAAAATGACTAATGCACTACCCAAGGGTAACAAAATGGATTGAAATAACATTACAAAAACCCCCAAATCCAATGACTCTTCTCGAAGACTTACAACTTATTAACTAACACTTAAGCCAGTTTTCCCCAAAACATAATTAGAAGAAAATAGATACAAAGGGAAATCAAAACAAGAATTAAATTTATCATTTGGATTTCCTAAATCCAATGTCATTCAGTAAAATACCGTAATATTAATCTCCCAAATACACTAATTAAATAAAAACTCTATTTACAAACATAGAAGATAATTAATCTATCAGTATCTTCAATTCCTCCATTACTCTTAACAAAAATATCCATTTCTTCTAATAGTTTATTTTAATTAAATCTTCTAACCACCCATTTAATACATGCACCTAAAAATTACCACACATTTATATACTATATATACATCCATATATATATATTAAATATATATATACTTAGTTATTTAAAACCCAACAATATTACATAATAAAATATATATATATATCTAAAATGCATATTCAAAATATATATTTAAATATATGTATATATACTCTGATTTAATATCTAAACCAATTATAATATATATATTTAAAAATAACTATATAACTATATATTTATATATACAAATAAATACATATATATAAATATATATATACTTATTTATATATATATGAAATTTTATATAATATATTTTATTAAACACTCAAAATTAATACCACAAAATAAAATCGAAGACATTTTATTTTATTTTTTCTCTCTAGACGAAATTACATGAGTTGGACAAAATTATAACCGAGCCTTTTAAAGGTTGTGCACAACAAGGGCATGGTACTTAATAAATGGGAGGGGATTGGCTTAACATAGTCGATCCTTCCCCATTAGTGGGGAGGGCATGGCCTGTGGCAAGTGCCCAATGCTATCCACAACGTCAAATCCCCCCCCAATGGGGATTGGCGGTTGTGGCTGCCCGTACTCCCCATTGGTGTGGGCTAACATAACTTCAAAACTTCTTTTTTTAATTCTTGTGAAATTTAATTCTGAATTCATCGTACGACGGATGACATTGGTTTATCAAAAATTTAAAGGAAATCTCTAGCATATAAATATTATATATATATTTATATATATGTAGAAGAGTGGCTTCGATTAGGGGCCAGAGCCCTAAATAGGTAAATTGGGTAACCTTTTGGTAGTAGTTAATCAAGTGAAAACATAATTAAGTAATTAGGAGATTGGGTAGTAATTCATACTAATTAAGATAAGATAGCCTCACTCATGGAATCAAGTGCTCATTTGGGCTTGGGATGAGTGGGAAGGCCTTGAATGGCGAAGGTCATCTACCTTGTCTCTTTGAAAGGTATGTGATCATGCATGAGTGAGTATGGGGGCCGAGGATCGATTGAGGTTGCTAGGGTTTAACTAATAGGGTTTGGTAACGTATGAATACCCGCATTGGGTAACCCATGTTGAGTTGGTGTGATGACACTCTTCCTATGACAATGGTTTGTGTGTATGGTTCAGTTGACATAATTGATTTATTTATCTCTAGAAGTAATGTAACCCATGATTTAGTGATTTACTTGTGTTTGTTAAGTTTAGAACTATGTGTTAGCATGTGTTTAGAGGTATTGGATCTTGTCTAGGAACCCTTGTTACTATCTCCTAGCATGGGGGGTGGACCTTCAGGTACCACTTGGTTGGGAGGAACATGCACCCTACACCATTGGGTCCCCTTTCTTCAGATCGTGATGGTGAGGTCTTCCAGTGGAGATCTCATGGATTCCAGCTTGTTTATTCCATGCTTTGATTATTTTTACAGATGACTTGTATTTATTTTAGTCCTCAATTCTATTCGAGGAGGTCTCATGTATTTGTAATTCATATGTATGATCTACCTCATTATGGGAATGTGTGTTATAAACCTTATTTGAGAATTAATGTAATATTGGGATCTTGATGTATATCTTATCTGTGTGATGCAGTTTTAATGTTTGGAATGTATGCACTTTTAATTCTTAAGTAGTTAATCATATGATATGAATGTATTCAGGTTTATCTTATGGGAATCAGACGTAACCTTAGTCTCGTGCCTTAGAGGATGTTGGTGATAGTTAGTGAATCTTTCATGTTATTATTATACTTTAAAGACAAAAAATTGTACGCTTTCATAGTTATAGCAACTTCCTCTAGGGTTACGTGGTGGGGAATTACACAACTTCCCTTTGCTCTTTGAAAAATGGTTCATTTCTCAGCAAACTTCCTTACATTAGATTACATTTTAGGCCAAAATAAATGTCTTCTTAACTACTCCAAATTCTTATCAAGGCCAAAATGACCTACTAAACTACCACAATGTTTTTCTTTATTACATTGTGTCTCATTGAATAGTAAGGTACACAAATTTGTGCCCTTTTGAAGAAAAAATCATCTTAAATCAGAAAATAAAACCATTTATCATTGGTGTTGCTATGGGGCTATAAAAAAAATTTATATATCTCCTTGAAATCTGCATCATCAGCATACATACCTTTTAATACTTCAACTCCTACACTTTACAATTGAATCTCTTGCACAATTAGTTCCCTCCTACTTAAGGCATCAACTAATTTATTGGATTGTCCCCTATTATGATTAATAGTGAAATTGAAACCTTGCAAGTATTCTACCCGTATGTGAGAATATGTGGAACAACTAATAAGTTAAACTAACACACCAATGAAACATTAAATCAAAGGAAACTAATTAAAAGTAAAACAAACTCTAAACATTGGCTCCTTCAAAAGCATTCCATTGTCCTCTATCTCCAAGGATCTGTTGTAAGTTGCTGGCTCTCAGTTGGTGTATGTAGCATCTTTGGCAGAATGACAACTTAGAGAACGTGTTTATACAACATGCATGTCCATTGCTAAATGATTTAGGCTATAATATGAAACTAAAATGCTATGCTAGAATTCTGATTCAAATGCAACTATAGTAATTGCACTCAATTCACAAAATCTAGGATGAAATCTACTCACTAAAGGGTTGTATTTATAGATTTTTGGAGGCAAGAATCTAGTTGGCATAGATCAACGGTCAAATTTGAACCTGTCAAGATGAATGGTGAGAGATTCTAGAGGCTGAGACAAAGGTGGAAGGTTGAGAGAATAATGGAAGAATGTTTTCAACCCACCCACAAAACCATCGTCATTCAAAAATGGAGACAAATTTCCATTTGTCATTTCATTTATGAAAGTTGGTTGAAAGTTGAGGATAAATTCCTAATTAAATAAATAAATTTATTTAATTACATGTGACATGGATTTTAGAAGCTTCCATAATTAAATAATTAATATTTAATTATGTGAGGGATGAAAAAGGTGTGTAATTAAATATTTACAATATTTAATGATGTGAGAGGTGAAGAAAAAAGTGTTAAATCAAATATTTATAATATTTAATTCGAATGTGAGATGAAGAAAGTGTTTGGAGGAATATTCCATTATTTGAATTTAAAAATTCAAACTTAGAATAATATGATAATTAAAATAAATTATGAAATTTATTTAATTTAATTAAGAGGAAGATAATAATAATTAAATAAACTTATTTAATTAATTAAGCTAGAAGTGATATAAAAATGAACGATATAAATAAATAATTAAATTTATTTATATGTAGATGACTTTTTAGAATATTAATTAAATAATCCATATTTAAATAATTAACAAGTTTTGTAATGACCATTTTTAGATGTATACATTTTTTCCCTCTTTGAAGTGATGTGTTTTACGCATTTCTCTAAAGAAAAATTCAGATTTCAAAAATTTGCCCCTAACTTTGAAAAATTGACTGATGATGCTTATGCCCGCTTGGGAGATAAACCGTGTTGATTAATGATACTGATGATGATTCAAAGATTTGAAATGATTTTAAAGGAGATTCATTGATTTATCTCCCACAATAGTGCTCTATATGGTAAAAATAAAAATAACCTTACCTTATTTACCCCCTTAAATGGTGGAAAAGGTAAAAAGTCATTATCATTTGAACAATAGCCTTTTGTGATTTTCAGAGCTCTGAGAGAGAATTTTGAGATGTTGATCCACTATGAGTGCCACCGATTCAAGTGAGCCTGCCATCACCAGAAACCAGCAGCTTACGGACCTCCAAGAAAATTGCATGATCCCCCTTTGAATTTTTTTTGAATTTTGCACGAATTGTTTGATCTTTTGATTTTTCAAAATTTTGTTTTAGTGCATAGTATTTTGATTTAGTGCATGTGAGCCATAGATTAGTGCATAAATTAGGTAGATTAGCGCATTCGAATTAGTGCATCAATGAAATAGACTAGCGCATAGATGAGAATTTTAGTGCATAGACTAGAATAGTGCATAGGATAGATAGATTCACGCATAGGTGAAGGCCGCGTGCATGTGATTCTTGATTAGTGCATACACTAGATAATTTCACGCATACCCCTAATAAAATAGCGCACTGACAGTTTAGCAATTTGGTTCCATGTTTTAGTGCATAGGAAAAACTAGCACATTGACTGATTTAGCGCATCCATGAATGTTTGCTAAATTTGAAATTTTGAGATTGATTTGATGCTTGCTTGATGATGATCTAATAAATTTGTCTTCGTGCTTGAAAAAAAATAGTAAGATGTTGATTCTGATAAATTTTCTTTTCGAATTGAGAAACAAATAGTATAGATGTTGATTTTGAGTCGATTGTCTGTTAAATTTGTTTCCATGCTTGATGAAAAAAAAATAGTAATGATAGATTTTCCTTCTTGATATGATTAAATGATTTCCTGATTGATTGATGTTCCTTGTTGATGATCCGATTTGATTGCTAAATTGATACTATAGGAGGATTTAAAAATCCTCCAGATCAGAGAGAGGTTTCCTTGTACATGGGAGATGATTCCTAGATTGACCCAGCTAGAGATTGGGGTCATTGTTAGATGTGGGTTGGGTTCCATCCTTAGGATCCCTCAGTATAGGGTCAATAGGGAACTATTGACTACGTTAGCCGAGAGATGGCATAGTGAGCATAATACTTTTCACTTGCCAACTGGAGAGATCATTGTTACACTAAAGGATGTGTAGATGGTTTTAGGCATCCCTATGGTTGGTGCACTTGTGATTTATGATCACAAGGAGATTGGAGGTACAGATTCTTTGCAACGAGTCTTCTAGGATCCACATGTTGGTGGTTATGAGATTGCTTGGAAAGATATGGTAGAGGGTTATGCCCCACTTTCATCAATATTGGTAGGTTTCATTGATGGCTTCCTTTGTCGTGATCGCAGGTCAAAGTGACTATCAATAGGTTGGGGTCAGATATTGGAGGACATGATCCTTCATCAAACTAGATATGCATGGGTATCTTGCTTCCTTTCCCATCTATACCATGATCTTCATCAGTTGGTATATACAGATGGAAAGAGTATATATTCTAGAGCTACACTACTATAGATCTAGGCATGGGAGCACATTGCCATCACTCGCCCTATTGTATAGATAGATCGTCCACTCAGCCATCCATATGTGTATGCATATATAGGTCCCCTTGTCCAGGCTATACTAGGCAAGTTAGAGTACTGGCAGCGTGTGTTAGATGACATGGATACATTCATTTGGAGACCATATGTTGATTGCGGGGCATGGGATGAGGATGACATAGAGCTTCCCTATTGTGACATTACTAGATACTTGATTGGTCATACCCCATTTATCATTGAGCGATTTCTGGTTATGTGGGTACTTAGACAATATGGGCAAGTTCAAATGACGCCACAGAGTGTGGCTCACTATACCAGATGTTGGGAGGATGTTGTAGAGTGGGGTCCCTTCATCACATTTGAGGTAGCTAGAGTAGAGTACACTAAGCTACAACTAGAGTTTTGGGATATCCATCCAAAGGTGATAGATGCACATATGACTAATGATTATGCTTCATATACTATACTCATCCATTCCCTAGATTGACCAATCTAGATGAGCCTGCCCCACTATTAGGTGAACCAGTTTTACATCGGGCATGGAGGCAGGCATAGGTAGAGGCGAGGGCACAAAAAGAAAACCACATGGAGGGGAGGAGGATATAGGTGGGGTGGCCATAGATGTTGATGAGGAGGAGGATGATGATAGCTCTGATGATGATGATGATGGGGATGATGGAGGTGGTGGAGGGAGAGTGTTCTTTGATGTACACTTTAGGACCAGGCCTCATACAGCCAGAGTGGTGGAGTAGCCAAGGGACAGATTGACACACTTCAGGCACAGGTCCAGGCTCTCCAAAGCCAGCTAATACAGGCACAGGCCACCATCAATGAACTACAAATATAAATATCAGATCCACTACCTCCTGACCCATAGATAGCCCAGCTTACTGCAGAGTGAGACAACTTCAAAGAGCAGTGTGTACAGGCAGAGGGGGTAGCAGAGAGACTGATGAGTGTCGTTGTAATCCTCATTATTTAACTATAAATGTCAATCCAAGGTGGTGTCCATGGCTATATGCAATAGGGAGAATAAATCATTTGCATGACATATTTTTTTCTACAAACAAAATTGAAAGGCAATCCATGAAAGAAAAAATTGCTAAAATCAAATATAATCTAAGAGCTTGTAAATGGAATGCTTGAATCAAATCTATCCTAAGAAACTTGTAAAAGGGAATACTAAAAATATAAAGAGATAAAAATTAAATGATTACTAAGAAATGAAACTACAAACAAAGAGATTTCTTGAATCAAATCTATCCTAAGAAACTTGTAAAAAGGAATACTGAAAATGTAAAGAGCTAGAAATGAAATGACTACTAAGAAATGAAACTAAAAACAAAGAGATTGCTGCTAAAATACTGAACTATATTATTTTATGAACTCTTCCCCCCATTTAATTTCTTGATTACAATGAATTTATAGAATTTTTGTCTTCAGCTAATCTGAAAGATAAGCTTTATGATTGTGCAACCACTTGCTAGAAGATAGGAACATGTGTTAAGAGAAAAAAGATAGATCTTTCTTCATCTTGTTGAGTCAATATTTTTTGGTCGTCCAAAACAAATATGCCTATTTTGCAGCCCTTAAACAAGCTCCAAAAAGGCATTTGACAGCTGAAATAGTCATGTCTTCCCATTGTGTATCATTAAAGTTCATAAAACAACTCTTAGATGCTTGGAAAATGGTTCAAACTACCCAAAATTGTCTCCTAGATATTCTCCATTTGTTTGCACAATCCAACAACTTGCCTTAATTCTTGGAACTACCTCCTAGATGTTCTCAACTTCTATCCAATTCATCCCAATCCATTTTAATGCTCACAATTGCTACTTTTACAAATTCTAGAAAGGTTCCAGAGCAACCCACAAATTCTGAAGCAACTTCAAGTGTTGTCCCCCAAGTTTTGGAGCACCTCCCCACAAATTCCAGAGCAACATACTCTGGTGAAATTTCTCTCAAACCACAAACTAGGTATTTGTGAAATTTAATGGGTTTTGTCACCATATTGTCATTAAATTTAAAACCAAACATCTCGAGGACCCAAATCATAATTGTCAAGATATGATGAAATCTTTGACTGCTACAACTAAAAATCTTTTTTTTATCATCATGCTCAGTCTTGATAACTTCATAATTAGGAAAAATATACATTTTTACATGGCTAAAAGCTGAGACATTATTTTGTCTCATCAGAGGCTATTCAGATTAGTTGAGAGTACCTCTATTGGATAGGTTGTTGCAAAGGGACTGGAGACTTCTCGCTAGGCAGAGTATTACAAGATGAGATACTTTGAGGTGGTACCCTTTAAGAAGAGGATAGCCTATATGCAGTCAGACACTCCATCATGTACCCACTTACACAGTCATACTAGAAGTGCCACTAGGAGTGTGCCACAACCTATCAGATGAAAAATAGGTGCTTCAGGTAGCAGAGATTCAGAGAGACCTACCACCTCTGGAGGCAACAGTAGTCATGATCCCCATCTAGATACCCCTTAGTGATGATTATCTATACACCCCTTTTATTGTAATTTATATATCTTGTTCATACATTTGATATCCTGTACCCATGGACATTTATTTTTGATGAGATTATGATATGCAGTGGCGATTTTTGATATGCATGTGTCCTTGATGATTTTATGATGAATGGTTATGTATGAATTTTTATTTCTATAGGTTATGTTGTTTATGATTATGCATGTTTATGGATGATGATCTATGGTTGGATGAACTTGCAAATTAAATTATTTTCTAGAGTTTAATATGATGATGCAATGTGAATGATTTGATAGTTCTACATGATGTATGGAGTATAATGAATGCAATGGATGCTCTTTTATTTTTATCAATGTATGATTATGAAAATGATGTTTGATGTAAATTGATTATGAAAATGAGGTGAAAATTTGACATAACAATGATGAGATGAATGATTAAAATAATAACAAATGATTAATGATATGAAATAATAAATAATGATGAAAATGATATGTAAAAATGATATGAAATGATGTATATGTCAATACTAATATGAAAATGATATGATGCAAATGTGATATGAATAATTATTATGATATCAACAATGATCTAATAATGAAAATGAATGGTAAATAATAACGATAATGTTGATAATGATAATGAAAATGATATGAAAGACAATAAATGGAAATGTATGATGTAATTGATGTGAAAATGATAATGATAATGATAACCTAAATGATGATATATAAAATGTGAATGATATGATGAAATTTGAAAATGATAATGAAATGAGATGTAATAAATGCCCAAGTTTACTCAATCGATGTCTTAAAAAGAGATGTATTATTTCCAACCTCCAAAAATCTTTCATACAACCATAAAAAAACAAAAAAAAAAATGAATGGAATCTAAATGAATCATGCAATCCTAAAATACCAAATGAACCATTTCACTGTTGTCATTCTGTAAACCAATTCTGCACTTAATTTTCATCATTGAGCCTTTTGATATGTTGAAAGTTTAGTACAAGCATCAGCGGGGATGTTAGCACCAATGATGACCTGAGTAAAACTTTCATGATGTTTGATATAGCAATTTAATACAAGCATCAAGGTATAATTGAACCAAGATGACTTGAGTATTATTTGCATAAACAGACAAAAGTTAACCAGTTTCTTATGCAAATCCCAAAATGTCACTATGTCTCACGACAAATTTGCACAATACTAGTGATTAGCTTATAGACAACAATCAAAGAAAAATCATATTCCTTCCTTGTGATTCTAGTTTAGTACATCATTGAACCACTCTAGAGATATGATGTCATCAAATTTCAAAACAACAATTCAACTTATGCTTTAAGTTTTTCATTTATTTTAATTTAGACTAAGATCATCCAATTTTTTCAGTCTCCTGTCTGGTAGTTGTTTTGAGCCAGTTTAATTGGACATTTTATTTGTTGTTCTGATATTTTGATACTTGACACATGTTGTCATTTTCTTGCCAAAAAGGTTCAAAAGCAGACTGCCCCCAATGACCTCGCACTTTGACTCCTAATGAGACACAACCTAATGCTAAGGATAACACTAATCATCAAGCCATGATGAAATCCTTGTTGTTTCAAGGAAATGTTAGGCACATGATGTGAATATGATGGCTAGGCATGCTTGTGATGCTGATGAAAAATAGATATGAATAATGTAGAATGTATCTTAATAGATGGGAGAGCCAACCAAATCACAAACAGTGCATGTTTGTCAGGTTTTCACCATTTCTTTTTATTACACTTTTTTTGATTTTTTGATTTTTTTGTTGTTATCAAGATGCCTGTTTTCCAGGTTTTCATCAAGGCAACGATTTTTTTCTTTTGATTTTTCTATTTTTCTTGCATTTTGCTCTTTTTGATTTTTTTGATTTTTTTTGTATTTTGTTGTTTTTGATATTTTTTTATATTTTGATGTTTTTGATTTTTTTTTTTGTATTTTGATGTTTTTCAAACATAGAACTTCTTCAGGTGGATGTTTTTGGTTTGATCTTTAAGCAGGCCCCCTTCTAGCATTGATAATTGATATGCCCCTAATCCATATGCTGCAATAATGATGAATGGACCCAGCCAATTGGGCTTGAACTTGCCCTTCTTTTCCCGATCTTTCTCATTACGGGGATTTTATTTGAGGACTAATTCACCTACTTGAAAAGTTTTTTGTTTGAATCTATGATTGTAACTACAAGACATAACTTGTTGATAACCCTTTAAATGATTAGCTACACTTTGTCACCGCTCATCAAGCAATTCCAGTTCTTGCAGTCTTGATACTCTACAATCCTCATCATTTATGAGCCCCTTTAGTGATACCCGAAGTGAGGGAATCTCAACTTCCAATGGAAAAATGGCTTCTGCTCCATAAACCAAAGCATACGGGGTGGCGTATGTTGGCATACGAATGCTGATTTTGTATGCCCACAAAGTTGGATTTAATTGGACATGCCAATTGCGGCCAACGTCATTCATTGTTTTCTTCAGAATCTTCAAAATTGTTTTGTTTGAAGCCTATGCTTGGTCATTTCCCTGTGGATAATAAGGTGTAGAGAACCTGTGTTGGATGTGAAATCTTTCATAGAGTTCATCAACATCTTGATTTTTAAAAGGTCTTCCATTATCTGTGATAATAGAGTTGGGAATGCCATACTGACATATGATATTATTCAAAATGAAGGATAATTTTTTTTTTTCAGTAGTAGTTGTTAAAGGAACAACCTCAATCCACTTAGTAAAGTACTCAGTGGCCATGATAATGAACTTATTTCCATTTGATGATGATGGGTGTATCTTGCCGACCAGATCCAATCCCCACTGAGTGAAAGGCCATGTTGTGGTGAAGGGTTGCAATTCCTAAGTAGGAGCATGAATGAGATTCCCATGAATCTAAAATTTTAAATATTTTTTCACAAATATGAATGATTCTTTTTCCATGGTCGACCAATAGTAACTCATTCTAACAAGTTTCTTAGCCAAGGTTAGTCCACTTGAATGAGTTCGACAAATACCACCATGAACCTCCTGTAGGGCCATTTTTGATTCATTGCATTCGAGACATCGAAGGAGGGTACCATCAAGACCACATCGGTACAAGATGTCAGCAATTAGGGTGTAAAAAGAAGATTGGCGTATGAAATTCCTTTTCTGATTCCTAGACAAATCTAGGGGGAAAATGGTATCTTTTAGATAAGTGTAGATTTGGCCATACAAGGGAGAATCAAAACTAGTTAGGTGATAAATGATTTGGGTTTCTAGATTATCATAAGCAGGATAAAACAATTGTTCCACCAAGAAATCATACCTTGCTTGGTTCTCTGAGAATTGGAGTAGTGATGTAATTGTAGCCATGACATCTACAACCTTATTATCAGTATGTGGAATTTACGTGAACTTGATATCAACAAAGTATTTCTTGAAATCATCCACCATGTTTTTATAAGGAATTAAATTGTCATCTTTAGTTTGATATTCATCATTTATTTGATTTATGACAAGTTGTGAATCACCAAAAACTTGTAGTTCTATGAGCCTCTAGTCTAATGCAATTCTCATTCCAATTAACAGTGCTTCATACTCAACTATGTTATTTGTACAAGGAAACATCAGCTGATAATATTTTGGAATTGTATGTCCTTGAGGTGTGATGAAAATAATTCCTTCCCCCGAGCCATGTTGAGTGTAGGAGCCATCAAAATAAAGTGTCCATGACTGTTTAGTGGTTGTTGTGAAATCATCAACGTTGAGAAAATCAATGTGTATTGGATGTTCTTCTTGCATCGGTGCCTCTGCCAACTGATCCGCTATGACCTTTCATTTGATGGCCTTCCGATCCTTGTAATTAATGTCAAACTCACTTAGGATCATGACCCATTTAGCCAATCTACTAGTTAGGGTTTCCTTACTTAGAAGATATTTTAAAGGATCAATCTTAGCCACAAGTTTTATTGTATGTATGAGCTATCATATAGTGTCAAAACTTTTGAGAAGTAAACACTATTGCCAAACAATATTTTTCAATGAAAGTGTAATTTAGCTCATGGCTTGTCAATGTTCTACTAATGTAATATATTGATCGCTCCTTTCCTAGTTTTCCTTCCTATGCCAATAATTATCCCAAGGACACTTCTATGGAAAAAATATACAATATGAGTGGTTCACCTTCCACTGGTGGAATCAACATTGGTGGACTCATTAGATAATTTTTAATCTGATCAAATGTTGCTTCACACTTGTGTTCCCATTTAAATGGAACATTCTTATGTAAGAGATGAGTGAATGGTAAAATCTTATCTACCAGTTGTGCAATGAATCTCTTGTTGGATTGCAAACATCCTTGCAATGAGCATAGTTGACTAATTTTACTTGGCAGCGGCATATCGAGGATTTCTTGTACCTTAGCTAGATCCACCTCAATTCCCTTTTTTGACACAATATAACCTAGAATCTTTTGAGATTTCACCCCAAAGACGCATTTCTTAAGATTAAGCTTGACTTTAAATCTTTTCATTATGACAAAAAATTTAGATAAGATAGCTAAATGTCCTTCCCTTGTGTTTGATTTGGCTAAGAGATCATCTACATAATCCTCCATGAATGTGTGCATCATGTCATGAAAAATTGTAGTCATTGCCCGTTGGTATGTAGCTCCTCTATTTTTGAGTCCAAACAACATTATGCTCCAACAATATGTACCCTAAGGACATGTGAACGTTGTTTTATCTTGATCTTTAGGTGCAATCTTTATTTGGTTATATCCAGAAAATCCATCCATTGGTGAATACATAACATGTCCAACAGTCAAATCTACAATCATATTTATGTTTGGTAGAGGGAAATCATCTTTAGGGCATGCTTTATTTAAATCCCTGAAATCTATATAAATTTTGATTCGTCCATCTGGCTTTGATACAGGTACAATATTGGAGATCCATTCTGCATAGTCTATAGACCAAATGAATCCTACATCTAATAGTTTCTTTAAGTCCTCTTTCACCAGTAATGCAACCTGTGAATGCATTCTTCTGAGTTTTTGCTTCATAGGTTTTTCCCTCGGCATGATGGATAAGTGATGCATGATGAGATTTGGATCTAATCCAGGCATATCTGTGTATGACCATGCAAAATTGATTTGATTATTCCTGAGGAATTTTGTGAATCTTGGGATCTCTTCCCCCATTAAGGATGAAATCATTTGCAAGACTTTGGGTTGTTCCATAGTACCTATATTGAGTGCCTTTATTGGTTCTATCAAAATAGAAGACCTTTCCTGATAGTGCTCAAGAAGAGTGTCAAGTTTCCCATCTTCTAGTTCCTTTGAAAGGTTTTCACTATCGGATATGCTCTTTATTTTTCTCTTTTCATGATCTAATACTACCTTTGTTAGGTTTTCACCATTAGATATTTCTTTTATATTGTTAATTTTGTAGCTGAGAAACTTGGTACTTTCCTATCTGAGACTTTGATCCTATGATTCACTGGTGGAACATGTTTCCAAGTTGGATGAACAAAGAAATTTTTAAATGGTTTCATCATCGGGAAAATTTGGGATATCAATTGGTTCAATTTGTTCCAAATAAATGAGTTCAGGATGGACCAAGGTAAATGGATTGTCAGGTTGGGTAAGGTCACTGGTCGTTAAGTTCATGATACTATTATCATTTTCGCTATGGGGAAGATCTATGATGGTATCCTCTGGTTGATAATCCATCCCACTTTGAATCGAATCATCATCACTCGAGTCATGGTCACTTAGTAGGACATAGTCAAGTGGAGGCCTTGAGCTTTCCCCTTGTGTGAGCATGGGTGTATATTTTTGTACAACATCCACCTGTTTGTCCCTCCAGAATTTATCATCAAAAATTGTGTCCCATTCATATTCATTGGAGTCAGTATTAGAATTATTTTCTTGTATTCTAAAAATTGGTTTAGCTAACTCCTCATTGGATTTTCTTTGTACCATTTCTTCCTTTGCATCTTCACCATATCCTAACCTAGTTTTATCTTTTGGGTGCATTTTTTTTAGATGCATAGGTTCAAAATACCTTCTTTTCTCTTGCATACAGGGCCATTTCCTTCATAACCCATTTGTTGCATTATTGTATAACCCTTTCCATATTTCTCAATGGGTAGCTTGACATGTTGGACCAATTCATCTTCATCTTTATAGAGCCAATCAAGGATAGCCCTGTCTTCTATTTCACTTTCTTGAGTATCTGCCTTGATAAATCTTCCATCAAATTTGGTAATGGGAACTAAAGCTTGTGTGCTTGATGTTGAAGTTGTTGTAGCCTATTGTATGGATGTTGATGGTTGACCATGGGATCTTGGAGACATGGGTAGATTAGAGAGACATATATAATATTCTCCCACCCCATTATCTTTTCATTTTAGCTTGGTGCCAAAATTCCTTATCATTTACCTTGCTTGTTCACTATGTTTAGAAGTAGAAATGTCCAAAGCCTCTCTATTATGTTGGACAAATGTGTCTTGAGTTGCTCTAAGGTTAGAACAAGTCTGACTGCTAATATGGTCCACTGGTATTGTTACTTCTTGTCTGGCATATGGAAACTTCAATCATTAATGATAAGTGGACAAAAATGCTTGCATCTGATGGATCCATGGGTGACCTAGGAGTATGTTATAAGATAAATCCCGATCTAGAACTTGGAAAAAGGTATTCTTCATAACAAGTCCCACTCTGATTGGTAGCATGATGAGGCCTTTGGAAGCTCTTTCATCATCATCGTATGCTTTGATTGTAATTTTCCTTCATGTATCTATAGATTCCTCTAAATATCCCAAAGCAAGGACCAATTTTAAAGTATAAATTTTTAATCCGGCTCCCCCATCTATTAAAACACGTCTAATTCAAGCTTTATGAACCATGATCTCTAGATAAAGTGATGAATTATGGGGATGGGTCATGGAGGAATCACCCTTTTCAACAAAGGATAAACATGTGGGTGAGGAAAAGTGTCCCACCATGGCTTGAAATTTATTGATATCCAGATCAGGAGACACAATTCTTTCAATGAGTGCCTTTTCCAAAATGTCCTTATGTGCAAGTGATATTTTGAGCAGCTCCAAGTTAGTAAAATTTGGTCGATCATCTATAGATACACCCGTTTTATTGTACTCTATATATCTTGTTCAGACATCTGATATCCTTGTACCCATGGACATTTATTTTTGATGAGATTATGATATGTAGTGGCAATTTTTGATAAGCATGTGCCCTTGATGATTTTATGATGAATGGTTATGTATGCATTTTTATTTCTATAGGTTATGTGGGCACCAAAAATGTGTGTGAGAATATGTGGAACAACTAATATGTTAAACTAACACACCATTGAAACATTAAATCAAAGGAAACTAATTAAAAGTAAAACAAACTCTAAACAACAACTCCTTCAAAAGTGTTCCATTATCCTCTATCTCCAAGGATTTGTTGTAAGTTTCTGACTCTTAGTTGGTATATGCAGTAGCTTTGGCAGAATGACAACTTAGAGAATGAGTTTATGGAACATGCATGTCCATTGCTAAATGATTTCTATGATATGAAACTAAAATACTATGAACTTGAAATGCTATGCTGAAATTTTGATTTGAATACAACTATAGTAACTGTGCTCAATTCACAAAATCTAGGATGAAATCTACTCACTAAAGGGTTGTATTTATAGTTTTATGGAGGAAAGAATCTAGTTGGAAAAGATCAATGGTCAAATTAGAACCTGTCAAGATTAACAGTGAGAGATTTTGGAGGTTGAGAGAATAATGGAAGAAATTTTTCAACCCACAAAACCATCCTCATTCAAAAATGGAGACAAATTTCCATTTGTCATTTCATTTATGAAAGTTGGTTGAAAGTTGAGGATAAATTCCTAATTAAATAAATAAATTTATTTAATTACATGTGACATGGATTTTAGAAGCTTCCATAATTAAATAATTAATATTTAATTATGTGAGGGATGAAAAAGGTGTGTAATTAAATAATTACAATACTTAATCACGTGAGAGGTGAAGGAAAAAGTGTTAAAATCAAATATTTATAATATTTAATTCGAATGTGAGATGAAGAAAGTGTTTGGAGGAAAATTCCATTATTTGAATTATAACATTCAAACTTAGAATAATATGATAATTAAAATAAATTATGAAATTTATTTTATTTAATTAAGAGGAAGATAATAATAATTAAATAAATTTATTTAATTAATTAAGCTAGAAGAATTAGAAAAATGAACGATATAAATAAATAATTAAATTTATTTATATGTAGATGAATTTTTAGAATATTAATTAAATAATCCATATTTAATTAATTAACAGGTTTTGCAAAGACCATTTTTAGATGTATACACTACGCACTTGACATGTCTATGAGTGAGTTTCTCTTGAGTGTTTAGGAATTGAAGAGCAAGGTTATCAATAAAGACTATAAACTCCTTTAGAACTAGTTAATTCCTCCATTTTTTAAAAGACTGAACCATAACATACATTTCTATATCATAAGAAGAGTATTTACTTTTAGCCTCATTTGGTTTCTCACTAATGAAAGCAACAGGTCTATTATCTTGAATCAATACTACACCTATAACATATCCACTAACATCACATTCAATGGAAAATACCTTGTTAAAATCTGGTAAATCCAATATAGGTTGCTTTGCTACCCTTTTCTTTAAATATTGAAAGCTCTTATCAGCCTCTTCAGTTGAAATAAACTTCTTTCTCATATCTCCCTTTAAGGTGTCTATTATGGGTGCAAACACATGAATACAAATTTTAATGAATTTCCTATAAAATTTTGCTAATCCATGAAAACTCCTTGCTTCGACAAATGACTTGGGTGGAGGCCAATTCAAGATTGCTTCAACTTTGATAGGATCCATTTTCAATTTTCCCTTTATGATAACAAACACATGATATAGCAGTGTTGTCTTTAGAAAATCACACTTTTTTAGATTAATCATTAGTTTCTCTTCATTCAATATCCTTAATAAAAAATATAAATGATGTAAGTTCCCTTATTTAATAGAACTGAAAACTAAAATGTCATCAAGATAAACTGTTATAAACTTACCAATAAAAGGCTTGAGCACTTCATTCACGAGTCTCATGAAAGTTCTTGGTGCATTGGAGAGACCAGAAGGAATTACAAACCATCCATAGAGCCCTTAATTTTTTTTAAATGTTGTCTTCCAATCATCACCTTTCCTGATTCTAATTTTTTGATACCCACTCTTAAGGTATATCTTCGAAAAGAAGCTTGCTCCCCTTAGACAGTCCATCATCTCTTCAATACTTTGAATTGGGAACCTATACCTAATTGCAATATTATTTATGGATCTATAATTAGTGTACATCCTCCATTCTCCTCCCTTATTAGGTGTTAGGATAGTGGGAGTTGTGTAGGGACTAAGGCTTTCTCTTATTATCCCTTTATCAAGAAACTCCTACACTTGCTTCTTGATCACCTCATTCTATTATGGTATCATTTTGTATGTTGATTTATTAGGAAAAATAGCCCCTAGTATGAAGTCAATGTGATGAATTATATCCCTGATTGGAGGCACTAAATTTGGGATCTTATCTACCACTATATCAACATGTTTCCTAAGAAAATATTAGATCTCCAAAGGAAACTATTCCATCTTAACTGCTATCACAACAATCCTAGGTCTAGTTATGATTGCAAAGCCCATTTCCTCTTCTTTCATGGTCTTAATGAACTCTTTCTCTCATACCACCATCACATTAGATACCACTTGTTATTTTCTTTCCTCTTTCAAAGGTTTCAAAGTGTAAGAGACCCCATCCTTCTCTATGACATAGGTATTTTTCATACCATCATGGACTACCTTCGTATCAGTTTTCCATGGTCTACCTAGCAACATATGGAAAAAATCAATTGGATTGATGTCAAACAAAACATTTTTCTTATATCTCCCTATTTGGAATTCTACCCAACTTTTCTCATTTACTAACAATTTTTTCCCTCTATTTAGCCATGAGACCTTATATGGAGTGGCATGGGATAATCTTTTCAATTTTAACTTTTCTACCATTTCAACACAAACCAAGTTTTCAATACTACTAGAATCAATGATAACATGAAAAAAAATTTACCTTGGCTTTTCCAAGTAGTCCTAAAGAGTGATTTTATCTGGGGTGGTTCCTTCTCCATGGGCACTTTGATCAATGTTATCCTCATAAAAAAAGACTCCAATTTCTATTTCTTTAATTTGTGGTGAAGAATTTACACTTTAAACATCTCCATCTTGTGATGTTTGATTCCTTTGTTCACTCCTAAAAGAAGTAGATGAATGTTCTTTACGAAATTTCCATGATTGATGACCTAAAAATTTACTACATTTATAAAAACTTCCAATGAAACCACTTGATCCTCCTCTATTTCCAAATCTTCCACTAAAAGTGCCCATTGAATCTAAGGTTTGTTCTTGAGAATTATTTGTCTCTCCTTGAGAGCTTTGGGACTGTTCTCTCCTAGAAAATTATCCTCTTCCTCTAAAGTTCCTTCCCCTACCTTTACTTTTTTTCTCTTGTCTGCTTTTCAACTTTTCTTCAGCCTTCATGTCTAGTTGGTAGCATTCTTCTACCATTCTAGGACTTGTGAGACTTAGTTAATCTTGTAGGCTATATTTCAGCCCATTCAAGTACCTTGCAACCTTATCAACATTCTCTTCCATATGGCCTAGTCTAATACTTAGTTTGTAAAATTCTTCTGCATATGTCTTTACATCCATGTCTTTTTGTTTCAAATTTTGTAGTTTCCTATACAATTGAGTGGCATAATCAATTAGAAGAATTTTATCTTTCAACTTTGCAACCATTTTGTCCCAAGAGGTTATATTTTCTTTTCCTTTTGTCCTTATCTCTTATTTCACATATTCCCACCAAAGAGATGAATGGCCTTTCAATTTTGTTCTTTCCAACTTCACCTATTGTTCCTTAGGCACATCTTCAAACTCAAAATATTTATCTAATTCTCCAACCCAATCAAGAAGCTCCTCACTGCTCAAGGTATTTGAATATAGTGGGAGTTCCATATTCAATTTGGAATCTTCACATCTGACTACATTCAAAAATCTCTCCATCCTCAAATCTTAAACATTTATTTATATATTGGGTTCTTCATGTGTTGGATTGTTTTCATCCATCTCTTCTTCTCGATATCTCAAATCTATTGTGATCACACCTCTTCTTTGATTTATCTCAACTATTGTAAGACTTGCATCAATAATTATTCTTATTTCTCTCATCTCTTGGGAAGATTGTCTCCCATCTCTTTTTCTAACCTTTCCATTGCTTTGTCAACAACATTCACCCTTGGAGGCATCTTTTCTTCTCTTGAATTCACTAAATTAATTTTTTGTCTTTATTCGCTTTGATACCAATATGATGTAGAGGAAGGACCTAAACTAACTCATCTTGACTACCCTTACACCCTTCACATAATGGATCATCTCGAACAATGCTTAAAGGCTTCGTAGTTAAGATTGAAACATAAGACTAGTACCCTAATGGAATTCAACATTAAAGACAACATGGAACATGGAAGCCTTGGGTTATTAAAAACTATTTCAACACCTTCTAGGGGCTTCAAAACACACATAGCCCCAAAACATATATACTATCAAACATATATCCTTCACATGCAAAACTTCAATTATCCTCTTACAAGAATGTTGTTGGGAATGGGATAGAGATTTCCATAAATTTTCAAGATCTTTGGATGGTGAAAACTCTACCCATGATTAAATTTTGCTCATTGGAAACCAGAGGAAAGTATTTAACATTTCAAGACAAAAAATAGAAAATCTCCCACATAAATCAATGAAAAATTATCAAACCAAAAGCATCAAAAAGGTATAAACAATCTATAATTACTATAATTTGTTTTCAGATTGTACCAACCTATACCATTTCATATAATGGAAATTACAGTAAAATTTCACATCTAACAACATAAGTTTAGACATGCAAAATGAAGTATATCTCATTCAAACTCCTCTCCAACCTTTTGGATCAAGTTTTCATGGCATATTTTTAATGTTACTAGTAGAGATCCTAATGTTTTTTGAAAGTTTATGATATGTCTTTCCTTGTCATGGCTATGTGCTTCTATGTTCAAGGGTAGGGCTTAGGGTTTTATTTTGAAAAACCTCGTTCCAAAATTCATATGATCATGAACCCTTGAAAATTCTAATTCTCTCTTAACCCATCACATCCAGTTGTTGGTCACCTAAGTTGTGTCTTGAGCCATTGAAACTATTATCCACACTGGCCCCTTTTACCTAGGTCTATCGATCACTATATGCAAGTTTATCATTTTATTTTTCCATAGTCAAGCTCAATAGTTCATGTTCAAAGGCTTATGTTAATGTCTTTCTCCCTAAGGGTTAAGTCTCATAGACCTATTCATGGCCCCATTTTAAGAACTAACAATTTTTGCATTTGCAAAAATAAAAATCCATGGTGGTCATTCGATCATCACGAGTAGATCACGACCTTTCCCCACGTGCCCATTCCAGTTTGTTTCTTAATATTTTATTCACATAGGCTAGTGAGCTTAAGCCACATGTCTTGTGCTTAGGTCAGCCTATTTTTTTTGTTGAATACTATTGGTGGTATCAAAAGGGAATCAACAATGATTGATGAATCACATGGCAAGATCACGGTCATTCCCCACAGTCCCATTCTAGTTTATTTTTCATTAAAATATTTGAATAGGCTAGTGAGTGATTGCCATGTGTCATGATAGGTGGTGGGCCCGGTGTTTCTAAGGGGTTAGAAAGAAAAGATTTAAAAGGGATCAATACCATGTATTGCTACATGTATCTTCATCTAGACCATTCCCCACGTGCCCATCTATTTTTTTATTAAGGTGAAGAAGTCACATGGGATAGCGGGCACTAGACATGTGTAGCCTTTCTATAGTGGGCCATATATCTTTTGTAATTAGCAAATAGTACCAAAGGAAAATATATGGTGATTGTGGAGCAACGTAGTCAAATCTCCACTACTCCCCACCACCTCATCAGTTTTTATTTTAGTACTTATAAAGGGACACACACTAGCAGGCATAGTGACATCTGTTGCTTCATGGAGGGACCCACTAGTTTTGAAGATGATGAGCACTCTGATAAGGATTGAGATCGATAGTTGATGATGGGTGACATGGACTATCCTGACCAATCCCCACCATCCCATGAGGGGCCCATTTGGATCTCTCATTTATCAACAAGCAGGTGGGAGACTGTCATTTGGAATACTTCAAAGGGTCTCATAAATTTTTAGAGATAAAGTACTAATAAAATTTGGCTAAGACTACATTAAGATTTAGAAATTTTCCAAATTAGAACTGAGTCTTTTACATGCATTCAAGATTTGGGAGATGCTTCTAGTTACATTTATCAATTCTATTAGGCACTACTACATGTGGGATGCATAATTTGAAGCAAGACAGAGTACGGGCTGATATTCTGAGAATAAATCATGATCACTCCCCGCTATATTGTTGTGGTAAATTATGGGTAAATTAATTCCCACGGGCGAGCAGGTAAATGTGACATGACATGTTTTACCAAGTGATAAGTATGTGATTACTTATGTACATGGAGTGGGTGTTTATCCACTTGAGTTCTTTGATTAGGGAAAATATATCTAGCACATGAAAACTAATTTTGTCATAATTAATCATTCTGGTTGATTAGTCATTGATTCATTTCAATGTGTGATCAATGACTGAGATTCAAAATCAAAGTAGCTAGTTGCTAGCTCTCTTGTGTGAAATCCCTTGGAAAATTAATGCATACATGTTGTAGGTGGTCTATTCTCACCATTTTCTCTCTATGATAATTGAGAGTTTGGAAATAAGTGTATGAGGTATTCTATGTAATTGTAGAGTTTGAGCTAGTTATTTTGCGTGGAGGGTGGTGTCTCTATCCTAGAAAAAATTGGTGAGTTTCTCCATGAAGAATGGGTAAGGTGAGAATTTTGTTAGCCAGGTTCATAGGTCCAAGAGACTCAATATCCTTGAGTCTCAAAGTGATGTTACCAAGGTTGAACAAGATGTGCCCGAGATTCCTATAACACCAAACAAGAAGGCAAGAGCTGATAGGAAGTCTACACGCAGTGTTCTCAAGTGTGCATATCATTTGATGAGAAGAATTCTCTCAAAGGAATTGGTTAAGGGAAAGGAGAAGAAATTTGATAGGCTTTAGAGGGAAGTTGTGAGAAAGAACAAGCATCAATAAGCTTTAATGGGATGTTACCAGTCTCACATTCAAGTCTCAAATCATCCCTCATATAGTAGAGAGGAAATTGATTCCGACTACCGATAGTATCTCATGGCCATGAGTAATTTGGATGATTTTGAAGATGAGGTGGTGATGGATACTCCACTTTCAATAAGGACACCAAGTGGGAATTCTTATTCTATCGCTAACTAGACAGAATAGCACCCTACTCCCTTTCTGAGCTGATGCTCAATTTTTTGTCCTTTGTGCTAACTAGTTTCCTTTGGGCCAGTGTGTTGTGATATGGGTTCTTGTTTTTCCTTCTTTTGTGTTGATGATGACTTTTATGGGTCGATGTGAATGTGAAAATTTTGATGTTATGACAACGAAACCTTTTGGAAGGCTAGCGGGTCTTATGTGGCTAATATTTTTGATATTTTTCTCTCCCCTATGTTGCAAATGATTAGATATAACTTCCTAGGAAATATTTTAAAGTCTGGTGAAATGAAAATTAAATGAAGTTAAATATAACTCTAATTCAACCCAGTGCTTGTTGCTCCCTTATTTTATAAAAGGGATTTCAAAGCTAATTACAAGGGTTTGATTTCTTATTCTTATAATGTTTTAGGTGAGGAGCTAGGTTCGAGAAGAAGCATACTACATAAATTCTGATATATAGAATAGTAGGATGTCTACAGTATAAGAAAACTATGTAGTAATCTTTAAACAATTTTATGCAAGCCACATAAATGAAGTAAAATATTAAGTTCTTATACATATACTCTCTTATGTAATTTCTCCTACAGGTTATGAATGAAAGGGTTAATAATCTTATAGTTCAGATTATGTGGATTTTGTTTGGATTCAATAATCTTCTTGTTTTGGAAGTGGTTGTGCTGTAGAAATTTTCAAATAATTTGTGTGAATCTACTATTGGAGGAGACCCAAAAGGAAATCTATCATCAAAAGAGCTTCATACTATTTGAAGTTAATTCCTTTGTGAAGAGAGGTGGTGACTCTATCTAAAGAACCTACTAAAATATGTGAAGAGAGTTTCATACCTAAAAATATGTTCAGTAAAGAAAAAAGGTTACTACTTGCCACAAGTTTCCAGGTATTCTCATAATCTAGATAAAGTATTATCATGTGTAAAAGGCAATTTTATGAGAAGCATTCAAGACTTGAAGATAATAAATGGTTCGCTATTAAATTAAATTGCATTAAGAAAGGGAATATTAGTGGTCCTTTTCATACTTCTAATGTGTAATGTGTAATATCTATAATGATTTGAGAAGTATGCTTATTTCTAAATTATGCCTTTGAGAAAGATTTAAGGCACAAATATTTAATCTATATTTTAGAATAATGGTTAAATTAGTGAATGAGGCAATGGATGACCATATTTGGAATTGATAATAACTCAATATGAACATAAGAGGGTTTCCCTATGATATAGCAAGTAAAATTATGCGGGGAAAATAGTTTTTACCATACCCTCAAAGGGATTTTCCTATTGAAAGGTATATGCCATTGCCCTTTAGTGGTATTAAAGGTTTTCCAAACCTGATTCCTAAAAAATTTAGGAAACATTTTCCCAAGTTCACAGGCCAGAGCTCAAAATCAACCTCTAAGTATTTGCAAACATTCTTGGATATTATGGGGGATTATGAGCTAAATCATGAGGATGTTTCCATGAAGATTTTTGTTTAGTATTTGAAGGATGATGCTATAAATTGGCTCTCATATTTATTGGACTATTCTATAGCTTCATGGAATCCATTTATGATAGCCTTTGTAGAACAATTTGGTGAAAGGGTAAATCAAAGTATGGTAAGAAAAAACTTTATGGAGATCTGTAGAAATGAAGATAAGTTGGTTCCTGCATTCAATCTTAGATTTTCAAAGACAATAAGGGATATTCCATAAGGTATAAGACAAACTGATGTTGAGTGTTTGGTTATGTATCCTGGTGCATTTGATAGTAAGATGAGTTATTGGCTAAGCAACAAGGAACCCACAACATTACATCAGGCATATCAAATTGCTATGGATATTGAAAAATAACTTAAAATATTCAATGATGAAAGTATGTAAGGTAAGTATTGATTATCCTAGCACAATTCTTGGAAATGGAATTCATGGATAAGACAATAGGAATTCTTGTCAAGATAGTAGTGCTTCTAATGTTCTGATTTCCCCATCACCACAATATACAAATCAGAGTAAAATTCAAGATGAATATCAATAGAGTTTGAGTAAAGTTGATCCGATGTCTTTTATTAAGGATTTGTATGAAATGAAAAGGCACAAAGAATAATCACCCTATCATTTATTCTCAATATTCTTAGATGCTTTGTTGGATGTTCCTAAGAATCTTAGACTTGAGAATTCAATATGTATTGATCTATTATGCGAAATTTATGATTTTGAATTGAGTACATTGCCAAAGGAATTGAAGCCTTAGAATTTTGACCAAGTATTTAGGGGATAAAGACTGTAGGAGTCAAGTTTTATCATGTACAAGAGGTGATGTTTTAGAATAATTGTAGGGGTTTTCCTATTGAGGAAAACTAGAAAAAAGTACAAGCAAATGGAGAAGGTATAGCACAACATGAATATCCCTCTTGTTATATGGGTAAAAGTAATGATTGTAATCACTTCAAAAGTAACACATATGTTGATCAATACAATGGTGATGAAAATTAAGACACAAGGTTTGAAGACAAAATAGAGAGGCATGAACTACATCCTTGGGATATACTAGATGAAGAAGAAGTGGAAGAGATGCATGAGGTTATTCCCTACCAAAATCCAATCACTAGCAATAATACACGTGTTATTGATAACTCATTGTAGGTCAAGGGGTAGGATGTTGGAAATGAAGATTTGAGAAATCAGTCTGAACATAGTTTCAGTATTGATGGATCTCCATGTTGTAGTAATTGTGATGACATTAGGTGTGGCCATTCTTATTTTGACTCTATTTGTCTTGATGAAATGGAGGTGTAATCTTCTACTTCGAATATGGTGAATGATGATGATAATGGAGATGTATATATGCTTGAGAATGAACAATCCTCCTCCTGTGTATAATTTTTAGAGTGTGGATCAAACATGTTGACCATTGATGATGTGAATGAAGTTAAAAATATATCTCTATTCTCTTCTAGTGATTTTAATGATTTTGAATATGATGATGACATGGAATATTTGGACCATCATGCTGAGGGAGGAGTATATTTTATGAAAATAATAAATGTATGGCATAACCCCTTATTTAATGAGCTTTCATATTCACTAGAAATAAGAGATGGTGATCATTATTGGTGCAGAAATAATCCACTCTTTGTTGATGACTTAGATGATGCAACCAATGCAGCATTGGAGTATGGTAATGAGAAAATAAGGCAACACATTGGCAAGCTCCTTAAAGGTATTGATTTTGGTTGTCTTACATCTGAAAAAATATAGATAGTAAATTTGAAAATTAGCATGAGTGTAATGCCCCGCCAAGTAACCTTAAAGGAAGTTGCAATTAACATTATAAGCGAACCAATTTTTTTTTTAATAAAGTGCATTTAACATACACATTCACTTACTAGTTAACAACAACCTCTAAGGCTACAAGGTTAGGATTACTTAAACCCACACATACATATTACATATAACCATAGCCTTATGAACTTTATGATATAAATATCATACATCATAAGAAAACCACATAACATAATAAGATAATCAACCAAGATACAATCTCATAAACATTATCTTAATCCAATAGATACATCACTCATTCCTAGAATGAGGCAATAGTACTCAAGGTTACAATTACAAAATTTCACCTCATAATCATAAGAGGGATAAAATAACTTATACAAATTAAAATATTACAATGCAAGATAATACAACATGAACCGCGAGCTGTCCATCTGGATGTCTCGCCACCAAGTACTGAAGATCGATGGGGACCCAACGGTTTTGGTGCATGTTCCACCTAACCAATGTGGTACCCAAAGGCCCACCCCCCATGCTAGGAGATAGTAACAAAGTAACATGGACAAAGATTCTACTACCTCTAACCAAAGGCAGACTCATACTGACTCATACTATTATAACCAACCAAATGAATTAACAAGTACAACTCATTCACTATACAAGTACAAATCAAATACAACTCATTCACCATACAAGTACGAATCAAATACAATGCATGTACCAATCTAGTACAACACAAGTACAACTCCATCATCACTGACATAGGTCACATTGCTTCCAGACATAAAGTAGATCAAGTATGTTCAAATAACTATACACATAACATAATTAACAACAGTTGTCATAGATAGAGTGTCATCACAAGGTTTGTCATGAGATCTCCTTTGGGCATTCTTCATAGGCTCCGGCACAAGTAATCCTGGTGGCTTCAACCAAATCCCGGCACTCATACTCACTCATGCGGAATCAACTACCTCTCGCAAGAACTAGATAGTTGATCTTGCCATTCCAGGCCTTCTCACTCATCCCAAGTCTAAACAAGCCCTTGCGTCTATGAGTGAGGATTAAATTATCTTGATTAATGTGAAGTTAGTCCTAATCTTCTAAGTACATTATTTTAATTATCACTTGTTTAAATCACTCCTGAAGGTTATCCAGTTTACCTCTTTGGGCTCTGGCGCCTAACAGAAGTCACTCTTCTATTCGACAACACACACTCAGACAATCCACCAAGGGAAACACAAGTGCATACCAACTAGGCATCATGATCCACTCCAATACAAGGAGGATACAAATAATAGAAACTCACTTCAAACATCTTGGAGGCAACAAACACATAGTCCACTCCTTTCATAGGAGGTACAAAAATCTCACTCCAAACATCTTAGAGGCAACAACACATATTCCACTCCTTTCACAGGAGGCAACAAGATGAAACCGCATAACAAGGTCACTCCATGCAAGGAGACACAGATCCCATAATCCGCTCCTAAACCAAGGAGGTGCAAACATCCCCGTTCATGAAAACTGGGTAAAACTGAACATGCACTACCTAAGGGAAAACAACTGGACGACATAAAGATTCAAAAATCCTTATCATCTAAGTTCTTCTAGAAGACTTATAATTTAGGACTAACACTAAATCCCAAAACCAACAATGCAACTTGATGACATAGCAACAAAAGCATTCAAGTCATCAATCAAATCTAATATTTGGATTTCCTAAATCCATAATCATTCAATAGGTAGTGTTCACAAATCAAAGACACGATAACTAGATCATCTAAAATAATCATAACCTCTATTTCCCTTTTCATTATTGGAAATCTAAAATGATTCAACTTACTTCCTTTTACAGAATATAGAGAATTAATTCTTTTAAGATAATCATAAGGAAGATATTACTTTTGGATATACTAAAAACATATCTCTTTCATAATCCAATTACAATGATTCAATTAATCTAAATAGAAATTAATAAATAATATAATTGATTGTCTTATCAATAAAACAACTTCTTAATTTACTTTTAAATCGACACAAATACATGCAAGTAACTTTTTCTATTTTCTAACCAAATCTTACATCTCATTCAATTTTCTATTTAAAACATTCAATCACTTTAATATAATAACATATTGTTTCTCTATCCATTTTTAAATCTCTATTCAATAATACATTGCATGCATCTTATAAAAACAAAATACGAGAATGAATTTACCCTTAACATATTTTACATGCTCCATATTATATATACACCAAACATATATATTAATAAACTCAATTATATAGATTCTTTAATATTCCAATCACAACGATTAATTTGTTCTATGGAAATAAAACATAATAACTATTTGCCTTTTTCAATAGAGATAGTTCCTAAATTTACTTCTAATGCAACCTAACACTATTGCAAACAATCTTTTCCAATTTTCTATCTGGAGTCTATGTCTCATCAACCATCCATTTAAAAACATGAAATTTCATCAATGTATAAAAATATCTTTTGGCTTGTCTATTTGGCCACGCATTCATATTGTTTATAACTAAATCTCATAATTAAAACAAACATTTAAATATAAATATTTCTATAATTCTTCAATATATTTAAATATATTTCTCTATACATTTTCTACACATACTAATTATTTCTTTTAGAACACCAATAATACCCAATTTACAAACAACAGAATAAAATAATATAAAATATTATTTATTCTCTCAAATGGATATATACCTTCACTATATATATACTAAATATAAATTAATATATTTAAATATATTTAATCATTAACATATCTTTTATCCTTTGTAGAATATCAAATTGATTAATTTAAAATAAAATATCCTTTATCATCAATATTTCAAAATATAAATATATTTTTCCAATTAAATCAAATTAATAATTGGACCTTTTACATATGGATTTAAATTCCACCATTCAATTTAAAATTATGCATTATTTAAATCAAATATTTAACTCCTTCAATTAAACTTTAACATGCCATTTTAAAATAATAATAATTTTCCCATATGTTTATAATTTTAATTCCACCAATCTAATATACAAATTTTATTTAAAATAATATAAATAAATATAATACTTTAGTATTATAAATTATAATATAAAATATTATTAAATAATATTTAATATTATAATGACAATACATAAAATATTAATATTTATAAATATCAATTTATTATTATTTTATTTTCAGAACAGCCATGGGTAAATAATTTAACAGCAGTCTCATGTTTCAAGCATAACTCAAAAACTACGATCTGGGTATTTGCGATTTTTGGACAGCGGTAAGAAAACTTCAAAATGCAAAAAAATTTTAAATTTCTTGAAAACCCAGTTTGTGAAAGTGAAGTTATAGGTGGCGCAACCAGACCATTTTACCATGAAAATATAATTATACTGCAGATTTTAAAATCCGATTTTTAATAATAACAAGGGGTTTCATTTTCTAAAAACATTCTAAATGCATTGTTCAATCTCTATGTTTGATTTTAATAAAAATAAAATCAATTTCTCCAAATAATTTAAGTTCAACTAAGGTTTTCACAATTTTCACTCAAGAATTTTCACAAGCAAAGTCTGAAAATTTATTTAATTCTTTTCTTCTAATATCAAATCTATTTTCTAAAACAGATTTAACAAATAAATCTTTAATCATTACTATTTTAAAGAAAAACAATCAAGAACAATAAAACACAAAGAGGAAAACCTGGTACAAGAACCTACAGGAGGAGATGAATTTCTGATGCAAGCCTCTTCCAAAGATTTCCTGAATTTTCTTCAATCCTCCAATGAATCCAATCCAAAATCCAACAAATGCAAACAATCTTTCCTTCAATCAATTCTACAATCAAACTTTCTTCAAACCCTTGTGCAAATTTTCCAAAAATTTTTCTCTGCTGTAAAAATGTATTTTTCTAAAAACTTTCTTGCCCTAAAATTAAAACATATATTCTTATAAATCAAAAATACCTAATTCAACCCTAATTCACATTACATGTAAATTAGATATTTCAATTTCAATTTCAATTTCAATATTTACAACCCTAATTCACATTACATGCAAATTAGATATTTCAATTTTAATTTCAAATAATAAATTAATTTCCAAAGTTGCAACTAATTTCCCAAATAAACATTTAATTACAATTTCTAATTTAATTCTCACACGTTGGAATTAAATTCCAAAATTAATTCTAATTCTTTTATTTTCTTTCATTCTCTTGCATCACGTTTAATTAATTAATTTAATTATTTAATAACTAAATTCAACCCCTTGGATCAAATTTAATTAATTAAATAAACTAAATATAATTAATTAATTTAAGTATAAACTTTTATCCACATTGCATTATTTAAATTAAATAATCATCAACATGATTTAAATGCAATTATTCTAAATATCTATTTCCCATCAAGAATGCTTCATAATTAAATAACATCAAAGCAAGACAGACAATGACTCAACACACACAACTGATGACACACTAAGGCTAGGGTATAGACTTGACACATGTTACCTAGCTACTATCTCCCATTCAACTTAATCATTGGATCGACACGCTCAAACCTGTGAAGCCAGGTGGAGTCGATGTCATGTACCTGCAATCCTGCAACCAAGTAAACAACATCATACAATATATCTAGCATATAATACACACCGTGAAGAAGGAATTACGGATTCGCAGGGCGCTCACAAGCGAGTGATGCGAACTCGTCTTCTTCACCCATACACTCATCAAAACTGACACTTCCATCATAATTCCAATAATCTCATAATAACATCTCATGTTAACTCTATAACATCATTAATCTATAATGCATGTGAAACAATAATCAGATAACTACATCCCACAATAATGTTGTCGCTCAATAGTAGCGATCAAAACATCATAACAAAATGTATCCAATATCAAAGTAACTGCAACCAACATAGCATAAAGCAACTTGAACAAAAATCAAAACGGAGGGGTGTTACAATGAGATTAAAGTTTCTACTTCTTCCTCAGTAGATTGTAACTACCCTTGTGAAGATGATCAGGAGGTACTTTATTCACATGAAAGTTGCATTGATATGAATATTGATAAGGTCACTTATGCACAAGTAAATTAAAAAATGATATGAGATGCAAACATGGAATATAATGAAGAAATGCCACCAATGTAGCATGTTAATTGTGTGAATAATGAACAATTTGATGGTAAAAATGTATGTGTTCAGTCGATTGATCTTAATCATATAGCTAGAAGTGATGAAGGGGAAGATGGATGTGTTGTCGGATATGTTGGTTGTGTTGCTGATATGTGGTTGTAATTAATGTCAACACTATTAGCATTGACGATTCTAAAGGCTATACATGTTGAAGATATTGAGAAAATTAGAATAAATATGTTGCAGACAGTCTGTGAAGTTGCGATGATCAGAATGGTGGAAAGTTTTGTAATTTGGTAATCAAAAGTTGTGCATTAAAGGGTTTGTTGTTGAGCCTATCTAGTATGTTGTCCAAAATTTTCAGTGGTATGCATCAAGATTGGAGTGAGTTATGAGTTTCTAAGTTCCCGTAGTTATTTTGTTACTGAAGCGGGTGTTTTTGGAAGAAGAGAATGCAATTATGGTAAATTAAGTTCTTGTGTATGCTACTGTGATGTCCAGTGATGGTTCTAGATTGTAATATATCATTGTGGTACATCCGCGTTGATTCATGTGCTCGTGATCGAAGATTTTCCTCTGTATGTTTGATTTTTTCATGTTCTTGGCCGACATGATGGTGGTAGCATCTTGTGTATCCTTATGGATTAATATTTTAAGGTTTGGCATGTTCATGGATGTTGATTTATGTCTTCATTATGTTGTGACTGACTTGGGTTGATGTGCACTGAGATTTTTGCATGTATTGGGTTGACAGTTTGTAATTCATCTATTCTTTATTCATGGTCAACAGAGTTGTTGATTTAAATTCATGTAGCTGATATATAAGAGTGATTTTTTCCTCATTTTGAAGTATGCTCAGTTAATGCAAAATGTGCGAATAAAGATCAAATTATTCAATTTCAGAGCTGAGTGTGAAGAAGATTGAGTGAAGTGTGAAGAAGTCTTTTTGTCCCTAACCAAAACTATCATCAGGCTTTTGTAGAAACTAATTTCTCAGTTCAACCTCATTAGATGGATTTAATTTGATTATTTTATGTAAGGCAGTGAGCCTTCCCTTCTGAGCAATGAGCTCTAGGCAGTGTGCCTAAATGCATGTGCATTCCTTATTCATTTTTCATTATACTTCTAATAAGGTATAATCTTGTGGACTACCATCCACCATGGTTTTCCCCTAATAGGCTTTCCCCATATAAAATCCTTGTGTTCATGTGTTTAGGATGTGTTGTTGATTCATGCTTTCATTGTTAACTATCAGATATGAGATTAAAGGCTAATAAGGTTGAATAAGTATTCAATTTTGTGGCAATTGATTCACCCCCCCTTCTTAGTTGTCTATCCTTTCTTTGCCAACAATTGGTATCAGAGTTGGTTCCTCTGAAGAAGTTTAATATCTTGAGGTGATTCGAGATGGCATGATACAAGAAGGATAGTCCCAGATTCGATGGTACAAATTACTCTTTGTGGAAGGTCGGAATGGAGTGTCATTTGAAGTGCATTGGTGAACCCTTCTGGAAGATTACAAATAACAAATATAATATTCCTCAGAGTGGTACCACTAATCCTGATGATATCAAATAAGTTGAATCTAATATCAGGGCAATAGAAGAATTATTGAATGCTTTGACAGATTTAGAGATGACAAATATGATAGGTTTGAAGACATCACATGAGATCTAGAAAAAAATGGAAAAATTGTATGAAGGAGATGCACAAGTGAAAATTGCTAAGCTAACAAGTCTGAAGGCAAGTGGGAGAACTTGAAGATGAGGGAAGATGAAAACATATTTTCTTTCATGCGGAAGGTAAATGAACTAGTGATGGGTATTAGGTGTGTCAGTGGAATTATAGAAGAAAATGAGATTATGGCTAAAGTTATTGGATCAATGCCTAATTATTACAAAATGAAAGCTCATGCTATTGAAGAACTCATAATAGTAACAAATGTGTCAGGACACATGTTTATTGGTAAACTAGTTGCCTTTTAGTTGAGTGAATTTGGTGAGTCTACTCCTAAGATAGAATTTGCATTTAAAGCTAATGTATCCAGAAAAACCCAATAGAGATATGATCTAGGAGAAAGTTCCAGAAGAGCTAGAAGCATTGATTGTGAAAAGAGAAGCCAGAGAACAAGGTGAGTGTAAAGGAAAGTTTCCTATTAAACATTTCTCTTGCAGTAAGATAGGTCATTTTGCATCAAGGTGTCGTGAAAGAGTTTCTAAGTACAAACCTGACAAGTCTAGATTTAAATATAAATGTTATTATTCTAAAGAAGGTGTTGCTGATGATGAATCTAATAAAAAAACTAGAAATGAAGATGGATGGGTATTCATTGCTATCAAGGAAAATGGTACGATATCCATTGAATCTACTAACAATCAAAATATTGAGAAATCTCTTGCAATCGAAATTGATGAAAAGGATGAGTGGGTGATTGACAACAGATGCTCACATCATATGACTGGTGACAAAAGCAAGTTCATAAGCTTGGAAAAATATGAAAATGGTGTTGTAATATCTGGAGATAACAATGTTGGTGTGATTTGTGGTAGAGGCACTATTTCTCTTGGTGGTAAATATAATATTGATGATGTCCTTTATGTTGAAGGATTGAAGCATAATTTGTTGAGTGTTGGACAAATGGTTGATAAGGGATACAATATTCAGTTAAAAGATGGTAAGTGCTAGATATTGAGAAAGGTACTTTATGTTGATTATTTATGATTACTCTAGGATGATATGGGTTGTTTTATTGAGAGAAAAACATGAAGCACTGGAAAAGTTGAAATGTTTCAAAGCTATGGTAAAAAATGAGACAGGTTTGAAGGTCAAATTCTTAAGATTAGACAAAGGTGATGAATTCACTTCCTAGGAGTTGAATTCATTTTTTGAAGAGCATGGAATCAAAAGATAGTTATTTTCTCCCCAGACCCCTCAACAGAATGAAGTTGTTGAGAGAAAGAATAGAACAATTCTAGATACTGCTAGAACTATGATGTTGGAAGGTAATGTTCCTCATATCTATTGGAGAGAATTTGTAAGCACTATTGTATACACTATCAACCGGGTAAATGTTAATGGTAATTCTGGTAAGACTCCTTTTGAGCTGTGGTTTGGCTATAAGCCTACTATTAAGTATTTTAAAATCTTTGGAATTAGATGTTTTTGATTAAGGTAAAAGCAGGTTTTGAAGGGGCCTTGAAACCCTTTAATAGTAGATAGAGAAAGGATAAAGCATTAAAAGTTAAATAAAAGATGATGAGTTGCTAGCAAAGAAAAACCAGAGACCAGTGCAGAGACAACACAAAACAAAAAACCAAAACACCTACAGGAAATTAGCCACTAGGCAAAATTTCTTAGGATATTAGCGACCTCCTTTTCTAGGTTGTCCATGTTAATAGCAGCTTGCTTCATGTCATGTATGTCCATAGGGGGCCTATCCAAATTCCCTTTCAGATTGGCTCTAGTGCATTTTCTTGGCCCAACCCCTTTCACCTGACCCGGATCTTTAACCTCCTCCACATCCACCATAGATTTTACCTTATGAGCCCTTTCTAGATTTTGGACCATCATGTTCATGGTACTGGAAGTGGACTTAATAATTTTGTGGCTCATTTCCAAAACTTTCTGAATAGATTCTCTGACATTTTTTAGCCTCCCCTCAATATCAGAAAGTTTTCCTTCGTGACTATTCTTGAAATGCTCCAAATCCTCCACAGTTTTCTTCAGGCACTCAACCATATATTTATTTTCATCTTCTATCCACAGGTCCTTAGCTCTTCCTTTGTCCTTGCCTATGTTATCAGCCCCCTCCATCTTTTCCAACCTATTGTTATAACCCCTTTGATTAATCTCTATCTCCTTTATCTCAAAGAAGGCCCACCTGATTAGATGAAAAAATGTCAACAAAACCATTGCAAGCAATAGCAAGGATGTCACTAGAGTACTCGTGCTCAGCTTTGAAGTAGTGGTCATCTTCCTTAAGATCACTAGGGTACCAAGGCCTATCCTTCTTGTCCATTGCAGGATAGTTGGAAGTCTCAAAATAATTGGTCTATTGGGGTTCCTCATGGTCAATGTGGTAGGAAGGTTCCTCCTCTAATTTTCTTTTACCTTTCCCCTGATGAGAAACATTGGGAGTACCTTTCAGTTTCAAATTGGAAATATCAGATCTAGGATAAATAATTTTGGCCCTTCCAGTAGATGTCATTGCATTGGGTTTAGGGAGGGCACAAGACTTATACTTGTTTTTGACATTTCCCTTCTTCTTAGCTTCCATAGGGTGCTCTTCCTCCCCCTCCATTTAAGTATCCCACTAATATTTTTTCCATATAACTATCACCCAACTCCTCCTTGTCAGAGACAAAGTGAGGATAAGGGATATGATGGATGGCTGGAAAAGCTTTAAAGTGTTCATAGATTAGAACAAGTAAACCATCATGAATTATGGGATATATGATTAGATTAGACACATGGTCCTGAAGATTCAAATATAAAGAAGTAGAGAGGTAAAAAGGAAGGGAGACCTTGACCTGGTGCCTGAAATGGTTCAGGAGCACAAAGTGATACCCAAAAATTCTGGTGTTTCTCTCATCCAATGTGATATACTCTATGATAATCCTCAACACCTACCTCCACAAAAACTTGATTTTGATAGCATAATAGCTACTCTTAGCAGCCTACAACAGGTCCTCCCTTTCCTTGTTAGTGTGAGGGAAATTCTTAACTGCCTGGTCGGAGAGCTTCCTATCTCTATGAAACTAGAATTGATGAATATATTGACAATGGTCTATAAATGGGGTGAACATGATTTGGATTGCACTATTTTTCGAGGGGCAATGGTGGTTGCCTTGAATTTATGAGATAGAGTCCAGATTTTTACGTCATTTTGGTGGGTTCCTCAAGATAGGTTTGTGTAAATAATCTTGTGTCCTACCTTCTATAGTATACAATTGGGAATTTGATTAATTTTGAGCTGGTACATTCAAGTTTTATTTTTGGAAGTGGATGTGATATCAAGAGAGATGAATATATTGACAAGTTTGAAGCTATAAGTGATGAAGGAATATTTCTAGGTTACTCTACTAAGAGCAAGGCTTACCAGTGCTACAATAGAAGATTGAATAAAATGGTTGAAAGTGAAAATGTTAGAGTTGATGAAGACACTGTTAGATCATCCAGATACTGTGGATATAATTCAAATGACCAATAAGATAGTACAAATAAAAGAAAAACTATTCAGACACAGAATCAAGTTCAAATTGTTTATGTGAATCAAGAGAATTATGAAGGAGAAGCTAGTGGAAGTGCCAAAAGAGAGAATCCCAAAGTCCCAAGGTATGTAAAGCTAAATCACTATGAGAATCAGATTATAGGGAAAAAAAAAAAAGTGTGCAGACTAGAAGAAGAATTGTAGAAGAATATTGCCTAATTTCCAAAACTGAGCCTAACAATGTTAGCATGTAAAGATGAATATTGGATGGAAGAAATGAAGGAGAACTAATGCAGATAGAGAAAAATGATACATGGGTTCTTGTTCCCAGACCTCAGGATAAAAATGTGATTGGAACCAAATGGGTCTTTAAGAATAAGTTGAATGAACAAGGTGAAGTGGTTAGAAATAAAGCAAGACTGGTATGTATAGGGTACTCACAAATGGAAGGTAATGATTTTGAAGAAATATTTGCTCCTATTACTAGAATTGAAGCTGTAAGGTTATTTATTGCTTATGCTACTTTCAAGAATTACAAAGTTTGTCAAATGGATGTGAAGTCAACATTTTTGAATGGTGAGTTAGAAGAAGAGGTTTATGTTGAGCAACCAGATGGATTTCAATTGATTGATGAAAAATACATGCTTTTTTAGTTGAAGAAATCTTTATATGGACTCAAACAAGCCCCTAGAGCCTGGTATGTAAGACTGGATAAATAATTGTTGAAGCTTGGATTCAATAAAGGCTCTATGGACATCAATATGTATTTCAAGATGGATTAGGATAAAGAGTTGATTATTGAAGTCTTTGTTGATAGCATTATTTTTGAACATGATGATGACTTATGCATGAAGTTTGCTGATGAAATGAAAAGTGAGTTTGAGATGTCAATGATAGGAGAACTGAAATTATTTTTAGGATTACAAATAACTCATTTAGATGATGGAATCTTCATATCTCAGTCCAAATATATAAGATATTTACTGAAAAATTTTGGCATGGAAGACTCAAAACTACTTTGTAGACCCATGGTAACTAGATGCAAGTTAACAGAGAATGATGATTCTCCTAAAGCTAATCAGACAAGGTATAGGTCAATGATTGGTGGATTGCTCTATTTGACTCAGACTAGACTAGACATTATGAATGTTGTATATATGGTTTCTAGATATCAAGATGACCCAAAGGAATCACATGTGACTAAAATAAAGAGAATTTTTAGATACTTGAAAGGGCTAGTTGATTTTGGTCTTTGGTATCCTAAGGATGATAATCTTACTATGAATGCCTTTATAGATGCAGATTGGGCAAGAGATGTGGATGAAAGGAAAAGTACAAGTAGTGGTGTATTCTTCTTGGGGAAGAAGTTGGTGTCTTGGCTAAGTAAAAAGAAGAATTCCATTTCCTTATCTACTACAGAGGCAAATTATATTGTTGTTGCAAACAATTGTACTCAAGTGTTATGGATGAAATAGATACTGAGAGATATCAGAGTTGAGTATAATGAGAATATTTCTATATTTTGTGAAAACTCAAGTGACATAAATATTTCCAAGAATCTGGTGTTACATTCAAAGACAAAACATATATCTGTCAAGTATCACTTTTTGAGAGACAAAGTGAGTGATAAAGAAGTTAGATTGGAATATGTTCCCACTAAGGAAAAAATTGCAGATATCTTTACTAAATTGTTGCCTAAGCATACTTTTGAGTATCTTAGAGGAAATTTAAGGGTGATTTCCCCTCCTAATCTAAACTAAGATGCAAGTCTTTGCATATATCCGTGTAGTTATAGTCAGATCTTGTTCTAGATTGATGTTATGGTGCTTTCTACTCAGGGGGAGTAGTTAGATGATTTAGATGATATGTGGTTTAGAGCTTGTGGAACTTTTCCATTGATGTCAAAGGGGGAGAAGAGTAATGTGAAAAAATTTGAGGAAGAAAGGGGGAGAAGATTCATGAAAGAAGAGTAATGTAAGAGGGAGAAGAACAGTATGAGAAGGAGACTGTTGGAGAAGAGCTAGTTGTGTTGATGGTATTTCTTTTTTCACATCATGTGTTGCCATTAATGTCAAAGGGGGAGATTGTTGGATATTATGGTTGTGTTTCTGATATGTGGTTGTCATTGATGTCAACACTATTAGCATTAATGATTCTTAAGGCTATATATGTCAAAGATATTGAGAAAATTAGAATAAATATGTTGCAGACAGTCTGTGAAGCTATGATGATCAGAATGGTGGAAAGTTCTATAAGTTGGTAATTAGAATTCACACATTAAATATTTTTTTGTTGAGCCTATCTAGTATGTTGTTTGGAAGTTTCAGTGGTACGCATCAAGATTGGAGCGAGTTACGATTTTCTGAGTTCCCATAGTTATTTTGTTACTGAAGTAGGTGTTTCTAGAAGAAGAGAATGCAATTTTGGTAAATT